>JAQFVV010012858.1:0-527371 GCA_028023455.1 Epiperipatus broadwayi | reverse complement strand
AGAGGGTAACATATCCATATAACAAATAACAAATTTCAAAATGCATATCTAACAAATCAGACAATAAATTATACATCAAAATGTTATCAGAAAATCAGTGCTAATTATCATTAGAAAGCAATATCAGAGAAATCTAATCAAACAGCAAATATAGAAAATTTTATTACTATTTAAATAACAACTAAGTCATCACCTTCTTGGTAATTTTGAACTTTTATTTTGAAGATTTAAATGTAGCATTAATGCATTTAAAAAGTAATGGTTGCCATGAATATTTGTTATGAAGTAATTTTAGGTTTAATATTAGGTTTGGTTATTTCCATCATTTTAACATTAAATATTTAATGTCTTTAGAAAAAAAATGCTTAACCTTATTTAAACTCTATTCCTACAATCAACATATAATTACATATAAAATCATATCATCAAAAGCAATCCAGCAAACAAAAATTAGGAAGTGATTTATTATGTGCTCACGGTCATTTTGAGTTCTAAGAACTGCCCAAAAGTCCCGTTGACACATCCAAACAATAAATGATATTGATTAATGCACACATCATTATTATATGACCATTCATTACAACATTGCAATTTTCAACAATAATTAAAAAATTAAAACTCAGTAATAATTAAAAAATCAAACAATTTTCTTACAGATATAATTGATCTCATCACATGACTAAATTATAATCACAATTTACATGAACAATTTTAAAATGAAAATGCAACTTTTGTACAATTATGCAATCATGACTATTTATTAAAAAATTACAATTTTCATAAATAATTTAAAAAATTAAAATGCAAATTTTCAACAATTATGCTTGATCATATGCCCAATCACTGTTGTGTATTGTAAAATGAATTTAGTATTTTCCATTCTCACTTATGTTCATTGTTAACTATATTCTAACTTGGTCAATTTTATTGTTAAACTCAATAAATTCCTATTGTAACCAAATACAATAAACATGTTAATTTTTCCATTATAATGATTTTTTTCTTATCGGGAAGAAAGACTGTTGTTGGATGCTACTGTGTTCCATGAAGTTTAAAAAAGTGAAGATAAGTAAAAATAGAATTGTTCACATTTCATTTCCTGACATGGTCAAGAAATCTACACTTGATCATGTGAGGTCCATATGGGTTCTTGAAATTGATATTTTTCAGCAATAAATATAAAATAAAAAATTCAAAATTCATACAACCAGGAGTATTTGTTACAAAATTGCAATTTGCATCAATAATTAAAAACTTATAATGGAAAATTATGCTTGGTCATATGCCCAATCAATGATGAATATTCTAAACTTAATTTATATGAATACAAACAAGTTAAAAGAAAAAAAAAACAATTCAAAAGAAATTAATGATAGTAATAATTAACGAATATTATGACTCATAAAATCGTTACCTTTTTCAGAAATATTTTAAGGTAACATACATTTGCTAGTTTAATTATCATTTTGCATTTACTTTGTTTTTAACCAATCTACTTTTGCTGCTTTCTACATAAAATAATACTTCTATAAGTAAACTTCTCTTTTGTTTTTCTGGAATTATTAAATATAGCTTCCTACCTTATACATTATTAAACTTCATAAATTCATACACAATCCACCACATGTACATATAATGTAAAATTGATCATATCAACCTTATAATTTCGAAGAACTAAAGGCTTATTAAAAATGAGTTACAATAGAACTTAATTAATCCATATTTTAAACCAAATATAATCTGTTATGTGTACAAACTACATAAAATTGATCATACCAACATTACAAATTCGAAAAATTAAAAGCTTCTTAAACTTAATAAATCCATATTTTTAACCAAATATAACAAGCACATGTATAAAAAAATAACAAATGATATATATATATATATTGCAACGTGCACATACACCGTTACATTATTTTTTTTATTAAACATGAAAAAAGAAAAGTTTGCAAATAAAAACTTCTTGTTTTTAAGAATTAAAAATTGAAATTAAATATCATCTAAACTCTAATATATATATATATATATAAAATCGCACAGATGAGAAATTAAAAAAGAAACTTTATTAAAAAAAGGAAAAGTTTTAAAACTAATTTTTTCAACAAAAACTTAAAAAGATTTAGAGATCAAAATATATCTTTAAGTTTGGAAAACACATTAATTAATCAGAAAATGGAAATGATTGTTTTAATTAGTTAAATGTAAACTAGCCCTTGGGCATTTAAAATGTATAAGCAAAGGTCAGATAGGAATGGAAAACAATGGGATCAGAATAGCCAATAAAAGAAATCACTCATGGAATCGGACCTCAGTGAAAAGACAATCACCATCATCATGACGTAATGTCCACTGGATCTGAAAGTCTACTATAAAAAGTGAGTGAATAAAGAGCTGGGGGAGATGTGTGATAGCGGTGGTGATATGTGTTAGTGCGGAGTTGAAGGAGAAGAGATTGAAAAGATGCACTCTTCAATCCCTTCAATCTTCAATCCCTTCAGTTCTGCTATAAAGAAAAGAAAGAGAAATGACATTGTTTTCTACATTGAGGACCAGCTAAAGTAAGATCTCTGGATCATTATAATTAGACTCCCAACATGGGACAGATGTTTAATAAACCACGAATACCCTGAGCAAATAATTTTTAATGAAATGTTTTATCTATCGTATACATTAAATATTATAAAACCACTGCCTTAAAGAAATAGCACATATATTAAAAACCAGAAAAGAAAGATATTAATAATTTTAGAACTGTAGTTTTATTTTTTAAAAAAGTCAAAAGGTTGCAATTAATATATTTCATTTTTTTTAAATGTGTAAAAGCATGCACAGTCATGTAAGTTTATGATGGTAAATGTGGTACCTTACAATGAGTACCTTTGGGAATTTACTTCAGTGTAACCCTATTTAAGCATTTCAATCAGTCATAAATAAGTTGGTGGTATTTATAATTGTGCTGCAAATATACACATATAAACCCATTATTTCTTAAACCATATTTACTTCAATGCAATCTTCTTAAATAAAAAAATTTATATAATTTGTTTGTCGTGCTGTTTGTTAAAAAATAAAATGTATAAAAAATAGAACTCTTGGGGGGAGGGGGTGTAAACGTAGATGGTTCTTAGGAAAATGATGGTCAACATTTTTTTTTTTTGTATATAGTCTTTTTGTAAAATTACTAACCGAAATATCTTTGTAAATTTTCGTTAATCATGTACCGTAATTACTAACCCTAAGTAAATTTTTTTTTTGTTTATTTTTTTTAAAGCAAGTTTACTGATATGTAATGGTCACATATGCCATTACATTATTTTTTTTTAAATATGAAAAAAGAAAAGTTCGCAAATAAAAATTTCTTGTTTTTAAGAATTAAAAATTGAAATTAAATATCATCTAAACTCTAATATATATATATATATAATCGCACAGATGAGAAATTAAAAATGAAACTTTATTTTTAAAAAAAGGAAAAGTTTTATTTTACTTTCAAAAAATATATTTTATTCAATTATAGAGTAAGGTACATACAGGTAATAGTTAGAGCTGCTGTTAACAAGCATTGTTTGCTTTGGGTTTACAGGAATACAGTAGAAATAGGATGGTTAGGAGATAGGTCATACCATCCCTGTCATCACAGCAATAGAGGGAGAATCTGTCCTGACAAGGTCAGAGGCATCGTCCATAGAATGAAACGGAATGTCTTGAAACTTAAATTTTTAGTTGATCCCAGGTCTGAATCACCAACTGTTCTGGGAAAGTCCTCATGTCAATCTCCTTAGCCTTCCATATGAAATTTATAAGGAGTTCCTCAGGACTATGGTCAATACCACTTTCAGACAATAGTTTGCAACTTATAGTCCAAATCCCGAAGTTGACAAATGAAGCCAGCCAAATTCTGGCAAAAAGCCTCTTTTCAAAGGCCAGAGGAATCATTACATACATCAGGTCAGGTGCAGACATTTTCCTCAGAATCATGTCTTGGAGACAAGACCACGATTCACAATGGAACAGAATGTGGTCCATGGTCTCTTCCTGCTTCCCGCACATTGGACATAAGGTATCGATGTTATAGCCTCTATGATGGAATAAAAAGGATCTTGTGGGAAGGGCCTTAAGGTTGACCTTGAGCAGGAAGTCTACATACTTGGGCTCAAGTCTGAGGAATTGTGTCCATTTGGCATGTCTGGAGATAGAAATTGAGAGCAAGAGGGGGGTACATGTTTTTTCCTCGAACATTAGTCGGTGTGTGTCCCAGTAAGTAAGTTTTGACTGGAATAGGGAGCTGGATGTCTTGATCCATGATAGGACATCCGTCACCTGCTGTTGGATCCAAAGTCTTCTCAATCTGGGTGGGGGTCTATCGGTAGGTTCGACCCTTTCTATGGGAACTGGGCACTCAATGTCAGAAAGAGAGTTCAATAGCCTAACCAGAATATTGTATATCCTTTGAATTTGGAAGACTTTAATGGCATGTAAGGCCAGTCCATTCAGAGGTTTAGGCTTCTGTAAACTGTTTAAGCTGATGACCGGTGCCTCCTTCCCTCAGTATACTTTCCTACAAAGCATGTCGATCCTTTTAATGAAGTTGTTGGTGGGTGAAAAGCCAGACAGGTAGTATGTGATTTTGGGAAGTACTACCGAATTCAGCAAGGCAACCTTGCCCAAAAAAGAAAGGTAAATTTTTGATAGTGAGTTAACTGTTTTCTCGATTTTGGTGAATAGCTTCCTCTCCATGTCTCTCCTCATGACTGAAGGGGGGGAAGTGAGTTGAAATCCTAGGAAGCTATGGGGGGCTGCTTGAAATCTGCCTTGGATTTGCTTCCCCATCAGCATAAACCCCATTGCTGATTTGCATTCATTGACCTCAAGACCAAATATGTGAGCAAACTGGTCTAGGAGCTCTCCAAGTCTTGCAAGCTCCCTGCCAGAAGAGAGAAACACCACCACATCGTCCATATAGGTAATATGGCAGATGCACTCTCTAAGCAGAGGAATGGCTATCCCTGGGAGAGCAGCTTTGATGCTTAGAAGCAGGGGGTTCACATAGGCTGTGAAGAAAAGGATGCTCAGTGGTGAACCCTGTGGGATGGAAACACAGGGCCTAAATCCTGGAAATAATCTGCCATCCAATGAGAGAAAAACCTCCCTATTTTGTAGGAGGTTCTCTATAATCTGAAGGTATGCCTTGGGCACATTGAGCCTCTCCAGTATACCAAGCAATATGTCAATTCTGATGCAGTCAAAAGCTCCAGCAAAGTCAAGCTGAACCATGACTGGATGGGATTTTCTTCTCCTGTGAACATGGTCAATGATGAGGAGAAATCGGCAGACAGTGTCAGCAGTCGAGCAACCTTTTTTGTGAATTGATGTGGAGAGAGGTATTCTATTATGTTATCTTGGATGTCTTCTTTTATAAGGCCCTCAATAACCTTTATCATAAGCGGCACCATGGAAATAGGTCGAAGGTTCTTGAGAACCAGTGGACCCTCAGGGTTCTTGATGAGGGGAACCATAGTGATTGGACATATGTCCAAGGCTTCCTGATTGTCATTAGCAAGGAAATTCATGATGTTTAGCATAATTGGTACCTTAAATGTGTGCAGATGGAATAAAAGAAATTTTGGAATTCCATGCAGACCAGGATGGCCCTTGTCCGGAAGGGACCTTAGTCTCTGTAGGATTCGCCCTTCCATAATCTTATGTGGAGCAGCGTCGAGTGAAGCAAATATTTTCCGGGCACTAGTTATCCTCAATGGCTGAAATTTTAGGGAATAAAACTCCCTGATTCTGGCCAACATGGAAGAGCCAGAGTAGCAGTTTTCTTGTACCTCAATCGATGTGGGGGGCTCGGGATCTTTTGCCTGAGCCAAGGGCCCAGCAAAGGTACCTCTGGTCCAGCAATGCTGATGTTGTAGGTATTGACGAGCCCTCTTAATTGCAAGGTACTCAGCAAGGGAAGACTGTGCTGATTTATATTTTGCTTTCAAGTGAATTATGTGCGGGATATTCTGCTCTCCAAGAGACAGGTTGTGCAGAACTCTGGCAATTCCATCCAGCTCAGCCAATAGTCTGATTGGACCCTTGGGTTTTAAGGGTGCATTGATTTATTAGATAGCCTAGCTTTTTAACAAAGGCCATTCATGCCTCCACAGGAGGAAGAGACATGATCTCTAGATGGCGGAATGCAATATGGGCCTCAGAGACCAGTTGAGTCATAATATTCGATCTAGTCAGCATCCTCATAGTGCGGGGATAATTGATTGTTGGAATTATGTTATTTTGATACCTGAGTCAGATTTCCATTGCCAAATGGTCGGAGAAGGCTTTGGGCCAGAGATAGCTTCAATCGATCCCACCATCACAGGAGAAAAAAAAATCAGGTCTATTAGGGAACATGTATGCCTTGTGCAAAATGAGAATGCTCCTTTTGGAAAAAGGCTTTTTCCACTTATCATGGACAGATTAAGGAATTTTATGTACTTGTTACCGAAGGAAAGGTAGGATTGATTGAAATCACCTGTAATTAATGTGGGAAGTGGGCTTGTTCTGAGATTTGCATTGATGGAGTGGATAACTTCGATTATGATATCTGGGTTTTTGGGTAGTTATAGATTTATTAGATTGAAAGACCATCCATGAAATTGGAAGATCGCTATCAGGCAGTGAGAGTCTATGTATAACATTTTGAATAGGGCTATTGGTGACTTTTTATTAATTATGAGAGACACACCTCCTGATGTGGCAGAAGAAAATGAGAAGTGGAAGAAGCCGAATTCTTCGATTAGTTGAATCACACGATGGTCTGTCTGGAGGTGTAACTTCATTTCTGATAAGCACAGAATATCTGGGGCCTGTCTATGGAACCAATGTGACAAGGCATATGCCCTATCCTGTGAGTTCAGGCCCCTTACATTGACAGAGAGCATCTTGAGGATGGTTATTTGGTTGGTTGATCAAATGGTTCCAGTGGATCAGCCAGACTTGGGGGCACAGGGAAAACTATTGGATTCTGTAAAGGATCATCAGGCACTGGTATAGTTTCTAACTGTATTGAGTCATAATCTGGACCAGGGCTATCATCACAATCACTGTTAGTAGATGAGGAGGGGAAAAAACCCTCAACCCAAAGGGCAAACTCATCGCATATTTCCGGGGTGAGAGAAATAGGTAATTCAGTCTCATTAATTGTTTTAGGGGTTCCCCCAGTGGAGGCTCAGCCATCAGTGGGGAGGAGTGCTGCACCTTTTTTTCTTGAGGGAAAGTTGAGTTGCTACCTGGATTACAGGGATCAAAAAGGCCCAGAAGGTTATCTACTGTTAGGGATTTCGAATCCAATGTTGACTGGTCAGGAGAGTCTAATGGTGTTTTTGGCTTTCTTCTCTTCCTTTTTTAAGACTGCTGTAATGAATCCTTCCTCCTCTGGTGAGTTGGTCATTGGTAGTCAGAAATCTACCATTGAAACATTTACAGGCAGGTTAGCAGATTGGTTCTCCATTGATTCTACAACCAAATTGCATGAAGAGCCCTCCCCAAAACCTCCTGCAGCTTATATGGGGTCAGGAGAATGGTGAGTCCTGTCAGATTGACAGTCAGGAAGCCCAGGGGGCTGATCCCCAGAAAGCCCCTGAGAGGTGGGGCCCTAGGTGGGCTGGACTGGTGATGTTCTATATTTAGAGTGACATTGATGTGGTCCCTGGCTAATAAGTCCACATTGTATGCAGCTTCGATCTCTGCAGTCTTTCATGAGGTGTCCCCTGACCCTGCAATGGAAGCACTGGGGGGGCACCCTGGAGGATGATGGAAAGTGGAAAAAATCAATGAACTCAATAAGCCCAGGTAAATTGAGTGGAGGAATCCCTTTATTCAATGCAATGCAAAAGTCTGCTATATTGAAGAGTGACTCAGCCCCACCATACTGGATTGTCTGATATTTAAATGCTATGATGTTCCCAAAGGAGTCTAAGACTCTGGAGATCAGCCTTGCTGAAGTTTACACCACAATTCCTGATATAGCCATCAATGGAGCTCAGCCTATCGAGGTCTATGGTTATCAGACATTGTCCAAATAGACTCTTATGGCCATTATGGAATGACTCCTTGGCCATAATGTTGTTGAACTGAATCACCACATACCTGTCATTAGGGTGAAACAATACTTTGTATACCGAGCCCCAGATTCCATGTGTAGTGAATAATTCAAAAAGTGATTGAACAGGGAATTTAAATAGGTGGATGTTGTCATCTGTGACAGCCAGAATCAGAGTCTTATCATCCTTATAAATGTTAAAAGATTTCTTAAAGAGAAGTGGAATTGATTGATTAAACTTGTCATTGATCAGTGTGTGTTTAGATAGATCACACTTGTAATTACTGGGGTTATCATAAGGAGGTATTTCTTCCCTTACTTCTTTGGGGGTTGTATGAGTTTTGCCCATTATTTGTAGAGCTCTGCCAAAGATTCCAGAAGATTCGCCAACTTGGGTGTTATCAACAGCAGGGAAGCCAGCAGATATAGATCGAGGTCTTGAGATACTTCGGACAGCAATGTTGGCATAGGATTCTGGGGTGGGCCTTGGCAAGCTTTCCTCTGGGTACTGACTGAGTCCATCAAGGTTGTGTATTTTCTGTGGGGAAAGAGTTGGAAATTGATCAACACCATTATACTTTAATTGCTTATCCTTATTTGATACACTAGATGGAAGTGTGTGGGTTGGACTCCTCAAGGAAGATCCAACTGATGTAGGGGTGTTAGATTATATGGGGAGGTTAGGTGGTACAACATTATTTGAAAAAAGGTTAGGAAAATTTTTGTGTTTGGTATTTATATTGGGGTCAGGGTGATATATGACTGGAGGTGGGGAAACCCCATTGAATGAGCCTTTTCTTGAAGCTGTGGCATGTGTATTGGTGTTTCTATTGACTTCATTGTGATTTTTGAGTGATTCCTGTGAATTTTTTTTTTGATAGCGCCACCTCTGCATCGGTTTTTCCATCATAACTTTTGTTCCCGATCCTGGAAAAATCCAGTTCTTTTTTTGTTAGGTAGGGTATGTCGGAATACATATTGTTCCCAAGAAAAACTGAGTTCGAAATTATAGGAAATTGTATTTTTTCCAACTGCAAAGTTTTGCCGCATTTCTCAACTTCCAGAATTGAGTGCTCACTTTGAAAAAGCAGATTTTTGGTGGATTTATTTATATAACTTACCTTGGAAGTTAGCGATTTTGGTGAGCCTGGTATTGTTTTGCAGGGGAGGATGAGATCTTCCAAACAAGGGTGGTTTGGACCTCCAGGCCCACGTAAATGGTTTATTATTCTTTGGATCTACTTCCATGTTACTTTTAGCCAGTTTTACTGAGGCTTCCGCAAAGATGTACATATAAATCTTTCTCTTTCAGGCACTACCGGCGTGTTTTTCATATTGGGATTTTTAAATTGAGCTGTTTTCTTTGGCCTGACCAGATTTGGATAAGCCATGACATGTTTTTCATTCAATTTTGAATCTTTTTGTTGGGATTTAGTGTTAACTGGATTTTATCTCCCACTACTCTTACTAATAGGGTCTTTTACAATAGTCACCATTCAAGATTGATAATGATAAAAAAAACAAATGAAATTATATTCAAACGTAGAGGTAAAAATTAATTGTTCTTTATTAAGAGTCACTTTAAATGATTAAAAAAGAATGAGGATACTTACCTAAGATTTACAATTATTGTAACATCACACTGTAAAATAAATCTGAATCATCCGGAGCTTAAGCTTAGAATGAGTATACCATCCAGAAAGGCAACCGGAAGCAAAAAGGAAAAGTTTTAAAACTAAATTTTCAACAAAAACTTAAAAAGATTTAGACTTAAGAATATATCTTTAAGTTTGGAAAACACATTAATTAATCATAAAATGGAAATGATTGTTTTAATTAGTTAAATGTAAACTAGCCCTTGGGCATTTAAAATGTGTAAGCAAAGGTCAGATAGGAGAAAAAGACAAAGGGATCAGAATAGCCAATAAAAGAAATCACTCATGGAATCGGACCTCAGCGAAAAGACCATCACCATCGTCGTGACGTAATGTCCACTGGATCTGAAAGTTTACTATAAAAAGTGAGTGAAGAAAAAGCTGGGGGAGATGTGTGATAGCGGTGGTGATATGTGTTAGTGTGGAGTTGAAGGACACATGATTGAAAAGACCCACTCTTCAATCCCTTCAGTTCTGCTATAAAAAAAGTAAGAAATGACATCATTTTCTACATTGAGGACCAGCTAAAGTAAGACCTCCGGATGAATAAATAAAATGGCTAACTGGATAGAAATCCCTTCAGGGTGGTGTGGGAATTCACATTCACAATTGCAAGCCATGGACAAAAATGAATGTTTTAAAAATTGTAATAACTTTATGAACATTTTCAAAACAAGCTCTAAATTCTAAACCTTTCAGAAATTATTGCAATAGTATTTCCTATCTGACCAAACTAAATTATTTATTAATTCTTTTTATTTGATGTATTTCTTTTTTAAAATCATTTCCATTTATTTATTTATTTATTGTTCTTTAAGTTTTTATTATGATTTCTGTTTTTCGTTAAACTAAATTATATAAATATTAAATTTAAGTCAGGCATGAATGGCTATATAGATTTGTGAAGTTTTATTAGGGGAGAGTAATCTTAGGTTATTCATTTCGTAGTTGAATTGGGTCAATGGATTGGATATATTGGTGTAATTAGTAGATGTAGTATGAGGTTCTCTATGGGAAGAATCGCTAGTATACGCCACACACCCCCTTTTTCCTATGGAAGGGATAATAATACGGAGAATGCTGTCTGTTCCTATGCAGTTTTTTTATTGCTCTTTTCATCAGATAAATGTAGTATTCATATCTGGATGAGAGTCAATTTCTTCTCTTAACCTATATTTGTGCTGTCATATTTGTATTACATTGAATACATTGATATATAAGATGTATTGATGTTGGCTTAGCTGCAAACTTTTGGCCTAAGGTTAAATAAGGGATAAAATATTTTCTTTTCAAATGCAATCTATGTAGTCTATTTATACTCGACACTCTAAATGCATTAAATTTAAGTTGGATATAGATGCTTGCATGGATTCATTATCGGTTAATTATGTTTTTGGTTTTCATATTTGATCAAAATATAAAGACATTTGGTAAATAATGATACCTTATGGTGAGTATCTAAAATGTTTTTATTCTGATGTCTTTTAAGTTATTGGTGTCAATGTGGCATCTTATGATGAATGCCATTGGGTTTCTTATAAAGTTCCCTCTGCAATTCCATCAATGACTTTATATTTTGATCATTTATGTTTATTTTGAAATGTTTTTAACCGTATAATCTATGTAACCGATTTATACTCAACATTATAAAACAAACTTTTATAAATCCATCTGTGTGAACTTTTTAAAAATTAAAATCTAAAATGAAAGTTAAAAATGTAAGTTAAATTTTAAAATGTAAAACTGATACTAAAATAATTTTAAATCTTATATATGTTTAAATAAATGTTTGTGTGTTAATGACTGGCAGTTGCTTATTTTATTCTTTTTTTAAAAAAAATATTCTTAGTTAAGAATTTATAAAATATAAATCTCTGCTGTTCCACTGAGCTAGTGACAATGGGCTAACAGTCTGAATCAAAATATATAAAATAAATATATATATATATATTAAAAAAACTTACGTATCTACCTACTTGATAAATTTTCTAGGTTCAAATGCCTAGTGGCACCCTGTAGTGTAGATATGTTAAGACTCCTGTTTTCCCCAATTATTATAATATATATATATAAATTTATAAAACAAAGCATATTATTTTTACAATTAATATTTTTTTTACCAGAAAGTCTGATGTCACATGATTGCTTTTTTCCATGTAGTTAAAATAAAAAGTGAAGTAAAATAGCATTGTCCACATTTTGTTTTTGATGTGGTTATGGGATCTACACTTGATCATGCAAAACCCATATGGGTTCTTGAAATCGATACTTACATCAAAAAATCTAAAAGCACAAAATTTGTATAACTATGACAATTCTTTACAACATCACAATTTGTACCAATAATTAAAAAATTAAAACAAACTTATGCTTGATCATACACCTATTCACTGTTTTATATTCTAAAATGAATTTACAAGAATACCAACAAGTTAAAAGGATGAAAAAACGAGTCAAGAGAAATTAACAATACTAATAATTAATTAAAATTATTGACTCTTGAAATCGTTATCTTCATCACAAATATTTTAATGTAACTTATGTTTGATAATTTAATTATCATTTCACATTTATTTTATCTTTCAGCAATCTATTTTTGCTGCATTCTACTTAAAATAAAATTTCTATAAGTAAACATTACTTCTCTTTTATTTTTCTAGAATCATTAAATATGGCTTTCAATCTCATACATTATTAAACTTCATAAATTCACATACAATCTACCACATGTACAGGTAACGTAAAATTGATTATATCAACCTTACAAATTTGGAAAAAACTAAAGGCATATTAAATAAGAATTATTTCCAACACATTTTTATTTACACAGCTGTTTTTCCTTTTACCAAAATTAGTACTTTTGTTCTCTATTCTCCACTGTAATAAGTATTTTTTCTTTATCACTTCATGTAATCAGTTTTACACTTTTGGTCTTTATAAAGAGAATGGTATCTTTTTCACAAATATTTTAATCTAATATTTTCCAATTTTAATGTAATATTTTCTATATATCACTTCTTCAATTAAACTTACTAATTTTCTATCTTATACATTAATAAACTTAATAAGTCCATGCAATTAATTGATTTTTTACCAGAAACATAGTCTGATGTTGCATGCATGCTTTGTTTCATGTTGTTAGAAAAAAATGGTAATACATAAATATTATATTGTTCATATTTTATCTCCTGACATGGTTATTGGATATACACTTGGTCATATTATGTCCTTAGGGCCTCTTGAAATTGATACAAATCTATATTTGCATCTAACTGACTTTTACCATCAACAAACTGCTGGTGCATATTAATTCCACAATTAATAATAAATTGCATGTTATCTTAAGATTTTTCAAAACAATAATTACCTAAATTAAAGAATATTATAATTATAATTAAATAAAAAAATAATAAATCAGATTTTTTTCTCATCAAAGGGAGTATAGCTGTATGCTTCATTACTCGTATTTCATTATGAACGAAAGAATGCAGATAATAAAAAGATGAAGATAATAAAAAATATAGCATTAGTACAGCTGTGTTTAATTTCTCATATGCCATTATGAACAAATGATGCAGATATATGGGCAAAGATGACCAGCAAATATTTACCAATGGTAACCAACTGGTTCAATTTTTGTAGAAAAACTCTGTTTCCAAGCTATCTTAAGATGAGAGTACAATTGATAGGAATTGGACAAGAACATATTCAATGGATGAAGCAAGGTTTGCCAACTGATGTGAATACAATAGAGATACACTGCTAAGGGATTATCATCTATGTGCAAGTAAGATAAAACTGTAACCCTAACTAATAACATGGGACCTGAATTGATAGGCCCTGGGTATTTTGATTAAAAAAGGGTCCCGACTGTCACTACTTTTCAGTGCCATATCAAGATAAAGCAAGGTTGATTCCCATTATTGAAAGGGAATGCTGGGAATGCTCTGTTATTCACTCAGTTGAATGACCAGCCTTTGTAGACCCCAATGATAAGGGGTTTCAACATTTAACTATCAACAACCAGCAAATCTATGTAAATCTGGTGACAGTAACTCATGCCCAGTAAATTGATCAATCTTGGCTTAAAAGCACAATTAAAATAATGATAAAGATAAGAGGCAACATCACCTGATCTACTACAATCCCATTTGAAATCAATTTGTTGGCCGATGGATAAAGAAAATCTAAATGAGATTTATGTATTAAATTTTTCAAAGATGCTAATGATACCTACTGATGGTGAGAATATTAGTGTTTATCTTATTTAAAAGTCAATACCTCTTTTACATTTGAAATAATCAACATTTTTCTTTAGTTATTTATGTTACTATTTTTTTTATTTTCTAGCATATGTATGTGGACTTACTGTAGTAAATTTATCCATGATTATTAAAACTACTTCAGCACTTTGGATTTAGAAATACTAAAATCTGTATTATCTTTTTTTATACATGTCTCCGTGTTCATTTGTTGATGATGAAAGTCACTTGCATGGAAATAACAATAGATTTATATCACTTTAAGAGATAGATTTATTAAAATAAATTATCGATTTCAAGAGCTTGTATGGATCTCACGTGTCAAGTGAAGATGCCAGACCACGTCAGAAGGAGAAATGTACTTAGCATCAATTTCTTTTTCTAACTAGCTGGAACAAAACGTGCATGTGACATCAGACATTTTTTCTGGTAGGAATAAGTTCTATTAATTGTAAAAATAATATGCTGTATTTCATAGGGTTATATATATTTTATACATATTTTTTCATACATGTGCTTTTTATAGTTGATTAAAAATTTGGATTTATTAAGTTTAATAAGCTTTTAGTTTTTCGAATTTAAAAGGTTAGTATGATCAACTTTACATTGTTTATAAACATGATGGATTTTATTTGGTTAAATATATGGGATTTATTAAGTTGCAATGAAATTCGTTTTTAATAAACCTTTAGGTTTTTGAATTTATAAGGTGGGTATCATCAGTTTCTACATCTGTGCATGTGGTGGATTGTATATGGATTTATGAAACTTAATATTGTATAAGATAGGAAGCTATATTTAATGATTCCAGAAAAACAAAAGGGAAGTAAAGGTTACTTACAGAAATGTTATTTTAAGTAGAAAGTACCAAAAGTAGATTGCTTAAAGATAAAGTAAATGTGAAATGAAAATTAAACTAGCAAACATATGTTACTTTAAAATATTTATGAAAAAGATAACGATTTCAAGAGTCATTAGTGTTAATTAATTATGACTATTGTTAATCTCTCTTCTTTTTTCTTTTATAAATTAATTTTAATTTTTTTAATTAATTTTAGAATAAATAACAGTGATTGGGCATATGATCAAACATAATTTTGCGCTTTACATTTTTAATTATTAATGCAAATTGCAATTTTGTAACGAATCATCATAGTTATACAAATTTTGCACTTTAGTTTTAGATTTATGGATGTAAATTACCGATTTCAAGAGCCCATATGGACTCATGTGATCAAGTGTAGATCACATGACCACATTAGGAGATGAAATGTGAGCAATTTTATTTATACTTATTTCCACTATTTTTAACTACATGGACCAAAACAAGAAAAAATTCTCCTAGGTGTAAAATTGTAATGTGTTTATTGTATTTAGTCAAAAGTAGGAATTTATTGAGTTTAAAATGTAGAAGATTTAGGAATAATATTGACCGAGTTAAAATATAGTTAACGATGAACATTAGTGAGAATGGAAAATAGGTAATTCATTTTTTAATACATAACAGTGATTGTGCATATGGTCAAGCACAATTGTAGAAAATTTGCATTTTAATTTTTTAATTAGTGATGAAAATTGTGATTTTGTAATGAGTGTTAATGATTGCATAATTGTATGAAAGTTGTGCTTTAATTTTAGAATTGATGCAAATTGTGACTGTGTTTTAGACATGTGATTACATGAAACATAACTGTATATATATATTGTGTTTTGATTATTTTAATTTTTGATGAAAATTGTGATTTGCTAATGAATGGTCTTATCATGATCATGTGTACTTTAATCAATGGTATTCATTGCTTAGAAGTATCAGAGGGGGGTTTTGCACAGTTCTTAGAATTCAAAATGGTCATGAGCGCATATTAAATCAGTATCAAAAATAAAATAGAGACTCAAAATTTATGCTATTACTAACAATTAAAATAAAGTTTTTTTTTTTTTTTAAATATATTTCATATTCAATGTAGATGAAGAAAATATCATAGTATATAAGTATAACAGAATAAATTTGTTTAATGTTATATTGATTTTATGACCAATGAATAAAGTATGTTGATACAAAATTCATGACCTGACACAGATGGGTTATTTTTTTATTATTATAATAATAAAGTTAAAATATATATATTTATTGATGATGTTTATGTTTGCTTATAATGTTTGAATTTATTTTCTTGTCATTACATCATTTATTAAAATGTATATAGGTATATAATGATGGTAAATAAAATGGTATTTGATAGTCAACATAAAATTTTATGAAAATTATTAACTAACTCAATAACTTTTTGATTGTTAAAATGTCTATGAGATTTATTGTGCAACTAAATATAGTGTATTTATTTTCTATAACGTCACACATTTGTAACCTGCACATTTGTTTATTCATTATTGATTAATAAATATTGTATATAAAATCACCCTTTTATGAGCAAAAATACAAGTAAGACAACAAAAAAAAAAAAAACTGAAGAATTTATCAACAATGCAATGACTACATTGGCAAATGCTATTATCAACAATACAACAACCTATTTATCTAATTCTGAGAAAACATAAAATGACTATTTAGCCTATCCTACATATGATCTTATAGATACCTCAAGATGACATGTTGATATCTAACACAATCATAAGAAAGTAACTTTTGAATAGTGATATATGTAAAAAAAAAATTTAAACACCCACATACTAATATATATGTGGGAGACTTTCAAGCTTTTTTCAGCTATTCACTCTATCACATATATGTGATACACATGCCCACACAATTTGAAGAGAATAAATGATACCCAGTATACATATTTTATGCTCAACCAGCACTCATCAGTTAGATCTAGATTATCATATCCCATACATATAAGTGTTAAAACCTCAGTTAATATTACATTAGCAAATTTTCAAACTTTAATGAACAGGCTTCAATCTACTCCATCCTCCAACTCTTCAGTAATTTATCTCTGTGAAAATCTGATGCTGGTACACACAAATTTCTTGTTAATGCTGATATTATTATTATTCCCATGATGATCTTCAGTCACTCTGATCCTTGATATATATATATATATATATATATATATATATATATATATATATATATATATATATATATATATATATATATATGACCTTGTCTATTCTAATACACAGAAGTTGGATGGGCAGGATGCAGGATGTATCTGTATTACTTTTGAAGTAGAGGCATAATTCATATACTTGCAATTTACATGTGCATGAAGGGTCAGAATGACTTAAGATCAACATGGGCATAAGAATAATATCAGCATCAACAGGAAATTGGGTCTACTATCATTATATTTTCAATGGTAAATTGATGCCTGTTCATTAAAATTTGAAGATTTTTCTTTTTAATATAAACCAAACACTGATTACATCTATGGATGGGAGATGATAAACTGGACCAAATGATAAGTGTGCTTCAGCATGAAATACCTATATTAGAAATCATTTATAAATTTCACTTATATGTGGTTATGTGTATCGGTTATGTAAGATAGAGTGGATAACTGAAGGGAGCTTGAAAGTCTGTGTTGAAATCCATAAAACAATAAACCTTGAATTTTGCTAAGATATAAAAGTTGCAATGAGTTTTTAATGTGAGAATTTATAGATTGTTATAAAAATATTTGAAAGTAATTTGTTTTAATAGTATTAGCACTTTACCAAAAATAATTTACATTTTTTAGAGGAATTTACTATAATATTGATAATTTACTATTTACAACTGCCATAATTAATTTGTTTTTACTGTAGCATATGTGCCAAAGTTAGGGGAAATATAATCTTCTGATGTATAATAACATACAAAACACGATTTCCTGCATTAAGCAGAGATTAATTCAGATGAATTTTGAATCTAGATAAGAATCGATTATTATTAGTTATTTAAAAATCATAATGTAGAAAAAATCATAATGTAGAAACCATGTATTTATTAAATTCGTATGTTGACAAAGTTGTTAATATTATATTACATGTTACAATATTGTGGAAATATGATAAATATTTGTTTAAATAAAATAATATAAACATTTTATATAGAGCTAAATAAATATACGTATGTATATAAATATATTAATTGAAAGTTGTCAACACTTAACAATATCAATACACTAAACAAGAGTCCCGCTGTAAACTCTAGAAGAGCTACTTCAAGGTTTCATAGGTCTCTGTGTTTGATCCCAGAAAAAGCCTCACAATACAATTTTTCCAGTAAGAATGAAATATACATAGATATTAAGTACAATTCAGGAACTGAAAGTAATTTTTGTTTGCCAAAAATATTAAACACAGAAATTTCTCAGAAAATAAACATTTTCTCAACGATAACATCTAAATAAAGTCAAACACAAGTCATGTGATCTGGAGTAAATCCTCCAAGAGCTAGTTCAAAGTTTCATAAGTTTATGTGTGTGAATCCAGATAAAATCCCCAAAACGAACTTTTTCCAAGTAAGAATGAAATACTTATAAATATTATATACAACTCAACAAATTAAAATAACTTTTCTTTATTAATATATATATATATATATATTATATATATATATTACCCATGAAATGGATAATCAGCCAAAAATGTCATCCAAAACCTACACAACCTCCTCTAGCAATAACATTTTACCACCAAAATAAACAATGCATGATAGACTCTAATAATCAACCCCCCCCCAGACAAGTTTTGTAAAAAATATTAATATTTGACTACATATTATCAAAGTCTTCATAGGTATCACCTGTTTGAAAACATAATCAACTGAATAAAACGATAGTGATAATTTGATTATCGCCTATTGAAAATCATACAGAAAAACAATGAATAAATAAATGATAAAACATTTTCACATCAAACATGTAAAATCATCATTTAATAATAATTATATGTTTTCTTATTAATTTATTTTTTCAGATGTCCCTAATACCAATTGTATTGGTCATATCTTGGCATAGTTGCAAATTATAATTTTTTTAAAAAAATTTATTGGATAAATAAAGTTCATCATTGAATAAAAAAATACACTAAACAATCTCAATATGTTGTCAAGGCAACCTTCTTTTAATAAAAAAGATGAAAATCTATTTTTATTTATTGTTTAATATATTTACATAAACACCAAAAATTGAAATTTGACCACAAAGAATAAAATTTTTGTCAAGCTTTGGTTGTCGAGAGGTCAGCAGCAGCTGCTTTACAAGCAGTTGTCCTGGGTTAGTGGGTTCTCTTCCCAGCTGATGCTATGACACATGAAAAAAAAGAATAAAATTTTTGATACAAAATAATATCAGTAAACTTTATTAAGCATTTAAATATAATGTGTTTTAAAGCAGACTAACTAATAGTCAATAAAAATTTCAATTTGCATTTATGCCCTTGGCTACAATTGAGATTATTTGTATTTATTGTCTGGGTGTTAACTGCTTGCATTGAGTGTAGTTTTTGAATATATATATATATATAATAACAATATATAAATATGCCGTTACTTTAAGTTCGCAAATAAAAATAAATTTATTAAAAACTAAAAGCTAAAAAAAATAAAGAGTTGTTAAACATGTATACGTATATATATTTGCACAGATGCAAAACTTTAAAAATTATTTTCTTTTTAAAAAAAATATATTTGAACATACTTTTTTTAGAAAAAAGTACAAGATCTAAAAATAAAACATTTTTGTAAATGGAAATGATTGTTTTATAAATTAATTGAAAAGCAAACTAGCCCTTGGGACTTTTATATAATTAAAAAGTCAGAGGAAAGATATAGATAAGAGAATGAAAAGAATTAGATTGTCCAATATAGAAGCAGCAATAAAGATCCGAACCATAATGAAAAAATGAAACAGTGACGTCTACTGTTCGTTGAATCCAGAGGATCATTATAAAAGGAAAACAATTCAAATTAAAACAGATCCAGACAGTTGCAGCTTGATTGTTTTTGAGAGGTGTGATAGGACACACATATCACCCTTTCTCTCTATTTATTTAAAAAATGAAATGACTGTGATTCCGAAATGAAACCAGCTAAGGTCACCTCCATAACATCAGACCGGTCTTCCAATGGGAACATCGTGGGAATCAGCACCAAGAACCATGACTCTTCTACTGTAATCTATTGAACTGAACAATTTTAAAATTTTAAAAATAATTAAGAACTTTCATTCAAACTTTTAAGATTCAGCTAATCTAAATTTAAAAATGAACTTTTATCTGACTTTCAAATTGACAATTAATGTTTAAATTATATATATTTGAGTTTGCTAAAAAAAATCATTTCCATTTTTATTTTTATTAATAGTGTGTAAATTATTAAATGCCTTAAATTTAAGTTGGGCATAGACACTTGCATAGATTTGTTCATGTTTAATTACATTTTTTGTTTTCATGTATGATTAAAATATATAGACATTCAGTAAATATTATCTTACGTTGGATATCTAAAATGTATTTATTCGGATGTCTTTTTATTTATTGGTGTCAATGTGGCATCTTATGATGAATGCCATTGGATTTCTAGTGAATTCCCTCTGCAATTACATCAATGACTTTATATTTTGATCATTTATGTTTATGTTGAAATGTTTTTGAGCATGTAATCTATGTAACCGATGTATGCTCAACATTAAACAACAAACTTTTATAAATCCATCTGTGCAAATTTATATAAATGTTAAATTTAAGTCGGGCATGAATGGCTATATATATTTGTAAAGTTATATTAATTAATTAGGGGAGGGTAATCTTAGGTTATTTGTTTCATAGTTAGATTGGGTCAATGGATTGGATATATCAGTGTAATTAGTAGACGTAGTATGAGGTTCACTACATGCAGAATCACTGTATATGCCACACAACCCCTTTTGCCTATGGATGGGATTGTAAGTTGGCAAAAAGGACTGCAGTCCCTTCCTATGGAGTTTTTATTTTATTGTTCTTTTTGCCATACAGATGTAACATTCCTGTATTGAACAAGAGTCAATGTCTTCTCTAACTATACTGTTCAGATGCACATTCCTGACAGTATAGTACATTAGTGCTGTTGTATTTTTATGCTACATTGAATACATCAATGTATCAGATGGATTGACACCGGTTTGACTGCAAACTTTTGGCCTAAGGTTAAATAAGGGATAGAGTATTTCTTTTCAAATGCAAATCTATGTAGTTTATTCATACCTGACAATCTTAAAATAAATATAAATTTCAACTGTGTGGATGATTTAAAATCTTAAAATAATAATTTAAATTAAAAGTTAATATTAAAATCTAAATAATAAATGTTATTCCTCAAACTCTAAAATGATTATGTATGTGTATAAATAAATGTTGTTTGTGTATTAATTACTGGCAGTGGCTTATTTTATTCTTTGTTCAATATTAAAAATAGTCTTAGATAAGAATTGATAAATATAAATCTTTACTACTCTGCTGAGCTAATGACAATGGGCTAATGATTGGAATCCAAATATACAAAATAAAATATTTTTTTTTGTTTTTTTAAACTTACGTATCTGCCTACTATATATATATATATATATATATATATTCGAGGTTCAAATGCCTAGTGGCGCCCTGTAGTGCAGATTACAATAAGCCTCATATCTTCCTGATCATTATAATTGGACTACCAACATGGACCGATCTTTAATAAACCACCAGTACTCTGAGAATTTTAAAAATGAACCATGCCAGTGATATTTTTTCTGAATTAAATGTATTTTTTGTACTAATGTAAAGTTATAGCCAAATGTTTAATAAACCATGAGTACTTTTGAAAATAAATCATGTCCGTAATATTTTTTTCTGAAATGAGTATAAATATATTTTTTGTGTTAATGTAAAGTTATAGGTTGAATTGTGTTTTAAAGGTACTGCCAGTAAGAAAAAATGTGCATATGATTATATAAATATGAGGAATAAAAAGTAATAAATAAAATGTAATTAATTAATATAAATCATAATTTTTTTTAAAAAAGTGTTATTTAAAATCCAAGCATTTAACGTGCCTAAGTAATAGTTAAAAGGAAGAGAAAAAAACTTGGAAGAGAGGGGCGGAGAAATTTAGCTGGTAGTAAAGAATAAACAGTCAACAATTTTTTTTATCATATTTGTGTGTAATTACTGTGTTGTCTTTTTAAAAAAAAAGTGTTGTCCTTTTGAAATTTTAATATATAATCAATTTGTGTAATGTAATTACTAACACTAAGTAAATTCTTTTTTTTAATGTTTTTGTTTTTTGAAGAAGTTTACTGATATGTAACGATATATAAATATGCCATTACATTAATTTAAAATAAAAAGTTTAAGTTCACAAATAAAAATTAATTTATTAAAAACTAAAAGCTAAAAAAATTAAAGAGTTGTTAAATGTGTATACGTATATATATTTGCACAGATGCAAAACTTTAAAAATTATTTTCTTTTTAAAAGAATATATATTTGAACATACTTTTTTAGAAAAAAGTACAAGATATCTAAATAAAATATTTTTGTAAATGGAAATGATTGTTTTATAAATTAATTGAAAAGCAAACTAGCCCTTGGGGCTCTTATATAATTAAAAAGTCAGAGGAAAGATATAGATAAGAGAATGAAAAGAATAGATTGTCCAATATAGAAGCAGCAATAAAGGCCCAGACCATAACGAAAAAATGAAACAGTGACGTATATTGTTTGTTGAATCCAGAGGATCATTATAAAAGGAAAACAATTCAAATTAAAACAGATCCAGACAGTTGCAGCTTTATTGTTTTGAGAGGTGTGATAGGACACATATCACCCTGTCCCTCTATTTTTTAAAAAAATGAAATGACTGTGATTCTGAAATGAAACCAGCTAAGGTCACCTCCATAACATCAGATCAGTCTTCCAATGGGGATATCGTGGGAATTGGCACCAAGAACTGTGACTCTTCTACTGTAAGCTATTGAACTGAACAATTTTAAAATTTTAAAAATAATTAAGAACTTTCATTCAAACTTTTAAGATTCAGCTAATCTAAATTTAAAAATGAACTCTTATCTGACTTTCAAATTGACAATTAATGCTTAAATTATATATATTTGAGTTTGCTAAAAGAAAAATCATTTCCATTTTTATTTTTATTAATAGTGTATAAATTATTAAATGCTTTAAATTTAAGTTCGGCATAGACACTTGCATAGATTTGTTCATGTTTAATTACATTTTTTTTTGTTTTCATGTATGATTAAAATATATATATATACATTCAGTAAATAATATCTTACGTTGAATATCTAAAATGTATTTATTCGGATGTCTTTTTAGTTATTGGTGTCAATGCGGCATCTTATGATGAATGCCATTGGGTTTCTAGTGAATTCCCTCTGCAATTACATCAATAACTTTATATTTTGATCATTTATGTTTATGTTGAAATGTTTTTGAGCATGTAATCTATGTAACAGATCTATGCTCAACATTAAACAACAAACTTTTATAAATCCATCTGTGCAAATTTATATAAATGTTAAATTTAAGTCGGGCATGAATGGCTATATATATTTGTAAAGTTATATTAATTAATTAGGAGAGAGTAATCTTAGGTTATTTGTTTCATAGTTAGATTGGGTCAATGGATTGGATATATTGGTGTAATTAGTAGATGTAGTATGAGGTTCGCTACATGCAGAATCACTGTATATGCCACACAACCCCTTTTGCCTATGGATGGGATTGTAAGTTGGCAAAAAGGACTGCAGTCCCTTCCTATGGAGTTTTTATTTTATTGTTCTTTTTGCCATACAGATGTAACATTCCTGTATTGGACAAGAGTCAATGTCTCCTCTAACTATACTGTTCAGATGTACATTCCTGACAGTATAGTATATTGGTGCTGTTGTATTTTCATGCTACTTTGAATACATCAATGTATCAGATGGATTGACGCCGGTTTGACTGCAAACTTTTGGCCTAAGGTTAAATAAGGGATAGAATATTTCTTTTCAAATGCAAATCTATGTTGTTTATTCATACTTGACAATCTTAAAATAAATATAAATTTCATCTGTGTGGATGATTTAAAATCTTAAAATAATAATTTAAATTAAAAGTTAATATTAAAATCTAAATAATAAATGTTATTCCTCAAATTCTAAAATGATTATGTTTGTGCATAAATAAATGTTATTTGTGTATTAATTACTGGCAGTGGCTTACTTTATTCTTTGTTTAATATTAAAAATAGTCTTAGATAAGAATTGATAAATATAAATCTCTGCTACTCTGCTGAGCTAGTGACAATGGGCTAACGGTCAGAATCCAAATATATAAAATAAAATAATTTTTTTTAAGCTTACATATCTGCCTACTATATAAATTTTCTAGGTTCAAATGCCTAGTGGCACCCTGTAGTGCAGATTATGTTAAGTCTCATATCTCCCTGATTGTTATATATATATATATATTGTAATGCTCTGGATTCTCTATAATGAATAAATGTGGTGACATCTAACTACAATCAGATTTAGGGTCTTCATATAAGATGCTATGAATGATATAAATTTTAATTTCAGCACAAAATTTTCTTGTTTTTTTTTTAATTTATAATATAAAAATAAAATATTTTAAGTTAATTTTCTAAAACTTATAATCTATTTTTTTAATTAAAATTGTGTACATTCTTGGTAATTATAAATTAATTTAATTTATCTAAAAAGAGCTGAGATTTAATTAATTAATATTTTTTTAAGTTAAGCCCTGGTCAGAATTATTAAATAGGATTGAGGATGAAATAAGGATTGCCCTGGGCTAAGACTTATACTTAAAAAAGCAAGATGGATTATGTGGGAGATTAAAGAAACAAATAAATAGCCCTCAGTTTAGGACTTATTATTCTTGGTCAGATTCATACTTATTCTTCAGATTTTTTTACTACTCTGATATATTATGCTTCAGATTATTATTATTATTTGCACTTAAGATTATTCTAGGTGGTGTTGACCTTGATTATTCTTGGAATAGCAAAACAGCTCATTTTGCCGGGTGATTTGTGATTGTGATTTTATATTAGCTTATGGAGAAATTCATTAAATTGGCAGGGTTTCCGTAGTCTTCTTGCATATGTTGCTGTTAGCTCCCATGACTCTCTGTGAGAAGATTTTATTCATTTACATGTTGAAGAAACTTTTGTCTGAACTATTAGAATAGCCTAACTTAATTTTTAATTATGTTCGCTTTACCAGATGGCAAAGTTTTTTGTCTTGTGTATTCAAATCACAAGGATGCACTGCTAAACCCACTCTAAGATGGATCATGATCTCCTAGCTTATCTCTCCAATTATGACATAAAAGTCTAAACTACCTTCACCCAATTGAGTCCTCATTGAACTTTCCAACACCAAGGTAATTTATTTTATATTCTTGCCAGGGCTAATTCTAATCTATAGTAAAATCTCTGCTCAATTTAAAGTAAACATCTGTATAGATTTATCATATATCATAATCATTTTTGGTGTATTCTGTTATTATGTATTTGGGTGTTAAATATATTATCTTTTAGTTTTAATGCTATATTTTGGAATTTTAAATTGCTCTTTTATTTTATTGTGGAGCCTGTATTGAGAATTTCTTTTATTAGCTATTTAGATTTCCATTTGTGTAATTCATATTTTTGATAAACGCTTGGCAGTTATTAATAATTTTCTTATTTCTTACCTGTCACCTTTTAAGACTTTTAAAATTAATTATAGCAATTAAGTTTATGGTCATTCATTTGGCTGGGTCTTCACTGATTGATTGTTTTTGCTTTTCTTAAATGAGAGGTTTAATTTTCTCTCAATTTTAAATTACCTATACCATAGTATTTCCTAATATTTGTATTGTCATTGAATTGAAGATTTTGTTTTCTCCCACATTAAAACTTCATAGTCTTTTGTATTCACTTACCATATTTGTTTTTTCTTGCATTGGAATCAACCTAAGCAATCTTCAACATGGTTGATCATGCAATCTAGTGATCACTCCCCCATGGTGGTTTCATTGATTCATGCAATAATCTTTCATTTGTTTTCATTTTTAAAAAATGTTGAATAAGGAAACCAGAGTTTTTTTGGTGAATCTTCAGCAGAAGGAAATCTATTTCCTACTTTTTGAAATTGTGAAAAAAAATAACTTTTCTGCAGGAGCATTTTTTTCTGCACGTTTTGATAAAATTTTCCAAAATTGACATACATTGTAAATATATCTCTGTAACAAAAACATTATCTATAATTTTAATAAACAATGAAATTATGATTATAAACTTAATAGATTTTAAAATTATATTAGCTAACGTTTGTCATAGTTTTATTTTCTCGATTGTCTGAACAATATTGATGAGCTCTTGCTCTTCCTGGGTTTAGTTGGTATTGACCATCATCATCATTAACATTTGGCCATGGTAAAAAAATTTTCCAGGTATGCAGTGACCTGGTGGTGCCCTCTGTGATGAAAATGAAAATAACCATCCAATACAACATATATATATATGTATATATATATATATATATTGAACAGGTCTTTCTGGATAATGTTTATTATTGCTGTGTTGAAATACTAGGTTTAATACCTCATTCAATAATCTTTTACTAACATGGCTTTAATAAGTTTTAATATCTTGCTTTCAACAAAGTATAATATCTAAACTTTAATAAGCTTATTATTAAGTGCAATACTGATAATTATTATTTTATTTCTTTAATACTGTGGGAACAAATCAGCCCATCAAGCAAAGGGGAGAATACCATTGACAGCATGACCGTCAATGATCCCCACTATACAAAGCATAACATAACCACATTTCCTGCTCATGGCTTACCTTCACTTCTGAACAAAAACCTACCATCTCCAAAGCATTTTATTTGTTTTGAGGATTAAACTCAGGCACTAGCTGACCATATGTTACATAGCTGGCATGCTTCAGACAAGAAACACAATCCAACACTTGAAATATGCCAGGTAGCTCCTACTTTTAATCCTCAACACACAGACAAAGAATTAGTTCTTTAAATAATTGGTGACCCAGTGACAAAAAGAGAGAGACAGAATAGACAAAATAATTTTTAAGCAAATGCTAATATTTATTCAATCTCACATATATAATATAATATAGCAATCTAATACTTCACATAAATATAAATGATTTATCAGGCTAATTTTTATATATTGTAGTTAAAGTTCATTTAATTTCAAAAATGATAAATGCTCTCTATTTATATTATGGAAAATATATATTTGCCTATGATTTTCTCATATTAAATTACACAATTCATATTTTATATTCAATATTTTTGTTTGAGTCAGAAATGTTTTCTAGTTCTGGATTAATTTCTGATTAAGACTTATTTTGTGGTTCAGGTATATTTATTGTATTCGAGCTATTTCATTCTGCATATTTATTTGTGCTTTCCTGTTTATTTTAAAATTTATCTAATTTATCGTTTAACTGGTTTATACTTTTTTCATTACTTTCTAGTATTTTCCTATCCTCTAGTATTTGGGCTATTTGCCATATTTCCTGAATGCATCATTCTATTGTAAGTTAATCATTTATGTGCATTTCTTCAAC
The DNA here is from genome assembly GCA_028023455.1 of Epiperipatus broadwayi. Taxonomy (NCBI): domain Eukaryota; kingdom Metazoa; phylum Onychophora; class Udeonychophora; order Euonychophora; family Peripatidae; genus Epiperipatus; species Epiperipatus broadwayi. The sequence continues at coordinate 499,777 of JAQFVV010012858.1, read as the reverse complement.
CTTTCCTTCTTATGACTTGGTAATTTTCTTTTCGTTTAAGTTAGACTTTTCTACTTTATCAGTGACTTCTTTGCTCTTCACTATTTGAATGTAATTCCATGTTACCTATGGTTTACTTTTCTTACTGAAACATTTTTTTTCATTATGTTTTATTTCTGACACATCTTTATTTTCACTTTATGGTCATTGTTTGAGTCAGAAATATTTTATTGGTCTTGCTTAATTTCTGAGTCAGATTTATTCTCTAATTCGGACTTAAATTTTTATTCAAAATTATACTGGTTTTCTAGTTCCATTTCATTTGCAGTATTTGAGCTATTTAAATACACATACTTACTTGTATTTTTCTGTTTATTTTTAGTTTCATCTATATTGGCTATTAATTGTTTCATACTTGGGTCCATTTTCATGTTTTCTAATATTTCCCTATCTTCTAATTGGATTATTCTCATCTGCTGTATTAATTGGTCTATTCATTTTTCAAACATTTCTGTGTATTTATTAATATTTTCCTCAAACGACTTGGTAATTTCATTTCCTTCTATATTATTTTGAGCCCCCATTTTTGTTTGGCTCTATTACAGATTATTTTTTATTACTATTAAAAAACAAATTTTATTTAACTTATTTTTATTTTTAAATATTTTATTCAATTAAAGTGTTTGACTAACTCAAAACCCTTATCTGACTATAAATAACCCCAATAATGAATTTATTTATCTCTCTGCTCACTTTTTCTTTTCTCTCCTTTATATTTACATTGCATATCTTACTCTTTTTATTTTATATTTCTAATTATTGTAATTTTTATTATTATAATTTGTTTGCTCTGGTCTATTTCTTTTTTCACACTGCTCACTGATTTCACTTTTACAACTACACAATTTAATATTTAATTAAATTTTTACTTTTGGACTTTATAATTTTAAATTCTAATTATGCTGTGTCATTTATGACACTTCAGCACCCAAATTGGGTGGCATTTCAGCCAGGTACCTCCAATAAATGCTTATTTTTTCTAGGTTTAAATGCTAAGTTTAAATACATTTTGCATAACCCTTTAATTACTTGGTTTTAATACGTTTTAAGATCTTGCTTTTAACTAGGTTTAATATCTAAACATTAATAAGCTTATTATTAAGCTCAATACATAACTTCTTGATAAATATTATTTTATATCTTTAATACTTTAGGAATGATCTGGACTTTCAAGAATAGGGGAGAATACTATTGATATCATGACCATGAATGATCCCCATGACCATATCGGGATAAAGAAAGCATAACACCACCACATTTTCTGACCATGGTCCATCTCAACTGTTGGAGAAAAACCTGATATCCAAAGCATTTTATTTGTTTTGAGGATCAAACTGAGGTTCCAGATGACCATATGTTATACAGATATCATGCTTCAGATGACAGACAAACAATCCAACACTTAAAATATCCCAACTTGGTCCTACTCTTAATCAAGGGGTTCAACACATTAACTTAACACATAGATAAACATGTATTTCTTTAAATAATTGGTGATACAGTAACAAGAGAGAAAGAGAGAGAGAATAGACCAAATAATACCTAAGCAAACATTAATATTTATTCACGCACACATGTATAATATAATATAATACATCAATCTAGTATTTTACATAAATATAAATGATTAATCCGGCTAATTTTTATAATAGTCTTTTATTAAAGTTTATTTAATTTTAAAATGATAAAGGGTCTATAGAAAATTATATTGTGGAAAAATATATTTACTTATGATTTTATCATATTAAATAACAGAATTCATATGGTTTTCCTTTTATTAGCATTACTTTCCAACCAGTTAGCTTTTTGGTCTCATCAATATTTTCATGACTTGGGTTCCATTTGGCGACTCAGCAATCAGAGTGAGAGAGAGATTAGGGGCAGCATCTATTTTATGATGTAAGCATTGGCTCTGGATGTTTGTTCCAGGTGTATATGGTTGATTTTTGGTGGAGGACTTTGGGACATGAAGCCCAGTCGAATACATTTAAAGAGGTATAGCAATGCCTGTTGCTAGTTCTTCAGTTTCTGCAATGATTTTTTCCACAGCAGTAATGAGTGATTCTATTATGTTCTTAGATTTCTAGATCTCTGGAGCAATGAATAATTTAACAGCACAAAATGAAGAGAAGAGTGACTTACAGACTCAAGAGAAAAATAATTTCATGACAAAATGAAGGCCAAAATAAATAACAATAGCTGATTGTGATTTTTATACCATTCTTTCTCATTGTTTTTTAACTTATTATAACCTTTGTTTTTATCATAGCTTGAATCTGTTTTTAATTAATTTTTATATTTGGTTTTATGAAACCTTTTTTTAGATTAATCTATTATCTCTTCACATTTAGCGAATAGATCTTTTACATAGTTTTTAATTATTATTAACATTGGTTTTGATTTTATTATCAATCAGCAATCTTTATTGGCATTCGAAATGTTTTCTTATACTGATTAATTAATTAATCCTTTGTATTTTGCATTTTATACTAACCTCTCTTTTTACACACTTATTCTTTTAATTTTTTTATTTATTTTTATTTATAAAAAGGAGAGATTTCTTTAAATCTTTTTTCTTCTAATTCCTTTCCTTACCCAATTTTAATAAATAATTTTGTTCTATTTTTAAAGTACAATATAATACAATCCTTTTATTTTACAAAGTTGCATTTTAAAATATTCTAAAATAATGATTTCTTTACCTATTCTCATTTATTTGATTTTCTTTTTTAATAAATCCGATCATATATATATTTTAGAAAATGAAGTATGTAATGCAAACATATGTGAGTTTTATAAATGTATCCCACTATCATTACATTCAAACAGTTTGTAATAGTATTGACCACTTAATGTTCAAAGTTTATTACATTTGGTTGGATAGTAAGTTCCAGATATAGTCTCCTAGATAAACAATAAAATGTGAAACAACGTTAATGCAAAAGGAAATTTAATAGTAGTCCAAGAATAATCTAATTAAATTTCCATGGGTGTGATTACGAATTTCAGTTTTTTTAGATAGTTAATATGTGATCTATAGTATGCAGATTTCAACATATTAATTTATGTAGGATTCATCGGGTAATATTGTTATAATTTTTTTAATGTGAACTATCGGTTTATTCATTCAATTATTATACAATTCATAAACATTACAACACATATTAATGAAGTTGATGTGTGTGTAACATAGATTCCCTGAAAGATACGTGAGATAAGCTGCCTCAAACAGATGGCATTCATAATATAGTGGTAAAAACATATTTTATTAACATTTAACTTTTTTTTTCTTTCGAATAATGATTTCTGATAAAGTATGATGATATTTGAGTTAATCTTTCTACTACACTGTTATTTATTTTGTTAATAACGATTTAAATTTTATATGCAAATAAATATATGTTTACTTTAAATTTGGACCGTCATTTTAAATATCTCTGATGAAAGCAAAAACAAATTCTATAATGCAATAGAATCCTTAATTCAGTTGATATATTAAATTTAATCCATATTGGGATCCTTAAGAATAGAGGTTGACTTTGTTGTTCATAATAATCCTTGTTATATTGTTTTCGTGATGAACAATTTTATGAATACATATACTGTATTTGCATAAAATATTGACCAAAGTGTAAATTTATTACAATGAATAGTAGAATCTTATAGGCATGTACAATTCAAGAATAAAAAATAATATTAAATAATAATAAAGGAACTTCTTTATTAGTACAGACTCCTATATTTGCTCATTGATTTCTTTAAATGATTGTGGTAATAAAATATTTATCAAACGTCAAATATACGTATATGTGAATTAGTAAATGTAAAATACAACACCTAGTAGTTATCTATTAATGTAAAACTGAGTGATGTTACTTTAGTAAAATAATATCCTTAAAACTGAACTGCCTGTATTTTTATCGTCAATATGGAATATAGCGATACAAGCAAGTTAAATTTGCAGATTTAACTTTAATATGATGCTTATTATTTACCGGTTGAAACTTAATATTTATAAAATATATATGCCATCATTTATATCAAAGTAAAAATACTTGTGTTTTTTTTTTCTTTTTTAAATTATGAATAACTTTAGATATTTCAAAGAATTTAGTGTTGCATTACTTTTTAAAGATAAAAAAAATAAAAAAATGACAAATGCTAACTAAACCCTACAAAAGACAATGTATTTCTTACTGGAATTGAAGAATATCAAGTGGTAATTTTAATAATCCGTAATTACAAAATAAGAGAATGGTCTAACATTCACACACATGCACAAAATTAATATATACTGTGCCGGGTTCGATCCGCAGAAGATCTTACTTACACTGCCAATATTTTGGCTGGTTTCAAACTTCTTTATAATACATTTATAAACTTATTTAATTACAAATATTACGTGAAAGAACCGGCACGTTCGAGCAAAGTGGAAAATATTATTGTTTAGCTTTAACTATCAACAATACCCGCGATCAGATCGTGGCCCACCTCACTTTATTTGTTTCGGAATAAACCCCGGGCCCTAGCTAGTCTAAGACTAATATGTTCGGACAGTAGGCTCATAATACAGTGCTCGAAACAATCTCTAACTAGCTCAGTCTATTTTTAATTCAATAAAATATTATTTAATTAGTGGTGAAAGAATTGATAAAAGAATTGACCGACAAAATAAAGCTTAAGTTTCAAGACAATTTATTTAATTAACATTTATACTTTAACTTTAAATATTTTTTATAATTTTTTAACTAATATAATACTGGTATTTTAAATATAATGATCATGCACATATTAATTCACACACTGACATAGATAATAAAACATTAAAGAATATAAAACACATATATTTAGAACACACAAATTAATAGTTCATTTTTATGTGCAATAGAGTTCATATAATTATGGCTTTTGGAGGATTCACGAATGTTTACGAATGCGATGGCTTTTTTTAGAAAAGAATATAAGAAAATGTTTTACCTAGGATTTTGAATATAGATTTAGAAATTTGTTTTCTTCTTGGTCGCTGCTTCCATTATGAATATTTCCAGCCAGTTGGGACGTTTTCTTGAGGAGTTTCATTATTATTCATGATTATTATTATTGGAGACAATTAGATATTGATGGAGATTCTATAAGCTGTTACGCAGACATTATTTTCACGGGCAGATTTTGCTGTTTTACTGGACTCCAGTCTGGAGAAAGATGTATGTTTTCCAAGGTTTTAACACTGCATTCTTGATTCTGACATAACTCACTGATAGATTGTACTGAACTGTAATGCAACTCTGATGCAACTAACTTGACTGATTGTCCTCACTGAATGTCCAATAAAAACTTGGCTATTTATACCTATGACATGTTGTCCTTTTAATATCCTCTGGCAATATCTGTTGTCAAAATTCCTTTGATAATCCTATGTTTTTGAAGACCGTTTAACTAGTAGACATGCAAACGTGTTGTTTTTTATAATTTTAATTAGTAGCTAATCTTTTGGAGACAACCTTTTTAATACTGTTGTTTTATATTTTAATTAATAGCCATTGCTGCATTTTTTAATGATAATCTTCTTTTATTTTCATTTTATTATTTATTACGCATACATTTTTTTTATATATTTACAATCGCACATATATGATTTTATTCTAAAATCAAAACTAGTTTTTAGATTACTTTTTTGCTTTAACTCGAATGAAAAGAGATTTATATTTTTAGACTTTTGAATTATATTTCAACTAATAATAATAATATGACAAACTCTTTAAACTCAAAACTTTTAGTTTGACATTTCTAATTAATTAATTGCAACTTTTATTTAAAAACTCTTTGACTCTTAAATCTTATTTTTACGAAAACAAACTGCAATAAAACGCTTAAACTTTTAATTTTACGTTTTTTTTTTTACTAAAGATTTTTTTATTTTAATAATTGTTTTAGATAAATTATTATGTACTAATTCAATGTTGGTACATTACACCACCCTCCCTTTGAGAGTAAGATGCATCATTTTTGACCATTTTATCTCTGTTAACTTTAATTCTTAATTCAAAATATTTATTATGTTTCTAAGTTCACTTTTTAAATATCTTTCACTTTACATACTAAGGACAATCTTCAATTATGCTTTACTCCTTTCTATGCTGGCAACATTGCTTACAATGTTCAGAGTCCTGGATAGTGACCACCGGACAAACTAATTTTGTGGCACAGGGATCTTTTGTAAACAAAGTGGATGCAGATTCACTGACTTATACTGGCTTATGCATATGAAAAACGAAGCTTCATTTGCCAGGTTTCTACTGGACTTGAAAAAAGAAAAGGTCACTGTGAATGGCAGGAATTATCAACTGTCCAATTCGACTTATGCTTTGGAAATGAGGTATGAGATATGTGAAATGTGGGGACTATCACCTGGAGAACTAATACGTGGCTTATGCTGGTTATTTCCAGTGTGCATTTTAAAAGAGGAATGATCCCAGCCAGTCCATTACGGGTGCAAATTTTATCCAGTCAACAACTTTAAACTTATTCTTATCTAAAACTTATTTCTATACTACCCTCTTCCCTTAGTTTTAAACCCTTACATTCTTAATACAACTTAGATTGACTTTATATTTTATCTATTTTAACCTTACAATATTATTTTTACATTAGCATGAACATTATCTTAAACATATTTATTTATATTATTCTGAACCATTATGAACATTATTTTACATATTTATTTATATTAACCTAATCTTACACTACTATTCTAAACTATCATGGACAACAGTTTACATATTTATTTATATTATGATATTACCTTTAAACCATTTGTTTACCTTATATTTTAACATGTGTGTACTTATAAAATTATTTTATTTTATTTGATCTGACTTTAAATCATTTATTTACTTCCTTTTATTAACTTGTGTATATTCAAAAACAACTTCCTTTATTAAGATTCATTATTACACTGATATTTTTCTTACAAATATTTTATTTATTTATTTAACTTGAATACTTGATTTATTTAATCCTACAAACATTACTTTTACCTCATTCATTTGACCCATTTATTTAACTTGATTTTATTGATTGATTGATTTTTTTTTATTTGAACTGTTTATTTACAAGTATTTTTCTTTCTTAATATGTGCATGGAGAAAAAACAAATCTTTTATTTTACGAAGCCTCCATTATTATTATTACTTTCAAACATTTCATTTATTATTCATTTATTTTAAATTTATTATCTTAGTTTTAAATAGAAGTTTCAGATTTACACTTCTCAGATTTATTTACATTAGACTAATTATTTTACTCATAGTCCATTTTTGGTCCTTTTTGTTTCTGTTTATTTTAATATTCCGCCGATTAACTAACTTTTAAACTTTGTCAGGCAGTTCTTTCTTTCTACATACTAACTCTATAATATAAACAAACTTTCCTCTCTTACCTATCCCACTTTTATAATTTATTACTTTATCTCTTTCCCTTTCTGTTTTATTTTCATTTTGTAAATCAGAAAACCTTGATATTTAGACAAAATCCGAATTACTTCAATCTGGGGATATTTTTTTCTACGCTTTCTTTTTGTTTTAACCTACATTTAAAACAAACACGAACATTTACTTTAACCTTTTTATGTTTATTTTCTATCTTGATTAATTTTATTTCCAAACTACTATGCTTAACACTATCTTCTATCTTGAACTTAAGTCTCTTTTCTATTTCTTGGTCTACATTTGTTTCTACTTTCTCTGTTGCAATGCTATCTGATTCTAATTCAGTTTCTATCTCTTTCATGACCTCAACTTCCTTACTTTCTTTACCTAAATCTAACTCTATAATTTCTTGGATCTTCTCTACCTTTCCTGTAATTTCACACCTTATTTCTCTTACTTCTGCTCTGAGTTCCTTAATTTCTCCTTTGACCTGACTAATTTCTTGATGCATTTCTTTTATCAGTTCTGCTTTCAATTATAACTGGCTTTGTTTAAATTCTTGCATCATATTCATCATCATCTGCATCTCAGATATTTCTTCTTTCTGTTTCTCTACTGACTGGGGATTTTTAAAATATATTGAGCTTTCTTCTGGCTCCATTTCTTTATTCATAGTTATGCTATTACCTTTTTTTTAAAATTATCTTTTGCATTAACAAATCAAATATTATTATTGTTTATTTATTTTTCTTACTAAGATGGAAACATACACCTACCTTCACCCCTTTGTCCTTTTCTCTATCCATTCTTAATGTTCTAAATCCACCCAAAACGTCTAACTGTCTCTGATTTAACAGAATGATTTATTTATAAGTAACGTAAACATTAAAATCTCTTTTCATTTAAAAAAAAAAGTTTTCGGTCAATTCTTTTTTTTTAAAAAATTAAACCACTTTAAATACATAATTTAGCTTTTTTTAAAGGTTTTTATTTTTAAACAAGAAACAAAGTATTTAATTACTATTGTTTCTTAGGTCCAGCCCCAAGTTGGTAATAGCCATTTATGTACCGGGTTCGATCCACAGAACATCTTACAAACACTGCCAATGTTTTGGCTGGGTTCAAACTTCTTTATAATACATTTATAATCTTACTTAATTATTAATATTACGTGAACAAACTGGCAAGTTCGAGCAAAGTGGAAAATATTATTGATAGCTTTAACTATCAACAATACCCATGATCAGATCATGATCCACCTCAGCTGTGAGATTCAAATCCCTACTATCCAAACACTTTATTTGTTTCAGAGTAAACCTCTGGCACCAGCTAGTCTAAGACTAACATGTTTGGACAGTAGGTTCATAATCCAGTGCTCGAAACCATGCCTAACTAGCTCAGTCTATTTTTAATTCAATAACAAAATATTATTTAATTAATGGTGAAAGAATTGATAAAAGATTGGTAAAAGAATTGGTAAAAGAATTGACTGACAAAATAAAGCTTAAGTTTCAAGACAATTTATTTAATTACCATTTATACTTTAACTTTAAATATTTTTATATTTTTTTAACTAACATAATACTTGTATTGTAAATATAATGATCACACACATATTAAATCACACACTGACATGGACAATAAAGCATTAAAGAATATAAAATATATATATTTAGAACACACAAATTAATAGTTCATTTTATGTGCTATAGAGTCCATATAATTATGGCTCTTGGAGGATTCACAAATGTTTACAAATGTGATGGCTACTTTTAGAAATGAATATAAGAAAATGTATTACCTAGGATTTTGAACGTAGATTTAGAACTTTGTTTTCTTCTTGGTTGCTGCTTCCATTACAAATATTTCCAGCCGGCTGGGATGTTTTCTTGAAGAGTTTCATTATTATTCATGATTATCATTATTGGAGACAATTAGATATTGATGGAGTTTCTTCAAGCTGTTACGCAGACATTATTTTCACGTGAAGATTTTTCTGGTTTACTGGACTCTAGGCTGGAGAAAAATGTATGTTTTCCGAGTTTTTAACACTGCATTCTTGATTCTGATATAACTCACTGATAGATTGTACTGAAATATAATGCAACTCTGATGCAATTAACTCAACTGATTGGCCTCACTGAATGCCTGATAAAAAATTGGCTATTTATACCTATGATGTGTTGTCCTTTTAATATCCTCCAGCAATATCTGTTGTCGAAATTCCTTTGATAATCCTGTGTTTTTGAAGATTGTTTAATTAGTAGCTGTGCAAATGCATTGTTTTTTATAATTTTAATCAGTAGCTAATCCTTTGGAGACAAGCTTTTTAATCCTGTCATTTTATATTTTAATTAATAGCCATCGCTATGTTTGTTAATGATAATCTTCTTTTATTTCATTTTATTATTTATTATACATACAATTTTTTTTATATTTACAATCGCACATATATACACACATATATGATTTTATTGAAATCAAACTGAAAGAGTGCAAACCTCTCAAGCGTTTAGCCAATCAGATCACAAATACTGGGACAAAGAATTTAACAAGAAAAGAGCAGTTCCACTCTCTTCTTTACTTGTCTGTCTATAAAATCAAAACTAGTTTTAAGATTACTTTTTTGCTTTAACTCGAATGAAAAGAGATTTATATTTTTAGACTTTTGAATTATATTTCAACTAATAATATGATAAACTCTTTAAACTCAAAACTTTTAGTTTGACATTTCTAATTAATTAATTGCAACTTTTATTTTAAAACTCTTTAACTTTTAAATCTTATTTTTATGAAAACAAACTGCAATAAAACTCTTAAACTTTTAATTTTATGTTTTTCTTTTACTGAAGATTTTAATAATTTTTTTAGATATATTATTATGTGCCAATTCAATGTTGGTACAATACATATATATAATCATGTATAGTAAGAATATCATCAGACGACAATCTACTTATATATAGTACAACTGATAGAAAATATTACTTTCATATAAAATTAGAATTGGCTAAGTATTTGGATTTATATAAGTACTGAAACACAAAGGGACGCTTCAACATAAAACATACAATTATTCTAAAGCATTATAAATTATTTATATAAAAATATATTTAAAATACTGTACATTTACAGATAATAAAAATATTATCTCAAAAATATCATGTTTACAATCGGATAGAGTTTAAAATCAAGCAATTGCATATATATTTATTGGAACACAAACAGACATTCTACAACTCAAAATATGCCTTTATTCTACAACTTTAAAAATTATTTATATATACAAAAATGAAAAATATTATATATTTACAGTTGGTGAAAATTATTATTGCTGCAGTTACATATAATTATGATTGCTTTGAATCTAAGCCCTCTAACTTCCAAATATGTATCCGAATATGTTTTCTATTCAGTAAAAAAACAAAAAAATACTACCATTAATTCTTTTATTTGAAATTTAAAATATCCAAGAAAAACAAATTAAAAATCATTAATAAAACATTCACAAAAATTGTCATTTTTAAAATACAGAAAAAACTATGTTAAAAAAATGAGAAAATGAGAAAAAAAAGATATATGTGACATGTCAGTACACAATAACATTTATTTGCAATTGTGATTTAAATTCAATGATTGGTTAAATTTATGACCAATGGGCTAAATTTGTGTAAATTAGCCTGATGATTAGATTTAATAAATGCCTCTTAGCATATGTTTTGAGTAAATGTAATATATATATATGATATTTTGCCTTCAGTAGCTTTAAAATATAATTTTTAATGTAATGGTTTAAGCTAGCATTCTAGGAGTTTATGTCTGTTAGAAAGAGATAAGTCAACTGTAGTTAAGTTGCAGGGATTATTTTGTAAAAGTCCTTTATCTGAGAAACACACATATTGATTATAATTTAAACTGTCTTGTTTATTGTAGAATTAAATAACTGATATTTGTTTTTTTATAACCTTTGATGAAATTTATTTTTTTTGGCCTTAGAAAAACAATGCTTGTATCATAAGGTGATTGAGCTGCTTTTAACCTATTGAAACAGTTAGATTTGTTTCACCTATTATATTCTATAATAGTGTGGTTTGTTTCACTCAGATTGCATGTATTTCTTTAATTTAAAACTTTGAGGGTGCTTGTAATATTGCCGAGTACATGTGCGTGTAATATCACCTTGTTAACTATAATATGAAAATACAGTCATAAATATTTATATACGCACATATTCTTTTTTTTTTTTTGTTAAAACTGAATTAAACAAAATAATAAGTTTAAATTTATAAAATTATTCATTTAAGTTTCAATATTCATTTTAAATAATTTTCAAGTTCTATTGTTTGTGTAAAATTACACAAGCTGGAAATTGTTTACCAGTTTTAACATTTCGTCTAAAAATAATATTTTGGCTGAAACTTGACCCATTTAAAATGATAACTATGACAAAATATAAAATTCAGTCAGGCATAAATTCTTAATAAGTGCTATGGCAAAACTCTAGGGAATATATCTTTGACTCTGGATATAGCTATGATGTAAATTGGAATAATAGAGCGTTTAAGTCCAGATTTAACTATAGCAAATACTAAAAACTAAGTGGAAATTTAGTTAAAGGCAAAGTTTGAACCAGTAAACAAGTGATGTTGTGAAAGTAAAAGGAGAAGGGACTGTCAAAAATAGAATATAAAAAAGGCATGTAGTCGACATAAAAAGTTGTTGTTGTTGCTGATACATATTTTCTAAAAGATCAGTGCCAAAAAATAATTAAAAGGCTGTTCCTGCATTACTTTAGCAAACTGAATTCTACTAAGCCATTACCAAAGCTGTTCAAATGAGGACCGTCGGCTAGGGGAAATTAGACAACTGTCTATTTTTCCCAGACCACTGCTACCAAATGAGAGAAAACATCAACCTCATCCCAAGCCCAGTCCAGTGATGGAGAAGCTACACTTGAAATACCAGAGATTTCCTGACCAAAGTAATGGAGGAAAACTGCCACCAAAGTAAATTTACCAAGCTGAATCCAGATTTAAACCTAGAAAAGCCACAGCCTATTTGAAAGAGAGAAAATGCACAGTAAAGAATGCCTTAAAAACTTCACCTGTAAATCATTCTGCAGAATATTTAATTTAGTTACTAAACCCATTCTAAATTAAAAGCTAGCTAACAATCAAATCTCATATTTAATTATATAATTTAAGTGGTAAACTAAACTGTTTATATTAAATTTGTTTTAAAGCTTAGAGCACTCTCAAAATTCTTGCTTGATCATTAATATTTCACATAAGCATAAATATTTAGGTTATATAAAACCATTGCAAACAAACTCATTTTAAAATTATAACTTTATTGATTGTTTTCTGCAATTTGTTTTTATGACATCTATCTTTAGTTTTTAATTTCATGTTTACTCATTTATATTGTGTTTATCAGAATGGAGTTTTGTATGTTTTAATAATTCTTGGAGGGGCAAGTAAACACCTTTCCGTTATGTCAGATTATTGTAATTTAAAGAAATGTAGGCAAAACTCTCTTCTGAAATCAAACTATTATTTACATTAGAGTGAATCAGTTACTTATAATGCACAAAATCAGATATTTAAAGTGCAAAATTATATATTTTGTGTAAGTTATTTAAAATGTATATTTTGCGTATACTATTTAAAATGCATATTTTGCGTATGTTATTTGAAATGGATATTTTGAGAGTTATTTAAAATTAATATTTGAGTAAGTTATTTAAGAATTAATATTTTGTGTGAGCTATTTAAGAATCCATATTTGACGTAGATTATTTAAAAATCAGTTCGTTTGATATTAGATGTAAATTATACGACAGATAATTAATGTTTCAAGTTCTAGCAAATCTTTAAATTTGCTATAACTCAATTTAATTAAACATTAAGAAGCTATGCAGAGATCCTTAAATCAGATTCTCATTATCGCCTTTATCATGTGACTTAATAATCTCATTTATGAACTGACTGGTGGTAGTAGCACTGAAAGAAGCTAATATTTTGGCATAGTTAATTTATAAAAATATTAATTTAGCGTTGTGAATGTGTTGCTAGTTAGCATAAATATGCATCTCGCCTTGCTATACCTATAATGGCCTACTCCAGGATCACTTCCACGTCAAGTCATGCCTCGAAAGTTTAGGGAACTGTGACATTTATTTGTATTAGAAGGAACCAAGGCGTTCCACAGGGCTCATAAGCCACTGTACTGCTCACTTGAATAAAAAGGCCTCTTTGTATTATAGCAAGTAGCCCAGTCTAAGGAACCGATTACTAGATAATAAACCTCAATTAAGAACACATTCGATGCACACTTATTCTGATACTATATAGTTTATAATGCACTAGAATCTGATGTTCGACTGCCACACGTCAGTTCAGCTTCCCTAGAAAGTAACTTTGGCTTTGATACGATTCGGAATCTGAATTATGCATTTATCTGTGTAGCAATTATATATAATATCATGCAAATATTATTATATTTGAATTTAAACTTAGTAAAAATAATAATATAATCTCCATCTCTTACCAATAAATTGATCACTCTAACTAATAAATTGATCACTCCAATTAATAAATTGTTCACTATAATTATTACTGATTCCCACTATATAAAACATAGCATGAGTTATGACATAGAAGATGGTATAAGCATATTAAAATCATGAACTAATTAAACACTTTGCAACCCTGATTATTTAATCACCTGCATGTGAACCCTATATAATTTGCTTTATTAAATTATTTGTAACCCTGAGTATTCACTCACCTGCATGTGAGCACTATATAATTTGCTTTAATATATTATTTGTAACCCTGAATATTCACTCAGCTGCATGTGAGCAAACTATATGCAATTTGTTTTGCTTTATAACTTATTGGTACATTAAATTTATGAAATATAAATTTATCTCAGTCTTCATTCTTGCTCATTACTTTGTGAATCACTAGTTAAGTTATATAATATCATGTGTTGGAGGGTGTCTCATATTTTAATGCTTTGCTATTGCTGGAATGTGAATAAAGAGATATTGAGTGTAAGCTCAGGCATGTCATTCGCAATGGGTTGACTTGGAAGCACAAGTGAGAGAATTCAGGTAGAACCAGATGTAGGATACTACTATCCCAACTTGGCCATCCTTTGGTTCTCTATCTTGGACTCTTGCTCTGTTGAGAAAATGTACAAACCTGACTGTTACACTATAGCATATAATATATTAAATATAGAAAAAAAAATCTTTATATATAAATGTCATGATAATTTTTTATATATATAATTAAATATGTTTTTTTAAATCATAGGATCACCATCATCATCATCATCATCATCATTATTATTATTATTATTATTATTATTATTATTATTATTATTATTATTATTATTATTATTATTATTATTATTACTACTACTACTACTACTACTAGTATGACTACTACTACTACTACTTCTACTACTACTACTACTATGACTACTACTACTACTACTACTACTACTACTACTACTACTACTACTACCACTACTACTAGTAATAGTAGTTGTGGTATAGTAGTAGTGTTCTTGTTTTTATTATTAATTTCAATTATTTTTAGCATTATTTGAATGCCAAGTTGAAAAATAAATACATAGTGTCTACAGATATCCTAACGGGAACAATGGATTTATTTGGGCATCATGTGGTTAAAGGAGGTAATTACTCAAGGTGAAGTATGGGAATTCAGATGTCATAAAATTTCACAGGGGAAGAGAGCTTTATTTTTTTAAAAAAAACCTTTGTTCATTGTCAAAAAACTTTCAATATTGCCAGATCAATTTTCATATAAAATAGATTTAAAATAAAAAACGAATAATGAAATCAGCAGCCAAGATAATTGGCTAGATATAATAGTTCATGGGGGTTGAAAAACTCTTCATTCTGTTGTCTTACTTCCCTACATTTTATAAAAAGCTTAATGGTAAAATGCAATTAAAAATTATACCTAACAGAAAATGCTAGAAAAAATTATCTCTTCAAAATTAATCATCATAAAAGCTGCAATCTCTGATATCCAAGGGAAAAAAACACCACCATTTAAATTAGATCACACATTATAAACATTTTTATGAATCTTGGATTTTTTTCATTTTATTTACCATCGTCTGGTTATGCCAAAAATAGCTCAAGAGACATGGGATTTTTGCGATCAAAAGCAATGAATAACTAGAGATGCAAAAATGGAATTAAACAATTAGATTAAATTTTAATAACAATTTTATTAACAATAATTATTAATAGGTCCTTCCAATAAAGTACATCATCTGTATCAAATGAAAGCTCATTTCAGTTCATCTTGTGTGAAGAAGTCAAAAAGGCTTTTTATCAAGTATACGTATACATAAGTTTATCATTTTATTCAGATATGGTTTATTCAGGTATGCATATAAGCTTTATAATTCATTATCATTTAATTATTCTAATATATAACAATTCCAGTTTGGTAGACACTTGGGTCTCATTTGATGTGGTAGATAAGTTCTTCAGAAAATGTGCACAAAAGAAATCGCACAAAAATAGACTTAACTTACCTTGAAAAATGGGGATATGTGTACGTAATTTTCCAAAAATTACTCAAAAGCAAAGCAACAATGTAAAATTACTTTAAAATATACATAACAAAAGAAGAAAATAAAATATGACCAATAAAAATTTTGAAATTTAAAAAAAAATTGATACAATACAAACTTTTTTTACTTTTTTTATTAACTACAGTATTTAATTTTATTCAAAACAATATATTTTTATGAGTAATTTACATTTTTTTCATACATGTATGGTATTTTAATCACTATCGCTATTTGAGACATCAGATTCATCATGATGTGATATGATGTGAGGTACTGTAGCTTCTCCTTAAATGATGTCAAGAGGAAATACAACCAAAATGTTTTCCAATCACTGTTGATCCTTCCCATATCGCTATGCGATCTAAAATTGAAATTTTTGTTTCCAAAGAAATTCATTTTCTTGGGTGTATTTTCCTCTTCATTAGGGTATAAACTAAAAGTTTAAAATAAAAATATGAACTTACACTTACGATAACAAAAAGACACCGACTCACTACTGTTGGGCAAAATTTAATTAAAACTAACAATTAAAAATTAAATTCTTATTTTTGTCTTTAATTTTTTAATTTTTAATTCCATTTAAAAATCAAATTTTATCGTTTCACATTTTAATTTTCAATTCCATTTAAAAATCCAATTTTATTGTTTCACATCACCTCAATGTCAGATCACGTTACGTAATTTTTAAATTGTTAATTACAATTAAAAATCAGATTTTAATTGTCCAATTTAATTGTGACTCCTGCTGTTACTCTCCTTTTAAAAATAAACTTGTGGATACTAAATGATTAATTGACTACGTACTCTTTTTATAAAAAGCAAAAATAGAATGTGATTTAAAATGCAAAAACAACAACATACATAGTATTTTTCATCTATAATGTTTGAACAGATTTACATTATAGTATTTTAAAATTTAATGTATGTTTATAAAATGGGGAAATTCTGATTTTAAGCGAATTATGAACTTCTTTATTGCATAAAATCTATTACAGTACTATTATAAAGTGCTGAAAATATTGAAATTATTAGATGGAAGTCGAACTCTGATAATGCACTATTACTTTAAATATGACATGAGTGTACGAAATTTATAATATTTAAAGTAATAGCACATTATCAGAGCTCAACTTTTTTAGTGCATAAAAGAAAACCGCATAAAAAGATATTAAGAAGAAACATGAATCGCATAATTTCAAAATTGCATTAAATAAATCTGCATAAAACGAGATCCAGGTGTATTTTTATTGCTCAGTCAAACACAGAAATGTATTTTTCCATAGGTTTTATCACTTTCTTCAAATGTGGATTATTCAGGTATGCCTCTAAGTATTTATAATTCATTGTCATTTAATTATTCTAATATATAACAATTTCAGGTTTGTATATTTTTATTACTCAATCAAACACAGACATATATTTTTACATAGGCTTTATCAATTTATCCAAATGTGGATTATTCAGGTATGCTTCTAAGCATCTATAATTCATTATCATTTAATTATTATAATACATAGCACTTCCAGGTTTATATATATTTATTATTCAATAAAACACTGACATATATTTTTACATAGGTTTTATTACTTTATCCAAATGTGGATTAATCAAATATACATATATGCATTTATAATTCATTGTCATTTAATTAATATAATATATAACAATTTCATGTTTGTATATTTTTATTACTCAGTCAAACACAGATGTATATTTTTGCAAGTAAGTTTGTTATTAAATTTCATATTTGTAGAACATTTATAATTTTGAACATATAACACCATTACTGTTTTCATATTATTGCATTCATTTTCTATCATAAACTTATTATAGAATTAAAAATTGATAGGTAAAACATTATTACTATTATAGAATTAATAATTGAATTATTTCCTAATGCTTACCTTTTAACAATGGTCTTCATTTATTGCTATTATCACTAAATAATGGGGGGAGGACTGTCTTGAAGCTGAACGGCACTGGAGACTTGAATCTCCTATGGAGGCTTACTTCCTGATAATAGAGAGAGAGAAAAAGCAGGCAAACCACCCATGTTAAGCTGATTTTTCATGGGGCTACTTGATGGTTCAATTCACTTTTCTAGTAATCTAAAAATATTCTAATTTTGTGTATGATCTTTTCAAGAATCTAAAATCTAAAAAAAATTGTTGTCTCTCATGATTTTCAAGTATCGAACAATTATCTAATAATCATCTCCCTAATCTGAATTCCCCAACCTATGTATACCTTTTCTCTCTATCAGAATGAATTCACCTTATGTGCATGCTTGATCCAATTGGTGTTGTTTTTTCATCCATGCTCATGCCATTAATCCCCCAGCTCGTTGTCCATTCTTTTTGGCAACATCACACTGTTTATAATTATCTGGCTAGGTGTTTTCTCATTTTAATTAATTTTCTCTTGCTTGCAGCATGGTTAAGAAACACTATAATTATTGTTAAATTACCACTCTTTTGTCTTACAAATTATTCTTCTGAAATATAGAATGAGCTGAAAAGCAGTAAAGAGATTTTTATTTAAATGTTTTTTTCTCACTTATAAGTTTTAACAAAAATAAAAGATTTGTGCTCCTTTTTTTTTCTCTAACTGTAAATATATGTGAAATAGTGTATCTGTCTCAATATATATTGTTTTAGCTCCCCTGAAAAAAACAGTTGAAAATATAAGGTTATTTTTTGTATAAATGTAACACATGTTTGCAAACATTATATATGATATATTATATTGTAGTGTGAAGGATTTAGTTTAATTAGCTTATAATTTGACATTTAGTAGGAATTATATATGGTTGAAATTTCATTTTTTTAAGCATTATTATTCAAATTTAAGTCTTTTAAATGCAATGATTGAGGATTGAAAGGGACTTTGTTATATTTTAATAATAACTCTGTCATTGTAAATTTAGAGTTGAAATAGAAGATTATAGACATAACATTTAGACATATATCTAGATAGTGATTCTTTTTGTTTTCTGTTTAGCATAGTAAAATGCAAGTATATTTGTTTACTTATTTTCTTTTATATAAGATATGATATATACCTGTTATTGTGTATTTTGAATAAGTGCATGGCAATACTCAAATATGTTTATTTTATATAAGAGATGATGAATACCTCTTAGTGTATGTTGTGAATAAATATATACTCATGTATTAATGATATTTTGCTTTTAGCTACTTTAAAATATAATTTGCAATATATTAGTTTAAGCTAGCATCTTAAAAGTTTATAAATGTTATAAGGATATAATTCACATATACATAAGATGTAGGCAATATTTGTTTAAAATATTTTACTGTAAAACATGCATATTGATTAAAATGTAAATTTGTTGTTTATTGTAGAATTAAATAATGGTAATTTTATTTTATATAACCCTTGTTAATATTTGTTTTTAGATCATAATTAATACTGTTGGATCTTTAAGAGATTAAGCTGATTCAAACCTGTACATTGTAGTATATTGAATATAAAAAGAGGAAATATATGTACTATTTATGAATTCCATGATATCATTTATATATATAATTTGGTTTCATGTTTTTTTTTTCTTTTCAATCATAAGATTGTCACATATCAATACCATTGATTTTCTGGTCACACCATAAAGTTATTAAAATATTTTACATTATACTTGTCCTAAAACATTAAACATACACATGTAAATATTCAAATACTTCTGAATATTGGACTTTAAATGAACTTCAATAAAAGTCAAATTATTTAATTTAATTTATTATTATTATGCATGGTTTCTTATATATATATATATATATATATATATATATATATATAACCATGCATATATATATATATATATATATATAATCAAAACTATCCCAAATCCAAAATTAAACCAGACCAGCATAAAAATAATATTAAAACACAACCTAAGGTTTCACTGCTACAAGCAGACTTCTCAAGTGTAAAGAACTGTCAAAAACTACACAATATATATAATATTAAAAACTACCCACAAATCCATTCACTTCCCATGCACCCTTAATAATAAAAGACTTCTTAAATAAGTTAATTCTGAAGCAATTAACTTATTTAAGAGTTCTTTTAATATTAAGGGTGGATGGGAAGTGAATGGATTTGTGGGTAGTTTTTAATATTATATATATTGTGTAGTTTTTGGTAGTTCTTAAATAAGTTAATTGCTTCAGAATTAACTTATTTAAGAGTTCTTTTAATATTAAGGGTGGATGGGAAGTGAATGGATTTGTGGGTAGTTTTTAATATTATATATATTGTGTAGTTTTTGGTAGTTCTTTACACTTGAGAAGTCTGCTTGTAGCAGTGAAACCTTAGGTTGTGTTTTAATATTATTTTTATGCTGGTCTGTTTTAATTTTGGATTTGGGGTAGTTTTGATTTTATATTGACTAGTTTAGCTTTATGCTTGTAATGTTTATATATATATATATATATATATATATATATATATATATAACTCTCAAAGAATATATCATGTCAGGTAAATTAATTTTGAATCTAATATTTATATATATGCACATACATAACCAATATCATATGTTTGAAAGAGTGGATTAAATATGTTGTTCATATTTATATATGTCTATTTTTTACAACAAAGTAAACCAAAGGATTATTAATTATTTAAATAACAATATTAAATGGGTAATTTACAACTCTCTTTTTTTGACTTTTCCTTTTGCAGCAGTTATCTGGATTGGGAGGACCATTTACCTTGACATTGTATTTAATAGCTTCTTTTAAATAATAGAATAAATCACCATTTATGTTAATAATCAAAGTTATTGAAGTTACCAAACTCATTTATATATATATATATATATATATATATATATATATATAATATATATATATATATATATATTGCACATCAAATTTATTGTAAATAAAATGGAGATGATTTTTATGAATTTACTTTTGTAGCATTGGTTTATATATCTGTGCTCTCTTATTTAAAGAGAATGTAAAACACATGTCATGTACAGATAAATATTATATTTGCCATGAGATTATAGATTAATTAATTATCAAATTTATTTTGAAATTAATAAAATCCCCCTTTAATTTTTTTAATATATTGATTCAGCCTACTTTTCATGTTTATTCAGTTATACAGATGTAGAATAAATATAAATACTTATAAAAGTCTCATTATTTATATGACAAACATTACTAAATATTAAAACTAACTGTACATTTTAAACAATCCACATACCATTATAAATTATTATTTCCATTCATGGTGTGTATATATTAAAAAGAAGGTTCTTCGTTTTTGTGTGCAATCATAAATTTGAACAGATCAGTTTATGGGATGTAGTAAAATCTTTATTTCTCATCAATGTAACTGTCAAAGGAGGTTCTTCTTCACTTCATACTGGTAAAAATTGTCACTACACCATGAAGCTTGACAGATAATTAACAGGTTAATCTGTTTACTTAATAGACATGTGAATAATAAGTGAGTTGTAAAGTTTTAATGGTACGATATTTTACTTTTGAATGTAAAATTATTTTAATACTCTCTCTTGTACAAAATAAATAAAAATGTAACCTGAATGTAATGGTAGTAGAGAAATGTAGGATTTTATTATATTATTGTTTTGATGATTTTATTTGTAAGAAGCAACAGAAAGAAAGACAACCATCCAGAAATATTTTAACCTTTCGTAAATATATTAGGTGAGAAAAAATTATTTGTTTAAATATTTATCACGGTAATAAAATCTAACATTATAGATCGTACAAACCTGGTTATATTTAGCAGGTCTAACCTTGCTTTCAAGAAGTTATTAAAATGTTAAAATATAAGAAGCGATGTTGGAATTTAATTCTAACGAATTGAAAGCTGAAATATAAACGAATTGTGAACATTTAGAAGTTAAAATAGAATCTAATATGAAAATCCATTCTAAAGAATTAGAAGGTTTTTTTTTTTTCTACGATAAAATACAAGAATTAGAAGTTGTACCAAATAGGATGACAAAATATCTGGCTGAAACTAAACGGTTTAGAGAAGTAATTTAAGACTGGGTTCCAAGACTGACTTGGTAGAAAAATAGAGGAACGAATTCACAATTGAAAATGAGCAATAAATAAAGATTTGAAATCTAGAAGAAATGTTGGAGCTTTAAAGTATGAGTATTATATCATAGTACAGTTGCAAAAATGAATTTCGATAATTTGAAAATTCAAAGAAAATCTTACTATTCAGCTTGTTACATAGGGATAAGAAATAAAATTACAATCAGTCATAAAATAGAAAAGCAAGGTATTCTTTATATTCTCAGACAATACGTATATATATATATATATATATATATATATATATATATATATATATATATATAAGTAAAAGAAAAGAAGATGTTATATAGGGGATTGAGATGTTAAATAGGGTGTCCACGTTGTGGGCCAATTCTAAGTAAAATGAAATTTCCTAAGTATAAATTAAATATTTTCTAAAGTTTTTAAGTACAATCTCTTTCGTGCGACCGCGTTACAAGTCAATTTTAACCAATGAAAAGTTATGCTTTACTATGTTAATTTTATAAAAACTTATTAAATCTATACACAATGCAATTGCAATCTTTTCATTGATCATCCACATTGTATTTCAAATAGAACTAATATGATTGGAAGAGTTTACAAATATCACATATATTATTGGACCGATTAAGCTAATTATAACTTGATTCTAACAAATGAAAATTTTATTCAAATGGTCGCACATCCACGTTATGGATTAATTGTACTATATTTAAATCTATATGGCATTTAAACACTTGCAGCTAAATTGCATGCCAATTGTAACATTTTAAGGATGGATCGATGGATGCTTCATCATTCCCAGCTGACACTATTTCTAAAGCCTATTAGGATGATGATGATGGTACAGAACATCTGTAATCTTAATTGCCAGGGTGCCAAATTGCAACTTTAGTAAAATATAAAGGTTAAATCTCACTTCAGTAATGTTCAGTAATAATATTTAATGAATGGGTTAATAAATAATCAATCGATTCAGAGAGCACCGAGAACGCATTAAAATTAATAATATTAATATTCATAGAAATTCTTGGTTATTCTCAGCACACAACCATTCACCATCATTAAATCTACAATTATTTTTTTGTTCTAATTGCAACGCTCTATATCCATCTCCACCTTCCTGATCCACCCCTCCATCAAATTCACATCTATAGATCTATTACACTATTATCTATTTTATTTTTAAATTTTACATTCTTGCTAGCTCATTTCTCCCATTATAATCTCTTCTCAGGGTTTTTAGAATAATTAGGTGTGGAAATTGAATAAGCTGTGACACATTATTGGTGATAAACACTCCTCTCTTGGTCACCTCCAAGGTGATCTTGGGCTGTCTCTAATGTAGTGTAATATCTATTTACATTAAAGCTCAGAATAATTTAAGCTTATTAAATCTTTTAGAAATACATTAGAAACATATTCACAATTACAACAAAATTATAAAGAAGTGTGTCTAGAGAGAGGTGTTTGAATACAATGGACGGAGAAAGGATTTTATGTCCACCCCCTGCATCCTCCATCACTCAATAACTATCTCTATTCACAGTTTATATTTCGACTATATTAAATTATTTGGTAATTCTAAGCATCTGAAATTAACCATTGTAAATAATTTTACCGGATATTATTTATGTACATGATAATTCAAATATTAATAATAATATATTGATGTATGATTGGATTGGAGATGTCTAGAAAAAAATAACCCACAAAAACATTGAGACATACACAAATTTTGTTTAAAACAAATAACAAATTTTATTGGCAGACTACAATTTAATACAGAAACATATATATATATATATATATATATATATATATATATGTCAAGTGTATATATATATATATATATATATATATATATATATATACACACTTGATGAATCACATGGATTTCCCCTGTTTTATAACTGTATTATGATACAAATAAAGCTAAACAAATAAATATCCTTAAATCAATGGATAATATCAATAGGTCCAAAATATCTACATTCATTTCCTCATTATCAGGGTATCACGATTACCATGGAGTAAAAAAAATAATATTTACCTTCACATATATATTATATTTACACTTTCATTTTATCTTAGATATAGCGAATACCGAATTTCTTCCCATGTTTAATGCTGTTTTAAATTACTGATTTGTTTTAGAGCTAATTCCTCCTCTAATTAAATTTTATAATTTTATTTAACTATTTTGAATTAACATTACTTCACAAATTTCTTAATCTTATCCTATCATTCTGATCGAACATCCTTTTGCCCTACTCTTTACAAGAGATGCCTTATGAATGGTGGGACTAAGTCAATGCAAATAAATCGGCATCTAGATCAATCATCATCATAGTGCTCATGCTCTATACTCATGTTCTTATGACATAATTATATTTTAATAATATTACCTTTCCAGTGAAGTTTTCAGCTGGCTGTGAAAATACTTATGGGATAATTTCATATATGCATTAATTACACTTAAACATTCATAGGTTTTATTTAACCCTTAATTTAACATTGATTAACTTTATAACTCTTGGCTCTAATTAATAAATCATACTAGATCAACAAAACAATATTTAAGTACACCAATCGCACATACATTATCTGCATTCATCCTGACATCAAATTGAGTTTGCAACCTCATATCCGACATTTATAATGATGTTTAATAATAACAGCTATCTTTCATACCATCCGTAAGGAATATCCAACATCCACATGAGGCAGGCAGTGAACCGAATAAGAAAACCTTTTCACTAAGGTTGGGATACGCTAGGATTTTTATCGCTACTCATACAAAAAGACTTGGGTTTACCTATTATTCTGTGGCCATTAATATGAAACCTTCTTACAGTGTAGAGCAGGCATGTCAAACTGGCGGCCCCAGGGCCGCATGCGGCCCTCGAAAGGATTTTTCATGGCCCTCGTCTAAGATGCTATGTAATAAAATGAAAACAGAACGATATGTTGCAAACAATAAATTAATTTTTTTTAAAAAGCTCTTATATTTAATTACATGAACTAAAATATATACAGTAATTGTTGTCTACATACATAGCTAATTTATAATTCTCGGTTACACGCATAGCTTATGCCTTTATGATGATGAAGCATTTGAGATATGTGAATACCAAAGCTGGCAACATTAATAATGTGCTGCTGTGCTTCCGAGAACATAAATACATTAGTCAGCTATTCGCGCCACCAACATAGCAATCCTATCTGCAGATATTGTTTTTTTCTTTGAATTGTAACAAAAGGCAGTTGCGCTAGTTTCTTTATCCGGATTGGTGTGTTAAAAATTTGCGGGTTGTTTCCTTTTATAACTCATTCAAAAAATATAAGTAAACTGCTATATCCAAGAGTTTATATCTTTCTGAAACTAGTCAGACAGCATAAGAAATAACGAGCATGCATTTTGTTATATAATATTTTAATTATAATCAAACATGAGAAACAATAATATTTTACATATAAGTTAGTAACGATTACATTTCAGTTTGGAAAACACTAAAAGTTCTACAATTTTACCAGTGTATGTTCGGCCTTGGGAAACTTTAGTGGCTTCGACCATTTCTAACCTACGGCCTTATGCACAGCTTTCTTTTTTGTCACATCTCTATCTTAATTGCTCCGTGCTGGGAAGTTAGGACTGAGAGAGAGAGAAAAAACGTAATCCGTACCTTTTATAGCTACCTCCATTTATCGAGCATAATTCCAGGAGCGAGAATCGATAGCAGCGCTCTCTTTACATTTAAATACTAGAGTAGCGTTAAATTTTTACGAAGCGTATTTTGCATAAACGTAGTTGCAATTTTTTAAATTTTTAAAATTTAAATCTAAAGCTCTATTTTTATTACAGAAAATGCCACTTCCAACGCTAAATAAAAAATGAAAGATTGATGACGAGGGAAGAAAATTTCAAGAAAGGTGGGAACTGAATTATTTTTGTGTGGAAGTGAACAATAAGATTACGTGCTTAATTTGCAAAAAAACTATTAGTGTTGCTAAAGAATACAATATTAAGCGACATTATAGCACTAATCACGAAAAACAATTTTCGTATTTTGAAGCTAAAATAAGAGAAGAAAAATTAAAAACAATGAAGAATTCATTAAGTAGCCAGCAAGGAGTGCTTACAAAATTTATAAAAAGTAATGAATCAGTAACAAGAGCTAGTTATGAAATAAGCTATTTATTAGCAAAACATTCAAAAGCATTCACCGATGGTTCTTTAATCAAGGAATGTATAATAAAAGCTGCCGAATTTGTCTGTCCAGAAAAAGTACAAGCGTTTCGAGACATCTCATTATCAAGAAATACGGTGGCAGATAGAATTACTGAAATGGCAGATGACATCACTTCGCAATTACAGAAAATATCTACCAAAATCCAGTTCTTTTCAATTGCTATTGATGAAAGTACGGATATAAGAGATGTTGCACAAGTTGCTGTTTTTTTTCGTGGTTGCGATAATAACATGAGGATCACTGAAGAATTGTTGGAATTCATCCCTCTTCACGGAACAACAACTGGTGAAGATATTTTTGATGCCGTATGGAGCATTTTAGAAAAACTTAACTTGCCTGTTGACAAGCTTGTTTCTGTTACAACTGATGGTGCTAAATCGATGACAGGTGAAACTAAAGGTTTTGCGTCACGACTAGCAAGGAAATTACAAGACGAATATCCAGATAAACCGAAAATCAAAGCTTTTCATTGCCTCATTCACCAACAAGTTCTCTGTTTAAAATTATTAAAAATGGATCAAGTACTTAAAACAGTTATAAAGATAGTCAACTTTATTCGATCAAGAGCACTTAACCATCACCAATTTACTTCGTTCCTTAAAGATTTAGAATCCGAATTCGAAGATCTTCCTTATTACACAGAAGTTCGTTGGTTGTCCTGCCACAATGTCTTAAAGAGCTTCTATCTGATTTTGGAGGAAATAATATTATTTTTTGAAATGAAAGATGAAAACAACGAAAATATATCAATTATAAAAGATCTATTGTGGGTACAAGACCTAGCATTTTTAATAGATATTACAGGCCATCTGAATAATCTTAATATTACATTGCAAGGCAAAGATCAATTGATAACGAATATGTATGATGCAGTTGCAAGCTTTGTACAAAAACTGAATTTGTTTAAAAATCATTTGCAAAAGAACGTTTTGACGTATTTTCCTACATGTGAGCAGTTAAAAGCACAAAATCAAAGTTGCTCGTTTTCACATCACTCTGCAAAAATTGAAAAAATAAAAGACGAATTCGATAAACGTTTTGATGATTTCAAGGAGTTCGAAGAAATTTTTTCTCTTTTCACGGGACCATTTGCCTTTGAAGTCAAAAAAGCTCCGACTTCGATACAACTGGAATTAATTGATTTCCAGAATGATTCGATTTTAAAAACCAAATATCGAGAAGTAGGAACTCCGAAAATTTATTCCTATTTAGGTGAAAGATACCCGGAAATTAAAAAATTTGCTGCACAAATTTTAAGCTTTTTTGGAAGTACATACTTATGTGAGAAATTATTTTCATGTATGAAATTAAATAAAACAGCTTACAGATCAAGATTAACTGATAAACATCTATCTGCCATAATGAAAATTGCTTGTTCTCAGTCTTTGAATCCAGATATTGAAAAACTAGTAAGAGGAAAACGCTGGCAAGTTTCCAGTAAAAACAATAAATTGTAGTTTTATAAATATGTAATCAGATAAAATAAATGTTTAAATAAAAGCAATACTATATCAATTGTATATTATTGAAGTGAATTCACTAAACTACATAATATGCTTTAATTACCCTATCTATATTCCTGCATTTTCACTTTCAAAATACAATTTTAAGAAAATTTGTGTGATGTGGCCTGCGAGAATCTTACCAGTAGCATAAAGTGGCCCATTGTTTGAATGAGTTTGACATGGGTGTAGAGAATAATCAAGTGGGAAAACCCCTTCACTGTGTTCAAATGCCTTATGAATATAGCAAAAATATCTTAATGAGCTTGACTTCACTGGCTTGGTGGAGACCTTTCTGTCCATCCACAGTCTATACAGGTCAAAACATCAACTTCTCCAAGTTAAACTTTCATATCTTTAATATTCTGGCGAATTAGTGCACTGGAATATGAGCCAATAAATTTTCCAAGCATTAATCAGCTTGTATCTGTTCTTAAATTTACAATAACAACAATAAGGAATATTAAGGAATGTGTATTGAAATTTTAAAACAATTTCCATGCAATTTTATAAGAAAATGATGATGTTTTAGCTCATTAGTCATGCAATTTTATAAGTCTAAGCATTTGACAATAACTTCTGTTACAATTCATTCAAAACAGTTTCCTTAATAATGATATCTCTCATTTTTCATTTTTTTAAACAAAAAAATGTTTGTAAAGCATTTTAAATAAGGCACATCAGAATGACATAATATCAATTTTACCTACCCCCAAAATGACAACAACAGCAAAAGCATTTATAATAAACACATACAAAATCATCTGATATCAATATTTCCACCCCCAAAATAACACACTTATAATTATAACATGAATTAATTTTAAAATGAATATACATGATAAAACATAAAGAAAGAAATATTTTTTCTAAATTAAATGTCCTACATAAATCGCGAATAAAAAAAATTATACTTATATACAGTTTTATGGAACTGTCTATCAAGTTCCTGGTTTCCACTTTTCCCTTTTCTTTTCCTCATTAATTTGTTTGTATGAGTGCATGAGTCTATGTAGCAAAAAGTGATGGGGTTTGATTCCTATTCCATCAGATATACGATTTTTATTCTGCTGAGACGAGTACTTCATTTTTAATTTTATGTAGATTACAGTTAAACAGCACTCGTTTCAATTTTCCAAGATATGTCCATTTCTGATTGTCTTTTTCCCTCTTTAAATTCATTTTGTGTTCAAATTGAATGCTTATATATACAATATCAAATATCTGGGTTTTAAATTTTACCATTTGCTGATCCAATCATGACCGTTGTCTAACTTCCAGAGATTAAAATGTGCCACTTAAAAGTTTATTCAATAGACATTGTATTTTACACTTACAATGTTAAATTTAGCAAAGTTGTTTTAAGAGACAAAAGAGTAATAACAAACGATTTTTTTAAGAAAAATTTTTCTTTAAATTTTATAGCAAAGTTTCTTTCTAAATCAATGAAAGAAAAACTTGCAAACAGAAAGTTTCAGATAGAACCCTCCCCCCTTCTGCTAATCAACAGAGATTTTATAGAGTCTGCCATCTGGTCATTCTCTTTTCTTAATTAATTGACTCTTGTTCCTTTTTCCTCTGGATAATTTTAACCTTTTGCTCTTTTAGAAAAACCCTGCCAAATTCACAACTGCATTCTAACAGATGATTACCAATTATTTTTTACATTCAACAGATATAATTATCAATCAATTTTACACTCAACAGACTATAACCCATTAATTGTACATTTAAACTTTTTGGTGAAATTTATATCATTTAAATGGCTCTGATAATTTACTTTGTAATACAACATGCGTGGTAAAACAAAAGACAGACAGATCTCTCTTTAAAATCAATAACAGAGCTCTCCCTCTTTACTTTTTCCATTATAATAGCAATAAAAACATATATAGCAGCCCAATATTAAACCCAGACTTTGAACTAAAACTTGGCTGTGAATAATAAACTTATTAAAATGACTTAATTTCTTATGTAAAGATTTCCTTACAACATGACAAGGAATGATTATTAATTGTGAATTTTACAATTAAATCCACAATTAGATTAAATACACACACATATGTTGCATGTATACAATTCTTTAATTAAACCGATTTAATATTTTAATCTTTAATTATTATAACTATTTTTTTTATAATTTAATCTTATGAACTATTTATTTCTAACTTATTAATATAAAATTCTGACCATTCATTATCACTATCTACCACATCCCTCCTTCTTCTCAATCAACTTATTAACTTATGTATAAATCTTGCTTTTCTAAAATATATTTTTAATACTAACTTGGCCCATAAATTAAAATAAAATAATCTTTTGGTTAGAAATATCTTAATGATAATTTTTCAGATTGCCTACCAAGTCAAATGTACACAATCCCTATAAATATGGGTTTGAACCTAGTTTTGGCTAAAAATTTTGTTTATCAAAGAAAAAAATATATATTAACTATGAGGAAATTTTTTATTGAACCTTATCCTGCATAGTTAACTCAAAAAATGGAGTCTTGGGCAAACTCAAGAGCTACAATATATATTCTACCCTTGCTCTCATGCATCCTCACTTCCAGAATAGTATATGATATAAAATAAAATGGGTTCTACCTCAGTTAATGATTAATAACTAAAATATTCAGCATTAAAATTAAAATATTTCACTAGCTCAAATTTTAAAATACGAATAAGGTTCAGTTTATAAAAATAAATTAAATAAATATTTAATATTTTCATGAGACTTGAAGTGAAAATACAGGTGACAAGATAGATTACATTGAGCCAATATCCCACAGGATACTACCTCAATGGCATAAGAACACTATCCCCCCTTTATTACTATTTCAAAAAACAAACTCATAGTATTCTTACGACTTTAATAACTTCTACTCACTAAGATTAAACTAATAATTAAGTCTTAATCTTCTATTTGTAATAATCTGGCTTGATAAAATAATCTCAGGTTCATAAAGTTTATTCTAAGTTAATTTAAAAATACGGTAGTAAAATATGAGAAGGGATTTTATGTCATAATCTACTACACTGAAACTAATAATAATAAATAACAGTAATAATATTCTTCATTGTTTAACTAATTCTGTATAACTTTTCTTTTTACTATAATTTTATTACCATAATAAAATAATGAAATAATATAATAAGATCTTATATCTTCATGTAATGATATAATAAATACGTGGTAGCATTTTAATAATCTGACAAACAAAATATGTGAGGCAACTGATAGCATATAATTTAATATAATATTGTGATAACTGATTTATGACCAATAAAATAATGTAAGATTATGATTATTTAATTATAATGAATACCAATAAAATATTTAAAATTCTTAAAATAATTCTCTATTTATCTTTTGTGCAAAATTATATATTTGTTTCAATTATTATGCATATATCATGATTTCATGCAGCGATGTGGAGAAATAAATAACTCGGACACAAAATTTTTGAAATAACAAAGTTTAACAAAGTTTATTACCAACAACAAATAAATAAACAATTTATTTACATTATTTACAGTGGATATCCTTAACTTTTTTACTTTACAGTTTGATCTACAGGGTTATAAAAAAAATAATTTATATTTCAATTATATCTTTATTTAGATTTAGAACAAAATTAAAAAGAAATGTTACTATTTGGTTTCTCATAATGGTTAACTTATTACAAATATATTTATCTACTTTATTAGCACCAGCATTTTACCCTTAATATTATTAAACTATCTTATTTTAAAAATTCATACTTAGAAAACATTCTATAGAAAACAAAATTTTATAATGAGTATGGACTTCTCAAAATATTAAAAAAAATTTCATCTTGCAAAGTCAAAGATGTTACACAAAATATTATCCAAAATTAAATACTAGATTTTAGTATTTATCACACAATGTTTACTAATCATAATATATTCTTTTTTAAGCCTTACTTTAGTATGATATAAGTGTAATCATCAATATATTTCTGTTAATCAATAAACAAAAAATATACTATGCATATTGTTTACATAATTTACTTTGTACTATTGTATTTTAAAATATGCAATACTTATTTTTCTCTTAAAAAAAACAATACTAAAGCATTTAAAATTATCATCACTTTAAAGAAAATATCTTTGTTTAGATACTTTATTTTAAAAAGTTTATATTTCATTTCCAAAATAAAATTCAAAATATATTCTGATTCTTTTCTTTCCTTAGGATATTTTGGATCTTCAATTTTAAATTATAACGTCCTATTCCTTCTAAGCAAATAAACCAATCTTATACAAAACGATAGCATAACCCAAGTTCTAAATTATTTATCATTTCTCTTAAACATACCTTACTAAACGATGCAGTTACATGAAATAAAGATAGTGAAAACAGATGCATAGAAATTAAGGAAGAAAGCTAGAGTATTACTCTTAACATATCTCAAAATCATGGCACAGTGCGAAAAAGTATGACATTTACCTGCCTAATATCCTCTAGTACAGGGACGATGTTAGAGCTATTTCTTCAGGTTTATTAGAACATCAAATATTTAAAGAAATATAAACACTGTCCATATAAAATATGTATCAGTCATAGGGCTTTGTTAACTATGCTGATATTCACATAAAGACTAAATATTATTTCCATTCCTTATAACATCCTATTTCTTAAAACATCATCTTGTTTTCCTGTTCACTAACACTATCTCAACATTATTTCTCAAGATTTTTCTACATCTTACATCCATAAAATAACTATCTGCATTTACAAAACAATAAATAAAATTCATTAATAGTCAAACAATCTTACGATTCCATAAGAAAAGTCTGCTTACTTCATTATTCTATGAGTCTAATCATATACAATCTACTTAGACAATATTTGAATATCCCATAATATGAAAATTTTAAAAGAATCACATAATTATTTGTTATGTTGGATTATATCACAAAATAAAAAAAATTGTTGTATACATATTTTCAAATCAATCCTATCTCATAATGTTTTTTAAAATGTTGTATGAAATGTGGTACATATAAGTAAAAAACTTTTACACTTCATTCTTCCAATTTATAGATGATCTAAAGAAAACAAAAAAATATATACATTATAAATTATCAATAGTTATTATTATTACCAATAACCTTTATCTAGTCATCGTGTTCAGTAGGCTTCCTTTATCCACTTGAGCATTGCAGATATAAAAAAAATTCACACCCATACACTTTATATTAAAATATTTTTAGCGAAATTATTAGATTGTTATATTATAAAATTTTAATATTAATAAATTAATGTTTTTATGTTTTTCCTAACCTTATAGAAAAATGTAAATTTAGACTAGGTTAACAAAATAAAAGGAATCAAAACTATAATTACATATTATCTTGATGAAAGTTCCTGATAAGTCCAAAATGCTTATTATTTTCTCGAGAGTTTTTAAAAAAAAATGTTCTCCTCCAAGTGCATTAAAGTTTAAAATAAAAATAATTATTAATCCATTTAGTAAAATTTATAGAAAATAATCCTTGGTTTTAGTATTTAAAACAATAATTATTAAATCATAATATTCATTAATTCCGTGAAGCTTCTTAATCTTCTCTACCAATATTCTCTGCGTATCCGATGCATCAATCCATCTAATTTAACTTTAAAATATTTGATAAACTTTTAAGTACTATTTGTATTTCCATGGATCCATCTTTTATTCATCTATGTGTTCACTTTTTATCTATGTTTCCTTCTTGATACATTTAAACTTTCGTTTGGTATTTTTATATATCACTTTAAAAACAAATGTTACCTTCAGAAAGGATATAACATTTTACTCCTTTGAATATTATATTATATAAACGATTCATAAGATATATTTGTCTTATTACTACTTTAAAAAAATAAATCTTGGATAAACTTATAAATAATACGTTTCAATGCATTTTTTTTTCTTTAGACTCTGTATAATGTCTGAGCTGTGGTTTTTTATGTACCAAAACAGTTCTCTGGTGAAGTATTAATAAATCTGTATCAATAAATATTTCAAATATTTTTTCAGCATTACAACTTATATCCATTTTATTTCATAGTATATCCATCCTTTATTGCGAAGTTTAGGTTAAACTTTTAGATACGACTGGTAAGTACTTTAAAAATTAGAAAATCATTTCCACAAAGTTTCTAAATTATTATATTTTAAAACTCTCTTTTGCAAAAATACTTTTAAAAATTATTAATTAGTTTTTTGCAAATAAACGATAAGAAAGTACTAAGGAAAAAAATTGACTAAAATAAAAGATTTTAAAAATACTATCTTTTTGATAGTTATAATTTACCTTTCTCCGGTTTCAATACATTATTAATCTCCCCTGATAACTTAGTTACGACGATATTTATAGTCTATAAAAATACCTATTCCTATTGGTTAATTCTTACTTTAGCTTGAGAAAAAATTTACATATTTTTAGTTTATAGCAGAATTAAATTTCAAAATTAGAAATCTTGACATAATGAACTTAAAATATTATTTAAAATACCACTTTTAATTTAATTATAACTTTATTTAAATTATTTTAATCTTTTAAAATAACTTTTAAAATAACATTTAATAACTTATTCAATTTTTTAATATTCAATTTATCTATTTTTATTTAAATAAAATATTTAATTTTTTTTTATTAACTGTATTTGTCTTTAATACATCATTTAAATATGCAATAATGACAGTTAACTTAATATTTATTATTATTTGCTTTTATGATAGGCAATAATTCTATCCCATTCTATAATATAACTTTTAAAATATTTTAAACTTTGTTATTAATTCAAACAAGCGTATGTGTGAATGTATATAGTATACAAGTCACATGATTAATAACTTTGACAGACGATTTTTAATCTATTTCTCTGCCTAGATTTATAAAATTGATACACTTATTATATTATATAAAATAATTATAAAATTTGGAAGAACAATTTAGAAAATATAGAATTAGATATAATTTTCACCATCATAAAGTTTATTTTTAAAATGTACGATATTAATTTTTGCGTATTAAATATGATTATAATTTTAAATATAGCATTTATTAACTATAAGTTTTAAACTATTAAAATCAAATTTATTAAATATACTTTTAATTTTTATAGCTGTGTTATTTAATATGGCCAGCTTTTACAACCATATGAAACAATATTTAAAGCTTTATATAACTATTTTTAAATGATTTTATATATTACGTATTATCTTTAGCTTCAAATTGTACTTTAAAGATATAATTGACTTAATATAATTACCATATTAAAAGAACATATTTTAAATTTAAATTTTTTTAGTAATTGACTGTTATAAACTATTACTGACCTATAGAAAACAGCACAATATATATATATATATATATATATATATATATATATATATATATATATATATATATATAAAGTTTGTTATCTGTATTTGTTTCACAATATATGTAATATACAAATCAATATATATATATATATTGTAACGATATATAAATATGTCGTTACATTAATTTAAAATAAAACTTAAAAGTTTGCAAATAAAAGTAAAAAACTAAACGCTAAAATTAAAATGTTTGTTAAACATATATACATTCGCACAGATGCCAAACTTTAAAAATATTTTTAAAAAAAAAACCAAATAAATAAGTATTTGAATGTACTTTTTTATAAAAAAGTACAAGATTTAAAAATAAAAACAGATATTAATTAATGTAATCTGTAAATGGAAATGATTGTTTATGGATTATTGAAAACCAAACTGGCACTTGGGCTCTTGTATAATTAAGATGATATGATGAAAGATAGATAAGAAAATAAAGAGAAATTAGCTTGACCAATGGAAGCACTAAGCCTTGGCTCGGACCCTAACGAAAGTGATGGATTAGTGATGTTTTGTTGATTGAATCCATGTGGATAATATAAAAAGGGAAATACAGTTTTTTCTGACAGTTCCAGCTTTTTGTGTTTGAAAGATGTGATAGGACGCACATACCACACTCTCTATTTAAAAAAAAAATGAAAGACTGATGCCTTGAACCAGCTATTGCCATCTCCAGAACATTATCTTCCAATGGAGGCATTGCAGGAATTAAAGCAGAAACCTGGACTCTTCTACTGTAAGCTATATTGACATGAACTCTAAATTTAAAAATAATAAAAAACTTTCGTTCAAGCTTATGAACTTCCATCTGACTTTTTTAAGTTTAAAATCAAATTAATAATGTTTAATTTTATATGTTTTCCGATTGATAAAAATCATTTCCATTTTTTTTTCTTATTGTATAAATGATTTATTGTTTAAATTTTAAATGATGAAATTTAGGTTGGGTATAGACATTGCATAGATTCATTAGCAGTTGATTATGTTGAAGTTTTCACATTTGATTAGAATATATAGGTCAACAATGTTAATGTGGGCATCTTATGATGAATGCCATGGGGGCCTTGTGTATTCCCTTTTGCAATTGACGTTATCGATGATTTTGTATTTTGATCGATTGTGTTTAATTTGGATGTTTTTGACCGTGGAATCTGTGCAGCCGATCTATTGTCAACATTTTAAAAACAAATTTATAAAAATAATCTGTGCGAATGTATTTAAATATTAAATTTAAGTCGGGCGCGAATGGCTGTATAGTTTCGTAAAGTTTTATTAAGGGAGGGTAATCTTAGGTTATTCATTTCGTAGTTGAATTGGTTCAATGGATTGGATATATTTGTGTAATTGTAAATGTAGTATGAGATCCGCTACAGGCAGGATTATCAATATACACCACATACCTGTTTTCCTATGGATGGGTTGGTAAGATGGCAAAGGACTGCAATCCATTCCTATGGTGTTTTATGTTTATTGTTCTACTCGCCAACAGATGTGACATTCCTGTTGGTGGAGAGACAATGTTTTCTCTAATTCTACTTACTGATCAGATGTACATACCTGACAGTATAGTATTTTGTGTTGTCGTATTTTCATGCTACATTGAATACATAAATGTATCAGATGGATTGGCGCCGGTTTGATTGCGAAATTTTTTACCTAAGGTTAAATCAGGGAAGAATATTTTCTTTTCAAATGCAGATCTATGTAGTATATTCATCCTAGACTCACTAAATAAATATTAAACTCATGGTTGTAATTTACTTAAATGTAAAACTAAAGATTAATAGAAAAATGTAAAATGTTGAATTTATTCCTCAAAATTTAAATGTTATTTTATATGTGTGTAAATAAATATTTTTATGTGCTAATTTCTGGCAGTGGCTTTTATTTATTTATATTTAAGATATAAATTAAGATATAGATTTTTATCTCTGCGTCTCCACTGAGCTAGTGACTTGGGCTAACGATCTGAATATTTAAATAAAGTGGAATCTTAACAGTGCGTATCTGCCTACTCTATAATTTTTTCTAGGTTTAAATGCCTAGATGGCACTTTGTAGAGTGGATATCGTAGTTTGCAGTTAGATTCGATCTTCACTTTCATTTCAATCATTATAACTGGCGAACCAACTTGGGCCGATCTTTAATAAACACGAGTGCCCTGAGAATTTTAAAAGTGAATCACGCTTGTAATATTTTTCCTGAAATTAGTATAAATATATTTGTTGTATTGACGTGGAGATGCAGTTTGAAGTTTTGTTTAAAAAGTGCTTCCAGTAAGAAAAATTGTGCATATGTAGAGATAAATTCGAGGAATAAAAACTAATAAATAAAATGTAATAATAAATCTAAATCATATTTTTTTAAAAAAAAAGTCTTGTTAAATTAAAATCTAATCGTTCAACTTGCCTAAGTAATAGGTAAAGGTAGGAGAAATGAAACTTGTAAGGGAGGGAGCAGAAATTTAGCTGGTAATAGGGAATCAACAGTCAACTTTTTTTTGTAATCATTATATTTGTGTGTAATTACTGTTTTGTGTTGTAAAAAAAGTTTTGTCCTTTTGAAATTTTCATATATAATCAATTTGTGTAACGTAATTACTAACACTAAGTAAATTTTTTTTTTTTAATGTTTTTGTTTTTGAGGAAGTTTACTAATATGTAACGATATATAAATATGTCGTTACATTAATTTAAAATATACACTTAAAAGTTCGCAAATAAAAGTAAAAAACTAAACGCTAAAATTAAAATGTTTGTTAAACGTATATACATTCGCACAGATGCCAAACATTAAAAATATTTTAAAAAAATAAATAAATAAATAAGTATTTGAATGTACTTTTTTATAAAAAACTACAAGATTTAAAAATAAAAACAGGTATTAATTAATGTAATCTGTAAATGGAAATGATTGTTTATGAATTATCAAAAATCAAACTGGCCCTTGGGCTCTTGTATAATTAAAATGAGCTGATGAAAGATAGATAAGAAAATAAAGAGAAATTATCTTGACCAATGGAAGCACTAAGCCTTGGCTCAGACCCTAATGAAAGTGATGGATTAGTGATGTTTTGTTGATTGAATCCATGTATATAATATAAAAAGGGAAATACAGTTTTTTCTGACAGTTCCAGCTTTTTGTGTTTGAGAGATGTGATAGGATGCACATACCACACTCTCTATTTAAAAAAAATGAAAGACTGTGATACCTTGAACCAGGTATTGCCATCTCCAGAACATTATCTTCCAATGGAGGCGTCATGGGAATTAAAAGCAGAAACCTGGACTCATCTACCATAAGCTATATTGACATGAACTCTAAATTTAAAAATAATTAAGAACTTTCGTTCAAGCTTATGAACTTTCATCTGACTTTTTTAAGTTTAAAATCAAATTAATAATGTTTAATTTTATATGTTTTCCGATTGATAAAAATCATTTCCATTTTTTTTTCTTATTGTATAAATGATTTATTGTTTAAATTTTAAATGATGAAATTTAGGTTGGGTATAGACATTGCATAGATTCGTTAGTGGTTGATTATGTTGAAGTTTTCACAATTGATTAGAATATATAGGTCAACGATGTTAATGCAGGCATCTTACGATGAATGCCATGGGGGCCTTGTGTATTCTTTTTTGCAATTGACGTTATCGATGATTTTGTATTTTGATTGATTGTGTTTAATTTGGATGTTTTTGACTGTGGAATCTGTGCAGCCGATCTATACTCAACATTTTAAAAACAAATTTATAAAAATAATCTGTGCGAACGTATTTAAATGTTAAATTTAAGTAGGGCATGAATGGCTGTATAGTTTTGTAAAGTTATATTAAGGGAGGGTAATCTTAGGTTATTCATTTCGTAGTTGAATTGGTTCAATGGATTGGATATACTTGTGTAATTGTAGATGTAGTATGAGATCCGCTACGGGCAGGATTATATATATACACCACACACCTTCTGTTTGCCTATGGATGGGTTTGTAAGATGGCAAAGGACCGCAGTCCATTCCTATGTAGTTTTATGTTTATTGTTCTACTTGCCAACAGATGTGACATTCCTGTTGGTGAAGAGACAATGTTTTCTCTAATTCTACTTACTGATCAGATGTACATTCCTGACAGTATAGTATTTTGTGTTGTCATATTTTCATGCTACATTGAATACATAAATGTATCAGATGGATTGGTGCTGGTTTGATTGTGAAATTTGTTGCCTAAGGTTAACTCAGGGAAGAATATTTTCTTTTCAAATGCAGATCTATGTAGTCTATTCATCCTCAACTCACTAAATAAATATTAAACTCATCGTTGTAATTTACTTAAATGTAAAACTAAAGATTAATAGAAAAATCTAAAATGTTGAATTTATTCCTCAAAATTTAAATATTATTTTATATGTGCGTAAATAAATATTTTTATGTGTTAATTTCTGGCAGTGGCTTTTATTCTTTTATATGTAAGATATAAAATTTAGATTTTTATCTCTGCGTCTCCACTGAGCTAGTGACTTGGGATAACAATCTGAATATTTAAATAAAGTGGAATCTTAACAGCATGTATCTGCCTACTCTATAAATTTTTCTAGGTTTAAATGCCTAGATGGCGCCCTGTAGAGCAGATATCATAGTTTGCCGTTAGATTCGTTCTTCACTTTCATTTTGATCGTTATAATATATATATATATATCAATCTATAAGTAATATTTAAAGATATAAGATAATGAGATTAGAAAAAAATATGTGAAAACATTGAGAGATCAGCCAGATAACTCAGAAGAGCAACTAAAAGCATAATTATAAATTCAACCAGCATTATAAAGTAAAAGTAAGTATAATTCAAATACCATTCATCATCATTAATGTGAATAAAAAAATCAGTACAATAAATCAGAATAAAATCAACAGTCCATTTTGTGGCTGGATTTGAACCATAAAAAATATAAATCAACAGTCAAACTTATCACTGGATTGGAAATGGGTCTTCTGTAGACCAGGCTAACTATTGAGCCCTTGCCAGCTTGGGTAATTATTTAAACAAAACTTGGATGCACCAGCTTAGTGCCCATCCATTAGAATATAAAATAATCAGAAATTGAATTAATAATGCCGGGACATTAAAACATGCTGATCATCATCAATGCTCAGGCCACTTGTATGGGCCAACTATAAAATTAATTCCTCATAAGGCTAAACTAAAATAAAAGATAGTGCATGGTCTTTAAAGAGTATTCTTTTTATGCCAACCAGGATGATGATTGATCATCGCTCGATACCCCAAAAGCACTAAATACACATCCCCTTTTATCCATGCATGAATCTAGCTCAGAGAACAAACTATTACTGTATGTGACCAAGTGATGATGGAAACAATTTTTAACAATTAAATAAGTTTATTAATAACAATAAAAAATGATATTTAAGCCTTACAGGTTAAGGGTTCTGATTTTGAATGATATACAATAATAAAGTCATCACACTGTAATTTACAAGATTACTACAAAATTCAAGTTATTACATCAATTGCATTTTATCTTAATTAGTTTCTATAGATGCATATATATATATATATATATATATATATATATATCCATACACAGACATGTGTTTTATAATATACAAGGAATACATTTCAATTAACATAAAATAATTATTAAAAAATGATTAAATTTTACATATGTGTTGTGCGTGAAATTTCTGAACATATTTAACTTTTACATAAAAATAATACATGATTAAGCTTTTAAATTATATTTTAAATAATACAAATACTTATGCCAGGTTTACTACAACATGCATATAGACTTCTATAATTAATAATTTCATTTTGAATATACATAAAATTTACATATATATATATATATATATGTGTGTGTGTGTGTGTATCAATATTAAAAAAAATCAGTTTATCAAATTCTATTTTAGCTTTCTTTTATTCTTTTTAAAAAAATATATAGTTAATTTTCCAGAGGTTAGAATGCTTTTATTAGGTTACCTCATAACTAATTATAAATGTCTTTAAATTTAAAAATTTAGATTTAAAATGTCCATCAAATGAATTATTGAAAAACAACTCACTTTTGTATGCAAGTTTATCTGTGCTTCTCTTCACATATGTAGACAGAGCAGCATGGTATAACTATTTCTTTATTCAGCTGGTGTTTTTCTTGGGCAAGTTGGTTCTTTTGATCCATCATAAAAATATAATCCAAGTTTGTTGTCACAAACAGGTAAAAGTACATAATTCATGTAAAATCTTCATCTGTAGTTGGTCTCTTTCTGTCTAGGATTGTTCCAGGCAATCAGCTGCCTTGGTTTGATAGATTTCAGGCTATGAATTTCAGCATAAAAAAGTGAGTCATTTCTCCATGTGAACTCAAACTCCTGCTAAGGAGAACAGCATTCAGCTATATCAGTTTATGGTAAGTGGATTGCCAACTCTCTGCTATAGCTAACAACAAACTGCAGCTATCCATATTGGTCAGCTAATTGCTGCCACTTACTCAAAAATTTTTAGTAGCCAAGCTGTTATGTTCACTCTTACAAAAATTACAATCCAAAACTCTTCAAAAATTATTCTCCAAACTTTGCAATTTGCCTAGTTGGCCACTGCATAAAATATTAAAAATTCTTCTAACCAACTCTGACAAAACTGCCAGCAAAACT
This sequence comes from Epiperipatus broadwayi, assembly GCA_028023455.1. Classification (NCBI taxonomy): domain Eukaryota; kingdom Metazoa; phylum Onychophora; class Udeonychophora; order Euonychophora; family Peripatidae; genus Epiperipatus; species Epiperipatus broadwayi. The sequence goes on along the minus strand of JAQFVV010012858.1, from coordinate 457,804 downwards.
AACTGATATTTTTTTTATCAAACTTTTATAACTTTGGTTATGTCAGGTGACAAAAACACAGTGGCTGTTTTCACTTAACTTTAATCCATTTGAAAACAAGCTGGAAATTTCTATCAAAGTGTGATTTTCATGTTTTACTTTAATCTTTGGAAATTGACCAAAGGTGTGATAATCCTTTAGAATTTTCAATCTACAAAGATTTGTAACTATGTAGTAGAAATGCAAACAAGCATTATTTAAAAAAAGATAATTTATACAAGTATTAATTAAGAAATTTAAATAAATTATGCTTGCTTTTTTTTTGTAAATTTTAAAATCAGAACTACTAATATTATTTATCAGACTTTTTTAAAATACTTATTTCACAATGAAATATTATTTTAAATCCACAGTTATTTAACCCTTTACTTATTATATTTTATTTTAGGAAATATAAAAAAAAATATCTTCAAAAATTTATGACTGTTTCTTTCTAGTTTTTCTTTCAACTTTATATATATATATATATATGCACACACACTATATTATTGTGGGTGTACCATGTAACCCAGCTGATTACAATATATATATATAAGAAATAACAACAAGGTTAACGGTGAATATAATATAATAGTCTAAATTATTTTATAGCGCTTTCAATTATGTGGTAATTCTCGTCAGCATTAACTGAATTTCAAAATTTAAACTTAATTTTATGTATATTTCCACAAGCTGTGTATGTCCGTATTTGCAGTTTGCCTATTAATAACATCGTTCTTATATTTCTCAATTAATATTGCCTCTTTAATTTTACTCTTTTTATGATTTCTTTCATCTATTAATATTTTTATTTCATTACTATCAAATGTAAATTTATTATTACAAGTTTTTTCATGGTCAAAGAGTACTGAAGATGTATTAAATTGACTATTTAGTTATTTTTAATTCGATTATAGAATAATTGATGCTCCTTCAATCTTGTTTCCACAGAACATCTTGATTCACCGATGTAAAATTTTTGACACCTACATGAAATTTGATAAATTATATTACTTCTTTGTAATTTAGGAATTATACACTTAGAATTTTTATCAATCGATTAACATTTGGAGGAACACAAAATGAAATATATTTAAAAAAAGGTATAATATTTCATTTTGTGTTCCTCCAAATGTTAATCGATTGATTAATAATTTTAAGTGTATAATTCCTAAATTACAAAGAAGTAATATAATTTATCAAATTTCATGTAGGTGTCAAAAATTTTACATCGGTGAATCGAGATGTTCTGTGGTAAAAAGATTGAAGGAGCATCAATTATTATATAATCGAATTTAAAATAACGTAAATATTCAATTTAATACAGCTTCAGTATTCTTTGACCATGAAAAATCTTGTAATAATAAATTTACATTTGATAGTAATGAAATAAAAATACTAATAGAAAAGAGAAATCATAAAAAGAGGAAAATTAAAGAGGCAATATTAATTGAGAAATATAAGAATGATGTTATTAATAGGCAAACTGCAAATACAGCCATACACAGCTTGTAGAAATATACATAGCATTAAGTTTAAATTTTGAAATTCAGTTAAAGCTGACAAGGATTACCACTTACACCTTGGTCTCGTTTTACACGATAGATAGGTTCCTCAGAAAACACACGCAAATCAAATCGTGCAAAAATAGACATAACTTACCTTGAAAAAGGGGGGATACAAACTGTGATTTTTCAAAACTCACGTAAAAGCAAAGCACCAATGCAAAATTTACTTTAAAATTCATGCAAAAATAAAATAAGGAAATAAAATATGACTAATAAAAAATTTTAAATTTGAAAAAAATTGATACAAGACAAACTTTTTTTAACTATAATATTTAATTTTATTCAAAACAATATATTTTTATGCATAATTTACAATGATTTATATTTTTTATACACATTTTAATTATTATCGCTATTTTCCGGTAAAAAGGTTCATTTGCAAACTGATAAAAAAATCAGATTCTTCACAAGATGAAATACAACTAGCGCCAACATCACTCTCATGTTGTGTTAATTAATGGTTTTCTGGTGACAATGTAATTAGTAATTAATCTAACAACTAAAAATTAAATTCTTATATTTGTCTTTAATTTTCAATTTTAATTGGGCCCACTGCTATTACTCATCTTTTAAAAATAAACTTGCGGACACTAAATGATTAATAAATGATTAAATGTTCTTTTTTAAAAAGCAGAAACAGAATGTGATTTAAAAGGCAAAATTAACATGCACAATGTTTAAACAAATTTTCATTATAATTTTGTAAAATTTAATGTGTGTATACATAAAATGTAGAAATCATGATTTTAATTTCATTATTACATAAAATCTTACTATTATAAAGCACTGAAAATATTGAAATTACTAAGTTGAAAGTCGAATTTCAATAATGTGCTATTACTTTCAATATAACGTGAGTGTGCAAATTTTATTATTTAAAGTAATAGCGCAATATCAGAGTTCGTTTTCCAGTGAAACATGAATCGCCTAACTTCAAAATCATGTTAAATAAGTCAGCGTAAAAAAAGACCCAGGTGTAATTGAAAGTGCTACAAAATAATTTAGACTATTATATTATATTCACCGTTAACCTTATTGTTATTTCTTATAATTATATTTTATGAGTATTGTATATATATTGTACCAGTCAAAATAGTATGCTCACTTAACAAGATTCAAATCCTAAGCAAAAGTACCTCGAATCCAATCATGCTCGAGATGCACAGGTCTGGAGCAGTCCTGAATTCTAACCTATTTGCCTATTCTTCGACTCTCTGACTCAATGAACAATAATTCTGATGACACAGTAAAATTATTTTAAATCCGAGCCCAGAAGCAAAGCGGTAATGATGATGATGATCGAGGTCGGAGTAGCCCAATTATTACATTATCATAGTTATTTATTAATGCTAAGCTCTTAGCTAAAGAAAATAATTCTAAATATTAACTAGAAACTAATAATTCAACACAAACCAGGATTAACATGAAAATATATATATTTAATAAATGCAGAAAACACATATATATGTTACAAAATTGTTTCACACTTGGAGTGATTTTATACATTATGAAAACTTGGGATTTGTTTTATAAAATCCCCATTATATCAATTATTTAATAGATACCATGTTATCGAATGTGTTATAAGTTGTGCGGGGTTAATATGCCAAAATGTGGATGTACAAAATAATCTACAAGATCGGAACGGATTCGGATTACAGGAAGATACACGATAATTTAACGTTAATCATTTTGACAAATAAATATAAATTTACGGTCTCAATCATTTATTTACAATCTTAAAATCATTAAATATGTTTGATAAGCATTGTTGGACATAGCATCTCTAGAATAAGTATGCATAAGAAACAAACAATGTGCAATATTTACTAGAATAAATTATACAAATTGATTTGCGTCTCTGGGAATCAATAAAGCTTTTTAAAGGAAAACAGTTTTTAGATCAACATACAGAATGTATTTTACGACATGAATCTTTATCTTTAACACATCATTGCGACTTACTAAGATTAGACAGACGGATGATCAAATTAAAGAGCACAGTAACGGTACTAGCATACAATAATGAAAATAAGGCCTCATGGCGATTATGGATATTTTATCATTTAAATGAATACTTTGAAACGAACTTAGATTGGATATATCCATGCCTTCTGGCGGAGCGATATCAAGAGAGGGTCTGGGTTTGAGAGCCCAGAATCTGGATGCGCTGTCTTCTGCAGCACATAAATATCATAACCCTCGTAAACTTTACATTTCCACAGGAAGCATTGTACCTGATTGTGAACAATTCTGAGAAGTAGGATGGGAGATTTAGACATTCACAATGACTAAACAATCAAGAAATGGAGAAGATAAAATATCAGATTAATGGAAATGTATGCCAGCAACATTATTGGACATGAATATAAGTTTTATAATATAATTTTCAAACTTGGAAATTGTCTAACCTCTTGCGCAATAATCTGTTTTCAATTCTGAGTCATTTAACTAATCATAATGAATAATAACGCTTCTATTTATAATATTATTAAACTAACAACATTATATTTAAAGAATCGATTCCCAAATACGTATTAACAGGTAGAGTTTGCCTTTCAGGCACGAGCAAAAAGGAATGGATTAATTATATGAAGGTTCACGATCTTTTTAAAATAGAAAATTAAAGCAAAATTCATCCACAGTAAAAGTTTTTAATTTACTTTAAGAATAATGAATTTAAAATGAAACCAAACTCGCGAGCAATTTCTATTTAATATAGACAAAACTTTATTGATAAGTTTTAAATAAAGCCCACCCTTTTCCCAAGTAAAACAATTATTTTCCCCCTTACTCGTGAATTTAGCGATTTTGGCACATTAAAGAAAATAAATCATATATATACATTAAACAAAATACATGAAATAATAATGGAATCGCACACATTTATATATAATTTAATTAAGCGTGAAAGGTAAGTTAAAATACATGATATTAATAAAAGATTACTGAGAGAGAGAGTTTAAAAGCAAAATTAGCAGAAGCTTATAAAACAATATATAAATTAAGATATGAAGGTTGAACTATAGATTACAAAAGTATTGTCGTATAAAGGCAGTTCTACGTTAAAAGGTTACCTAAGGAAAAGGCAGCATAGCAGCGTCATTAGCAATCAGCAGTCGGAAGCAATCATGTTGTATGGTCGGCCGGATGGAACATGGCAATTGACAGGCAGACAGTTCTTCGAGAGAAGAAGAGATCGGTGCTAGATTCCACTACTCATGCTCCATCTACAGCACTTGTGTTGGCTTCTTAAAGGTAATTAACTCAACTGATTAAAAACTCCTCTGCACTTAACTAACAACTGAAAGTAAAAAAAACTCCCCTTTCCTCTGTTCTGTGGTTCTTTTTATAACCTTTCAATACTGCCCAGAATTCAATTTCATACACCACCCTTATCTCTGTAATCCTTTTAAAAACAACATTTAATTAGTAAAATATTTTCAATTGATAAGACTTGAAATACCCCTTTTAGCTGTTTTGAAAGATTTGAAAACAACTGATAAACGATTTGTTTTTTGATTGTAATTAAGATTTATAAGTTTTAATTATAGACATCGATCTGACTAGTGATAAAGATAATTTCAATATTTCAAGCCTTCCCCATTTTTCTTTGTTGTTACATTGAATATACACAGATATAAAAATAATTACAAATATCTAAGCAAATGTATTTTTATAGCAATAAAACTATTGCTTTAGTCATAATATATATACGCATCATTCAAACTACTGTTTCATTTTTACTAAACAAAATTAATTTTACTCATCTTTAGAATGATTTGACATACAGTGTGTGAGTGAATAGCATATATTTATAGCAGGGTCTGAATTGCAGACCCCATAGGAGGTTAGTGTAGATGGTTAAGCATGAAGCTCAATGATGATTAGACATTGACTGCTTCATTCTTCCCCACTTAAAGTGATCAAAAAAAAATACCTTTGTTGGAGTCTAATATAATGTTGGTGAGAAAAACAACCTTAGTAAATGAGCATGAAAACTTTGCTCCTTGTGGACAAAAAAAAACTGCCTTCTTATTTGAATCAAGTTTTTAGTATGGAGAAAAAAAATCTTTCATTCCTTTTTATATTTTTATTTCAACTTCTTGCTGTTTTTTCCATTAACTGAAATATTTAGTATGAGGATCGGGTGGTGTGTATGGTTTCAATTGTCATGCATTATAGATGCTATTAAACCCATTTTCTCCTTCCAATAGAAAAGCATTTTCATGACATCTTCTCCGAACAAGGTATGGTCCACTATACAAGGGAAAAAAATTTTTAAACTTCTTTTTTACTACACTGCTAGTCTTGGGAGATCTCAACCATACTTGAACACCTTCCTGAAATTGGTGACATTGCATCCGTCCCCTCTTTATGCGATTTTCAGCTGCCCGGGCCAACCATCTTCTAGCAGCTTCTTGGTCACGAACAGGGTCAATAACTATTTCATCTAGTGGCACCAGGTTCGGAAATAAGTTGCAACATGGCTTCCCATAGTGAAGGCGTTCAGGCGTAAAATCGGTAGACTCATTTATCATCTGGTTTATACAGTTGACTATTTCTGGGGTTTTATTTACCCAATCCCGGTGGTTGGTTGATATGTAGGTGCGAAAGAGATGATTGAGTTCTCTCATGACTCTTTCGCATGGGTTAGATTGGGGATTCCTAATCAATGTCAACCGATGAGTGAGTTGTTGCTTCAAAAGCCAGCTTTTCCATTCCTTAGAAGTGAAGGCTGAACCATGATCTGATAGAATAGAATTAGGTTTTCCCACCTCAGGGAATTGTTTATCTTGGAGGGCCCAAATTGTATTCCTTGAGTCTGCAGCCCGGACAAGATATGCTCGTATATATTTGGAAAAAACATTATAGGTCATGAGTAGATATTGGAACTTTTTAAATTTGGGCAATGGGCCATAGTGGTCGATTGCAATTAGCTCATTGGGCCTTGATGCAGTTATGGGTTTCACAGTTGCAGCATAAGACTTGTTCGGAAACTTAGTCCGGGCACATGTTGTGCATTTTCGTAACACTGTGAGAATCTGTGTGTACATACCTGGCCAGTAAAATTGCCATCTCAAGGCTTCCTCAGTTTTTCTTGGCCCATAATGTCCCAAGGTTTTGTGGACGTGTTCGACCAGTTGCATCCTAATCTTATTTGGTGTCATGAATTTCCATGGGTTCTCCATGTCATTTGTTTTACATTGCAGGATCCCATCTTTTAAGCAGAATTGGGAGTATCGCTGCACATTTCTTTTGTTTGTACACATTAGGTGATTGGTTCCCAGGTTGGAAATAATGTTAGCATATTGGTCATCTTGCCAATATCGTAGATTTGTCAAATCAGTTTCCATAGGTGTCTTCGTAGTCGTGGCCATGATTCTGAGGGTCTGGTCACTCAGCTGGGGATTTTGAATACTGGCAGGTACAGGATGGCGGCTTAGGATATCTGCCACAATGTTTTCACGCCCTGGGCAGTAAGCCACTTTGTATTGGAACTGTTGAAGGGCCAGGCTCCACCGGATCAATCGATCGTTAGTAAGGAAACTCTTATTCAAGAATTCCAAACATTTGTGATCAGTTACTATGACCATGTCAGACCCCAGGAGAAATTGCCGGAATTTCTGGCAGGCCCAAACGATTGCTAGGGTTTCTTGTTCTGTGGTGGTATAGTGAACTTCGGCTCCCTTTAAGGAGCGGCTACAAAAATAGAGCACCTGATGCTTTCCTTCTTCATTAATTTGGAATAGCACAGCCCCCAATCCCTGCTTGCTACTATCAGTCTGGACATAAAAGGTCCTTGTAAAATCAGGGTGACACAACATTACAGCTTTAAGGAAATGTTTTTTTATGTTCTCAAAATCCTTGTCATGTGCTTCGGTCCATTCCCATTTATGATCTTTCTTACTGCTTTCCTGTCTCATGAGCAAAATTTGGGTAAAACCGGTGATAGAAGTTACAAAGCCCTAGGAATGATCGGACCTGTTTCCGAGTTTTTGGTTTAGGGAAGTGCTCGATGGCTTCTACTTTCTCAGGGTGGACTTTGACCCCATACTCACTTACAACATGTCCAAGGAATGTTATTTCTTTTACCGCAAAGCGACTCTTTTCCAAGTTAATAGTTATGTTTTCTTGGGCACATTCACGGAAAAATTGTTCCAGGCATTTCAAATGTTCAGTGATCTTTTTCGATGCAATTACTATATCGTCCACATAGCAGACCATATTTTTCTGTACCTCTTTGGATAGGACTTGTTTTAAACATCGCATCAGTCCTGCCCCACTATTAATGAGTCCAAAGGGGACTTGCTTAAACACATGGGTATGTCCTCCATACCGAAATGCAGTATACTTTCGGTCACGAGGGTCTAGGGCCATCTGCCAATAACTGGTGGTAAGATCTAAGGTAGAAAAGATTGTCTGCCCTGCCAACTGGACAAATACTTCCTGGATCGGCGGCGGGATGTCTCTCTCAGGGAAGGTCATGCTGTTTAATTTCCATGCGTCCAAACATAGCCGCAAATCTCCATTTTTTTTTCACCACAACCAGCGGATTGTTATAGGAAGATGGGCTCCGCTCAATAATATCCCACTCGATCTTCTGTTGAATCTGCTTTTCCACCTCAGCCCGGTATTGGAATGGGATGGGGTATATTTTGGATTGGGTGTACGATTCCTCCTTCACTCGAATTCTATGAGTATACCCTTTTATTTTTCCAGGAGTCTGGGCGAACACCTGAGCATAATTTTCTAATATGCTTTAGATACTTCTTTTATCTTTGGACCCTGTAATAGCTGAGTCATGGACCTTTTTTTCAATCAGTGCTGAATCAACAGGCTGGATCAAGCAGCTTTGCTTCTCAGGTATGGCTTGGTGGGTCACTTTGAAATGTGTTGATTCATTGTCAAATAGGCATTTTCTTCCGAAGAAATCGATAATTCCATGATTTTGGGTTAGAAAGTCGGAACCCAACACCACATCATAGATTAGTCCAGATACAATCAAGAATGTATGGCCCATCAATCTCTCATTAATCTTCACCTCTAGCCAGATTTGACTATTCTCACTAATGATTCTTTTTCCATTAGCCAAGGTCAACTGGATGGGACATGTTGGCAATTGCATGATCTCCCCTTCTCTCTATATACTTTTAATCCATGCCTTTGATACAATTGATGCTTGGCTTCCTGAATCCACTAGTGCTAATACCTTGGTGGATTCTATCATCACTTCAGTAATAGGACACAAGCTTGTGGTTGTAACATTCTCAATGCTTTCTTTTTCCCATATTATGTTAGTCATCTGGCTACCATCTGGTTTAAACTGATTCCGTTGTCTCTTTAAATATTCTGGGCATTCCTGTATGTCCCCCTTCCTTTGCTCTGGGTTCAATTTTGGGGTTCCATCTGTTGCTGGATTCCTGAATCCATAGTCTATTGAAACCAAAAACTCAGTCATTTCATTTATCTTGTTGATCCAGCTTATGATCATCATTTCCTGCACCTTCATTGGCATGTTCTGTCGTATGGTACAGATAATATGTGATTCTGACCATGTGATATCTGGTAGAGATCTGAGTCTTGCGGCTTGCTTTAAAAAGAATTGTGCATACATTTCTTGGTGATTAGTTGGAAATTTTTCATTGATTATAGTGTGCAAAATATACTGCTGTCTTTCTTCACTCCAAAAAATCTTGCATAGTGCCTGGAAGTATTCTTCGAGATCTGTTGGTTTGTGTGTCAATGATCGCCACCAGTCTTTAGAGGTTGCCTCCAATTGCTGGCTACCTATGACCATTTGTTCCCCACTGCTCAGTGCATAGAGTGAAAACATTGCCTTCAGATTTTCCATATGTTCCTGTGGACTCTCCTGTGGTTCACCACGGAAGATCTGGATCTGCATAAATTGTCCAGTGATGGGTAGTTCCTGATGCCTCATTTTATTTACTAAAATTCCCTTCTATTTTTTTTAAAGAATTCTTTAAGCATGAAATTTTGGTTGCTATACTTTCTGACTTCCTTTTTATATTATTTCTTCATGAATTATACACCTCTCTCCCTCCTCTCTTCAACTGTCTTCATTTTGCCATTTTTTTTGCTGCTGACTGCTGCTGATAACAGGAAAAATATTTGATCATAACATGTATGTGTATGATCTATTGGAATTCAACTGCCTTGCTGCTTAACTTTTGGTTGTTTTTCTGCACCTATAATAGACTCTTACAAAAAAAAATTGATTAGTGATTTGTTTCAGCAATATCATATATGTTTGCTCATGACAATTATACATAGAAAACAGTGGAAATATAATTTAACTCTCTCTCAACCCCTAACATCCTAGTTTGAACTCATTTTGACATGTAGTTTATTATATTACTGTTGGCATATTTATATAATGGCACCAGCCAACAGTATATAAAAAAAAAAATTCCAAATACATCTGGGCTACTCAACTAGTAAATATAAGTATTTGTTATACATTATAAACTCTATTACAAATATAATGTATAGAAAATGAATGAAACATGAAGTGCACCTTGTTACAATCAAGGTTTATAACTTATGGCTGAAGTACATGGGTTTTATTTATAAACATTTTCATTTTTGCATATATAACATAAGAAACACTTTTATATATTTTTAAAACCAGATACAGAAAAAAAAATTCACATGGGTATCAAAATTTTTTCATTTTATAAACAATATTTTTCTATAGTTGCAAAACCAGATACAACAAAAACCATTTACATTTATGGTTGCAACACATGGACATTGGTTTTAATATAAAATTTTCACCTTTTATGTATATAAAATCAGAAAACAAACTCAGGTAGGAAGGAAATATACATATCTATCATCAATGATCTCTTACAACCTTTTTTTAAAACATACATATAAACAGAATTCAGTACTCAGGGTATGTGGATGTTTATATCGAAGCCACACTTGGGCAGCCAAGCCCGGAAAAAAAATCCACTGTACCGGTCAAAATAGTATGCTCACTTAACAAGATTCAAATCCTAAGCAAAAGTACCTCGAATCCAATCATGCTCGAGATGCACAGGTCTGGAGCAGTCCTGAATTCTAACCTATTTGCCTATTCTTCGAATCTCTGACTCAATGAACAACAATTCTGATGACACAGTAAAATTATTTTAAATCCGTGCCCAGAAGCAAAGCGGTAGAGCATAAGATCAGAATGATGATGATGATCGAGGTCGGAGTAGCCCAATTATTACATTATCATAGTTATTTATTAATGCTAAGCTCTTAGCTAAAGAAAATAATTCTAAATATTAACTAGAAACTAATAATTCAACACAAACCAGGATTAACATGAAAATATATATATTTAATAAATGCAAAAAACGCATATATATGTTACAAAATTGTTTCACGCTTGGAGTGATTTTATACATTATGAAAACTTGGGATTTGTTTTATAAAACCCCCATTACATCAATTATTTAATAGATACCATTTTATCGAATGTGTTATAAGTTGTGCAGGGTTAATATGCCAAAATGTGGATGTACAAAATAATCTACAAGATCGGAACAGATTCGGATTACAGGAAGATACACGGTAATTTAACGTTAATCATTTTGACAAATAAATATAAATTTACGGTCTCAATCATTTATTTACAATCTTAAAATCATTACATATGTTTGATAAGCATTGTTGGACATAGCGTCTCTAGAATAAGTATGCATAAGAAACAAACAATGTGCAATATTTACTAGAATAAATTATACAAATTGATTTGCATCTCTGGGAATCGATAAAGCTTTTTAAAGGAAAACAGTTTTTAGATCAACATACTGAACATATTTTATGACATGAATCTTTATCTTTAACACATCATTGTGACTTACTAAGATTAGACAGACGGATGATCAAATTAAAGAGCACAGTAACATTACTAGCATGCAATAACGAAAATAAGGCCTCATGGCGATTATGGATATTTTATCATTTAAAAGAATACTTTGAATCGAACTTAGATTGGATATATCCATGCCTTCTGGCGGAGCGATATCAAGAGAGGGTCTGGGTTTGAGAGCCCAGAATCTGGATGCGCTGTCTTCTGCAGCACATAAATATCATAACCCTCGTAAACTTTACGTTTCCACAGGAAGCATTGTACCTGATTGTGAATGATTCTGAGAAGTAGGATGGGAGCTTTAGACATTCCCAATGACTAAACAATCAAGAAATGGAGAAGATAAAATATCAGAATAATGGAAATGTATGCCAGCAACATTATTGGACATGAATATAAGTTTTATAATATAATTTTCAAACTTGGAAATTGTCTAACCTCTTGCGCAATAATCTGTTTTCAATTCTGAGTCATTTAACTAATCATAATGAATAATAACGCTTCTATTTATAATATTATTAAACTAACAACATTTATATTTAAAGAATCGATTCCCAAATACATATTAACAGGTAGAGTTTGCCTTTCAGGCACCAGCAAAAAGGAATGGATTAATTATATGAAGGTTCACGATCTGTTTAAAATAGAAAATTAAAGAAAAATTCATCCACAGTAAAGTTTTTAATTTACTTTAAGAATAATGAATTTAAAATGAAACCAAACTCGCGAGCAATTTCTATTTAATATAGACAAAACTTTATTGATAAGTTTTAAATAAAGCCCACCCTTTTCCCAAGTAAAACAATTATTTTCCCCGTTACTCGCGAATTTAGCAATTTTGGCACATTAAAGAAAATAAATCATATATATATACATTAAACAAAATACATGAAATAATAATGGAATCGCACACATTTATATATAATTTAATTAAGCGTGAAAGGTAAGTTAAAATACATGATATTAATAAAAGATTACTGAGAGAGAGAGTTTAAAAGCAAAATTAGCAGAAGCTTATAAAACAATATATAAATTAAGATATGAAGGTTGAACTATAGATTACAAAAGTATTGTCGTATAAAGGCAGTTCTACGTTAAAAGGTTACCTAAGGAAAAGGCAGCATAGCAGCGTCATTAGCAATCAGCAGTCGGAAGCAATCATGTTGTATGGTCGGCCAGATGGAACATGGCAATTGACAGGCAGACAGTTCTTCGAGAGAAGAAGAGATCGGTGCTAGATTCCACTACTCATGCTCCATCTACAGCACTTGTGTTGGCTTCTTAAAGGTAATTAACTCAACTGATTAAAAACTCCTCTGCACTTAACTAACAACTGAAAGTAAAAAAAACTCCCCTTTCCTCTGTTCTGTGGTTCTTTTTATAACCTTTCAATACTGCCCAGAATTCAATTTCATACACCACCCTTATCTCTGTAATCCTTTTAAAAACAACATTTAATTAGTAAAATATTTTCAATTGATAAGACTTGAAATACCCCTTTTAGCTGTTTTGAAAGATTTGAAAACAACTGATAAACGATTTGTTTTTTGATTGTAATTAAGATTTATAAGTTTTAATTATAGACATCGATCTGACTAGTGATAAAGATAATTTCAATATTTCAAGCCTTCCCCATTTTTCTTTGTTGTTACATTGAATATACACAGATATAAAAATAATTACAAATATCTAAGCAAATGTATTTTTATAGCAATAAAACTATTGCTTTAGTCATAATATATATACGCATCATTCAAACTACTGTTTCATTTTTACTAAACAAAATTAATTTTACTCATCTTTAGAATGATTTGACATACAGTGTGTGAGTGAATAGCATATATTTATAGCAGGGTCTGAATTGCAGGCCCCATAGGAGGTTAGTGTAGATGGTTAAGCATGAAGCTCAATGATGATTAGACATTGACTGCTTCAATATATATATATATATATATATATATTCTAACAAATGAGATTTACGGAATTTCTAACTTGTACGATCAGAGAGTAAGCTGATAATAACTTTATTCAAATGGTCGCACATCCTCATTTTGGATCAATTGTAATACTTATTTATTTCAGCTCGGGCGACCATGCTATGCATTAATTATAACTTATATTTAAATCTATTTGGCATTCAAACACTTGCAGCTAATTTGCATGCCAATTGTAATGTTTTAAGAATGGATCTATGGATGCTTCATTGTTCCCAGCTAACACTATTTCTAAATCCTACTGGGAGGACGATGATGAGATAGAACATCCATAATCTTATTTGCTAGGGTGTCAAATTGCAACTTTAACAAAATATTGAGGTTAAACCTCATTTCAATAATTATCAATAACTTTCATCAAAAATATTTAATGAATAGTTTAACAATTAATCAATAGATTACAAGATCACTGAGAATGTATTAAAATAATATTAATATTCATGGAAATTCTTAGTTATTCTCAACACGCTCCCCATTCACCATCATTAAAGCTACAATTAAAATTTTGTTCTGTTTACAAATAGTTCTATATCCATCTCCACCTTCCTGATCCATCCTCCTATCATCCTCACATTCATAAGTCTATTACTCTATTATCTGTTTTACTATTAAATTTTCCATTGTGCTAGCTCATTTCTCCCATTATAATCTCTTCTCAGGGTTTTTAGAACAATTGGGTGTGGAGATCAAACAAACTGTGATACATTATTGATGATAAACACCTCTCTCATAATCACCTCCAAGTTGATCTTGGGCTATCTTTAGTGCAGTTTAATGTCTATTTACATTAAAGCTCGAATAATTTAAGCTTATCAAATCTTTTAGAAAATAACATTATAAACATATTCACAATTAATGTAAAATTATAAAGATTGGCATCTAGAGAGGTGTTTGAATACAATGGATAGGGAAAGGATTTCATGCCCACCCACTGCATCCACTATCACTTAATAACCATCCCTATTCATAATTTATATTTCAAGTATATTAAATTATTAGGTAACTTTGAGTATTGCCGTGCTACATAAGTTTGGAAATTAACCATTTTAAATAAATTTTATCGGATATTATTTATGAAAATGATGATTCAACTATTAATAATACTATATTGATGTATGATTGGATTTGAGATGTCTAGATAATAATAACCCACAAAACATTGAGACGTACGCAAATTTTATTTAAAACAAATAACAAATTGCATTAACATACTACAATTCAATAAATAATATATACATTCACTTGATGACTCACATGGCTTTTCCCTGTTCTACAACCATATTATGATATAAAAACAAACTAAATAATAAATATCCTTGCATGAATACATAATATCAAGAGGTTTTAAAATATAAATATTCATTTTTAATTATTAGGGAATCATAATTACAATGGAGTAATATTAACATAAGACAGTTAAAATATTATATACTTGCACTTCTATTATATTTCTGTTCTCATTTTTATCCCAGATATAGTGAACATTATATCCCCCCCCCCAGTGTTTAATGCTTTTAGTTACTGTTTTTTTCCAAGTGTAATGCTTCCAATAATAAAATGTAATAATTTTATTTATTTAGTTGTTTTAATTTAATATTCATTGCCCTATGCTCAACAATAGAGATATTTTATGTATGGTGGGACTAAGTTAATTTTGGTTACTTTCAAATGTCAATGAATCGGTATCTAGCTCAATCATTATCATATGTGCATACACACTATATTTGTGTTCTTATGACAATAATAATAATATTTTAGCAATATTACCTTTCCAGCGAAGTTCTCAGATGGCTACGGATATATTTATTAAATAATTTCAGATACGCATTGCTTACACATTCGTAGGTTTTATTTAACCCTTAAGCTGAATATTTATTGATGTTATTACTCTCGGCTCTTATTGATAAATTAAAATGTATCAACAAAACAATGCTCAAGTACACCAATCACACACACACAATACCTGCACTCATTCTGACATCAAATTGAGTTTGCGACCGTGTATCCAACATTTATAAGTAATGCTTAGTAATAGCTAGATTTCATACAACCATAAGGAATATCAAAATTAACATGAGGCAGGCAGTGACCCAAATAATAGAAAACCTTTTCACTAAGGTCGAGATACACTAGGATTTTTATCGCTAGTCATATAAATAGACTTTGGTTTACCAATCAACCTCTGGCCATCAACAAAGAAATCATCTCATGGTATAGAGATCAACTAAGTGGGAAAACTCTTCCACTGTGTTTAAATACTTTATAAATATAGTATAAATATCTTAGGGAGTGAGCTAAACTACGACTCCACTGGGTTGGTGGGAACCTGTTGTCCACCCACTTATTTACAGGTGTAACATCAATTTGTACAAGTAAAACTTTCATATCTACATTACTATTGTGAAATAGTACACTAGAACAAGAGCCAATAATATTTCCAAGCCTTAATTAGCTTGTATCTAGCTTTAACTTTATTTAACTTTATGATAATAATAATAAGAAGAATAAGAAATGTGCATTAAAATTTCAAAACTACTTTTCTGCATTTTTATAGGATAATGATGATATTTTAGCCCAACAATCATGCAACTTTCATAAAACATAACATTAGGTTTAAGCACTTGACAAAATCCCTGATCAGATTCAAAAAACATTTCCCACAACAATATCTCTCACTGTTATCATAAAAAAATGTAAAGCATTTAAAACAAGGCACATACAGAATGATTTGGCATTAATTTCATCTACCCCTAAATAATAATAATAATAATAATAATAATAATAGTAATAATAATAATAATAATAATAATAATAATAATAATAATAATAATAATAATAATAATAATAATAATAATAATAATAATAATAAAATCATTTAACAGGCACATACAAAATGACTTGATATTAATTACATCTACCCCCAAAATAATAATAATAATAATAATAATAATAATAATAATAATAATAATAATAATAATAATAATAATAATAATAATAATAATAATAATAATAATAATAATAATAATAATAATAATAATGAAAGCATTTAATAAGCACATACATGGATTAATTTTAAATGGATATATATATATGATAAATAATAAAAAAAATTTTTTTTCCTTTTTTATTTTTAAATTATATGTTCTACATGTATAGCAATAATAATAAAAATATACTTAAATAGTTCTCCGGGAATGTCCTTTAGATTGATGGTCTTCATTTTTCCTGTTTTTCCTCTTTTTGGCCGGTTTGTGTACACATATGACATTATGTAGAAAGAGTCCTTATTAGAGTTTGATTCCTATGCCAAAAGGTATAAATTTTTACACCGCAGAAAATTCCTCATTTTGATTTCTGTGGATTAAAACTCAAGAGAACTTGTTTTAATTTTCAAAAATGCAACTTCTTGTTGCATTTTTCTTAGTTCACTTAATATTCATATTTAACACTTTATATAAAATCATGGCATTCATATTTAATGCTTTATATGCAAAATCAATATTTAGATTTTCTTATTTTCTGTACATTAAATTTCTACCTTTAGCTGATTTCTGATAAATTAGTGGAGACAATTCTGATGTTTATTAATTTCTGGGGATCTGATGTATACCTAACTTAAACTTCACTCAAGAGTCATTGCTTTTTCTATATTATTAAATTTGGCAAAGTTCATTTTTCAAGAAACAGACAAAATACTTAACAATAAACAATTTTGTTTTCTTAAAAAAATGTTTCTTTTTTAAAATTTTCAGCCAAGTTCTCTCTAAAACCTATGAGTAGAGACATGCAAAAGAGATATTGAAATACAACCAGCCACCAGCTACAAAGGAGCAAATCTCTCATAGTGTCTGGAATCTTTCACTCCCCTCCCCCCACCACAATATTCTATTGACTTCTAATGTCTGGTCAGTGGTTTCCTTATTTTCCTATCGTTTCTTTTTCTTTCTTGTCATTTTAAAATTCTGCTCTCTTTCAAAAAAAGAACACAAGCCCAATTCATAACTGCATTCCAATAGATAATCACCAATTAATTTTGAACTTAAACTATTGTGCCATACAGACATCATTAAGTCACTCCAGTAATTACTTTAGTAATTCTACACTGTGGGAATCTTTCCAAAGAACAAAATAAATGAAAGAAAAGCTCTTTTTCTCCCCCCTCTTACTGTTTCTTAAATAATAAAAAAATGTATAGCAGGTCAACATCAAACCCAGAATCTTGACTGAAATTTTGGCTGCTATGAAAAGACTATTAAAATGAATTAACTTCTTCTTTAGAGTAATTCTTCACGAGAGACATGGAATAATCATTATCTACTTGTGAACTTTATAATTAAAATCTATAACTGGATCAAATACACACACACACCTGTTTGACATATATAATTCTTAACTAAACCGATCGTTTAATATTCCTTAATTATTTTTTTTTACAATTTCATTTCATGAATTAGTTAGTTCTAAATTGTCAGTATAAAACCATGACTATCCATTTTTACTCTCTAAAGGAGTTCTATAAATTGCACAACCCACTCTCTTCTTTTCAACCTCCAACCATCAAACAATGTATAAATATTTCCTATCTAGCAAATCATCAGTAATATTAAATTGTTCCCATAAATCAATATTAAATGAAACAATCTTTTGCCTAGAAATCTTTTGATGACAAATGTTTAGATTGCTTACCAAGTAAAACGTATGCAATCCCTATGAATATTGGTTCAAATCTAGCCTTGGCTAAAAAGGTTGTCCATGGAAAAAATATATACAAATGCTGAGGAATTTTTTTATTAAACATTAGTTTATATAGTTAACTCAAAAAATGGAGTCTTGGTCAAATCCAAGGGGTACATATTCCCCTCGATTATGTAAAATTTTCCGAATTCAAACTACATCTTTTTTATATGAATAATTTATACTATACCAAATAACCTAAACCGGCAATTTCTAATTACATTTTACTCTGCTTACTTTTTAGGTAGGACAGGCAATTTTCTCATGTTCCATCCATCCTTTATTTACCATTGAGTCCTTTTGCATCAGATACCTAACAAATCCATGTTTTATTTTGCAGTTGATTTTATGGTTGAACAACATGATCATAATGTTATTAACCAATTCAACTAAAGACATTACAAAAAGGTTTTGTTATTCTACACATAATCCTCTTATTTAAATCCCTTGCCATTATGTAATCAAATAACTGCAACAGATTAATCTTTATAAGATCCCTCTTTATTTCACAGGGAATCTGATTATCAACCCACATCTTACTACTTTCATCCATAAATGTCAGACTATCTTCATTTCCAAATGAGTCAGTAAAAACACTTTTCATCTTGCATTTTATCATCTTCTGAAACTCTGCTATGACCTTACCACTATTTTTATTACTATATTTACAACTTTGTTTTTCATAATTATAATCTTTCAAAGCTTTATCTTGTTCTAATTCAATATTTATCTCTTGACTCTTTTATAGAGTCAGAGCACTCTGGCAAAGCCCCATCTTGTTCTAGTACAATATTTATTTCTGACTTTTTTATAGACTCAGAACACTCCACACTTCGCCAAGCTTGCTCATCTTTTAATTCAGCAGCCAAACCAATTAGGCTTACTTTTATTTCTTTAGTCTGTTCATCCATTTTACTTTCTAGACCAGCATAGCTTTCTATTATTATTGCAGTTAGACTAGTATAGTCTTCTTTCATTATTGCACTTATACTAGTATAGTTTTCTTTCATTATTGCACTTACACTAGCATAAAATCTAGCTTGGTTGTCTATTAATTCTATTCTTAGACTAGTCATCATTTGCAACATTATTTCAAATTGCTGACTGTTCGTCAGCTCAACATTTCAGCCATTATTCTTTCACTTTCCTGACTTTCCTCTACACTTTGTAATACTAAAGATGCTTTGTCTAATCTCTCCCCTTTCCTACTCTCTGTTTGACCTGTCTTTTTTTTGTTCCTAGGCATTTTGTATTTAACAATAAAAAATTAATAATAAAAAATTAGGCACACACCTTTTCCCCCTTCATCAACCAACAATCATGACCCTCTCAACCACCTATACCTTGGTCACTCAATTGGTTTGACCTTAGCAATTCCTATACTGACTAGATGATTCATAAAAGTTTTGGGTATCTAGAGATCCAATTATCATCAATAATCAGTTTCGAATGTACAAAATTTGATTCTAATTTTATAAAACCAGTTACACACTAGCATACCTAATTTTATAATACATTTTTGGTATAATCAGTTACTGGCATCTATAACCTCAATTCTGCAGCTTTTAAATTAACCTCCAACAACCATTATCTATCGAGCGACCACATTGGCAGGCAAAATCTAACTAATGAAAATTATGGAGAGGCGGCTACAACTTATTTTATAGCCTCCACATTGTAGCCAAATCTAACTAATGAAAATTATGCCATCTCTACAACTTATACTCTAACTAATGACAAATTCTAACTTATATGATCAGAGAGTTTACAAGTATAACATATATTATCGCATAGTTTAAACTAATTATAACTTTATTCAAATGGTCGCATATCCTCATTATGGATCAATTCTAATATTTATTTATTTCAGCTCGGGCAACCATGTTATGCATTAATTATAATCTACATTTAAATCTATATGGCATTCAAACACTTGCGGCTAAGTTGCATGCCGATTGTAACGTTTTAAGGATGGATCAATGAATGCTTCATCATTTCCAGGTTACACTATTTCTAAAGCCTACTGGGATGATGATAATGAGATAGAACATCCATAAT
This sequence comes from Epiperipatus broadwayi, assembly GCA_028023455.1. Classification (NCBI taxonomy): domain Eukaryota; kingdom Metazoa; phylum Onychophora; class Udeonychophora; order Euonychophora; family Peripatidae; genus Epiperipatus; species Epiperipatus broadwayi. The sequence goes on along the minus strand of JAQFVV010012858.1, from coordinate 437,543 downwards.
CTTATTTTCCAGGGTTCCAAATTGCAACTTTAACAAAATATTGAGGTTAAACCTCATTTCAATAACTTATCAATAACTTTCAGCAATAATATTTAATGAATAGGTTAACAAATAATCAATCGATTATGAGATCACTGAGAATGTATTAAAATAATATTAATATTCTTGGAAATTCTTAGTTATTCTCAGCATGCTCACCATTCACCATCATAAAAGCTACAATTAAAATTTTGCTCCAATTACAAATAGTTCTATACCCATCTCCATTTTCCTGCTCCATCTACCTATAATCCTCACATTCATAGGTCTATGACTCTAGTATCTGTTTTACTATTAAATTTTCCATTGTGCTAGCTCATTTCTCCCATTATAATCTCTTCTCAGGGTTTTTAGAACAATTAGGTGTGGAGATCAAACAAACTGCGATAGATTATTGGTGATAAACACCCCTCTTATGAACATCTCCAAGATGATCTTGGCCTATCTTTAATGTAGTGTAATGTCTATTTACATTAAAGCTTGAATAATTTAAGGTTATCAATTTTTTTAGAAAATAACATTATAAACTTATTCACAATTAAAGTAAAATTATAAAAAAGTGTGTCTAGAGAGGTGTTTGAATACAATGGATGGGGCAGGGAATTTATGCCCACCCACTGCATCCACTATCACTTAATAACTATTTCAATTCATAATTTATATTTCAACTATATTAAATTATTAGGTAACTATGAGTATTGCCATGCTACATAAGCTTGGAAGTTAACCATTTTAAATAAATTTCATCAGATATTATTTATGAAAATGATGATTCAACTATTAATAATACTATATTAATGTATGATTGGAGTTGAGATGTCTAGATAATAATAATAACCCACAAAACATTGAGATGTATGCAAATTTTATTTAAAACAAATAACAAATTTTATTACCATACTACAATTCAATACATAATATATACAGTCACTTGATGACTCACATGAATTTCCCCTGTTCTACACCTGTATTATGATATAAAAAGAAACTAAATAATAAATATCCCTACATCAATAGATAATATCAAGAGGTTTTAAAATATGAATATTCATTTTTAATTATTAGGGAACCACAATTACCATGGAGTAATAATAACATAATACAGTTAAAATATTATATACTTACACATCTATTATATGTTTGTTCTCAATTTTATCCAAGATATAGTGAACATTAAATTTCTTTCTCCCAGTGTTTAATGCTTTTAGTTACTGATTTGTTCCAAGGGTAATGCTTACCATAATAAAATTTAATAATTTTATTTAATTATTTTAATTTAATATTCCTTGCCCTATGCTCAACAATAGAGATATTTTATGTATGATGGGAATAAGTTAATTTTGGTTACTTTCAAATGTCAACAAATCGGTATCTAGCTCAATCATTATCATACATGCATACTCACTATATTCAAGTTCTTATGACAATAATAGTAATACTTTAGCAATACTACCTTTCCAGTGAAGTTCTCAGCTGGCTGCAGAAGTATTTATTAAATAATTTCAAATATGCATTGCTTACACATTCTCAAATTTTATTTAATCCTTAAGTTGAATATTTATTGGCGTTATTACTCTTGGCTCTTATTGATAAATTAAAATGTAGCAACAAAACAATGTTCAAGTACACCAATCACATACACAATACCCACACTCATTCTGACATCAAATTGAGTTTGTGACCCTGTATCCAATATTTATAAGTAATGCTTAGTAATAGCTAGATTTCATACCCCCATAAGGAATATCAACATTAACATGAGGCAGGCAGTGACCCGAATAAGAGAAAACCTTTTCACTAAGGTTGAGATATGCTAGGATATTTATCGCTAGTCATATAAAGAGACTTGGGTTTACCAATCAACCTCTGTCCATCAACAAAAAAATCATCTCATGGTGTAGAGAACAACTAAGTGGGAAAACTATTCCACTGTGTTTAAATACTTTATAAATATAGTAAAAATATCTTAGAGAGTGAGCTATACTACGAATCCACTGGGTTGGTAAGGACTCATTGTCCACCCACATTTATACAGGTCTAACATCAATTTGTATAAGTAAAACTTTCATATCTACATTACTCTTGTGAAATAGTACACTTGAACATGAGCCAATAATATTTCCAAGCCTTAATTAGCTTGTATCTAGCTTTAACTTTATGATAATAATAATAAGAAATGCACATTAAAATTTCAAAACTACTTCTCTGCACTTTTATAGGATAATGATGTTATTTTAGCTCAACATTCATGCAACCTTCATAAAACATTGCATTAGGTTTAAGCACTTGACAAAAATCCCTGGTCCGTTTCAAAATACATTTCCTACAACAATATCTCTCACTGTTATCATAAAAAATGTAAAGCATTTAAAACAAGACACCTACAGAATGACTTGGCATTAATTTTATTTTCCCCTAAATTATGATGATGATAATAATAATAATAATAATAATAATAATAATAATAATAATAATAATAATAATAATAATAATAATAATAATAATAATAATAATAATAATAATAATAATAATAATAATAATAATAATAATAATAATAATAATAATAATAATAATAATAATAATAATAATGAAAGCATTTAATAAGCACATACATGAATTAATTTTAAATGAAAATATATGATAAATAATAAAAAAAATTATTTTACTTCTTTATTTAAAATAAATGTTCAAAATGAATAGCAATAATAATAAAAACATACTTAAATAGTTCTCTGAGAATGTTCTTTAGATTTCTGATTTCCATTTTTTCTATTTTTCCTTTCTTTGGCTGGTTTGTGTACACATATGACATTATGTAGAAAGAGTTATTATGATAGAGTTTGATTCCTATGCCAAAAGGTATAAAGTTTTTATGCTGCTGAGATTTCCTCATTTTGATTTCGGTGGATTAAAGCTGAAGAGAACTCGTTTTAATTTTTAAATATATGAGTCCACTTCTTGTTGCAATTTTCTTAGTTCACAAAATATTTATATTTAATGCTCTATATGAAATCATAGCGTTCAGATTTAATGCTTTATATGCGAAATCAAAATTTAGATTTTCTTATTTTCTGTAGATTAAATTTCTACCTTTAGCTGATTTCTGATAAATTAGTGGAGACAATTCTGATGTTTATTAATTTCTGGGGATCTGATGTATACCTAACTTAAATTTAACTCAAGAGTCATTGCTTTTTCTATATTATTAAATTTGGCAAAGTTCATTTTTCAAGAGACAGACAAAATACTTAACAATAAACAATTTTGTTTTCTTAAAAAAATGTTTCTTTTTAAAATTTTCAGCCAAGTTCTCTCTAAAACCTATGATGAGAGACTTGCAAAAAAGATATTGCAATACAACCAACCACCAGCTACAAAGGAGCAAATCTCTCATAGTGTCTGGCATCTTTCACTCCTCTCCCCCCACTACGACATTCTGTTGACTTCTAATGTCTGGTCAGTGGTTTCCTTATTTTTCTATCATTTCTTTTTCTTTCTTGTAATTTTGAAATTCTGCTCTCTTTCAAAAAAAGAACACAAGCCCAATTCATTTCTGCACTCCAATAGATAATCAACAATTAATTTTGAACTTAAACTCTTGTGTCATACAGACATCATAAAGTCACTCCAGTAATTACTTTAGTAATTCTACAATGTGGGAATCTTTCCAAAAAACAAAATAAATGAGAGAAAACCTCTCTTTTCTCCCCCTCTTACTTTTTCTTTAATAATAAAAAATGTATAGCCGCTCATCTTCAAACCCAGAATCTTGAACGAAATTTTGGTTGCTATGAAAAGACTAGTAAAACAAATTAACTTCTTCTTTAGAGTAGTTCTTGATGAGAGACATGGAATAATCATTATTTACTTGTGAACTTTATAATTAAAATATATAACTAGATCAAATACACACACATGCCTATTTCACATATATAATTTTTAACTAAATGATCGTTTAATTTTCCTTAATTATTATTGTTTTTTTTTTTTTACAATTTCATTTCACGAAATAGTTTGTGCTAACTTGTCAGTATAAAATCATGACTATCTATTTTTACTCTCTAAAGTACTTCTATAAATCGTACATCCCCCTCTCTTCTTTTCAACCTCCAACCATCAAACGATGTATAAATATTGCCTATCTAACAAATCATCAGTAATATTAAATTGTCCCCATAAATAAATATTAAATCAAACAATCTTTTGCCTAGAAATCTTTTAATGACAAATGTTTATCATGCTTACCAAGTAAAACATATGCAATCCCTATGAATATGGGTTCAAACTTAGCCTTGGCTAAAAAGTTTGTCTATTGAAAATATATATATACAAACTATGAGAAAAATTTTTATTAAACATTATTTTACATAGTTAGCTCAAAAAATCGAGTCTTGGGCAAATCCAAGGGCTGTAATATATATATATTGTAACCTAATAAATGTCCATCAAAAATGATATTACCATACCTGAGTAAAGGAGTCCAAATATCAAGAATTATAAGCAAATTGTTAATAACCATTGTATTTTGACTCAGGTATATGGAAATCATGTGAAGTGAGTACACTAGTAATTCAATAAAATATAGCTCAGGTATACAGACAGTAATCTTACCCACTTTCATTTTTTGGTTTGATGTTAAGTGCATGTTTAAACAAATACTAAGTGAATATGGTCTAGCAGGGCGCCACTAGATTATCTGAATCTAGACACGGTTATATCTGATAACCTTTCACATGTACCGGGTTTGAATCCCTTCTTGGTACTTTATTTATAATAAAATGGAAGATTTTGCTTTTTGAGCCATATCACTATAAGCACTAATATTTAGGTAAAAGTAAAACATCTTTAAACCAAAGTGGAGTATATTAGACATAAATCATTTCTCAGATCTTAGCATAACAAATGTGTTTCAATAGTTTTGTAAGTTTACTAGCTCAGATTATATATAACTAATTTAGGATGGCAATTCACTCATCCTTGCATGAAATAGATGATGGGATGTGGTTATAATAATACTAAGAGATCACTAAATATTATAAAATCAATATTTATTTATGGCCTTTAAACAGTTAAACAGCTCATTAATTAAAACGTTGATGATGATGATGATGATGATAATAATAACGATAATGACAAGGGTTTCAACTACAGCTTTAGAACTAAGCCTAAACATAAAACTAAATTTTATAAAGAAATTCATAATTATTGCTTAATTTTAGCATATTTACTTATATCTTAAATAACTAATATTCAACCATTGATGATGATGAATAATCACACTTAAGCAAGACTACACTTAATGAAATATATACGCCTCATTTAATAAAACAAACTAATATTTATTACTACATTTCTAACATATACATAAAAATTTCTAGATAAATATGAAAATTGACATGAATAATAATAATAATTGATTATATAACAATCCTCAGATTAATTTTAAGTTCTTCCCCCTTTCCCTTCAAATGTATTTTGTATTAAGTTGGACGTCACATTGACCATGATTTTCACTCCATGAGAAAAGTATTTAAAAAAAATATTATCTGCTCATTAGCACACATACTTTAAAATCCAACATGTAAATAGAATGTAAAAAAAAATGTTAGTGAAATTGAAAGAGCAAGTTTTAGAAAAGAGTTTTAAATCATTATCTCCTCCCCCGTTCTTCTACCTCAGAAATGCTATACTTAACTTGAAACAAAATAACCCAATATTCTAATACTACTCATTATTTCACATTCACTCTCAATTATACACATATAAAATATCATTATGTATGTGCATGTTTTATCCCATGATAACAAAATATTATTTAAAACCAAAATAATAATATATTAGTTAAAACTAAAATCATAATACCATAAAAAAAAAATTGTTTTACACATTAATATTGTAAAATTAATAAACAAATCATTTTCATACATTCAAGATCATTTATGAAGCTCAAAGTTATGTTTAGTAAGACATTCTTGTTTTAATCGATCTGAATAGTCTTTAAAGGTTCTTTAAATAAAATATACCACTTTATTGCTAAAATGTTTCTTAAGACTGATATCATAAAGAAAATAGATATAAAAAGTCATATTACCGATCTTTTGTTTGTGGCGAATTTCCAAGGGTTCAAACTTGTCTTGTATAATGTTTATATTTCTGCAGCTACTATTTCCGTTTTATGTGGGAACAAACTCTTTCTTAAGGTGTATAACTATTTGATGATGGTGACTCTATTGAGGTTATTTGCTTTAGTGGATAATTTGGAAATCATTATATTAATTTTTCTTCTCTTCCTGTCAAGCATGTGGATGAAATACAGCAGTTGTTTTCACATTTGTAAATTTTCTTGAGTTTAAAATCAGTTGTTGTAACAATTAATTGGACTTGATGATTAATATTTATCAGTAGATTAATTCATCTTCTTTGAATGCAGGTGAATGCTTTCTTTCTTCTATTAAAAACATCTTATTTCTCTGGTCAGTTGAAAGGTGTAGAATATTATTTTAGACACATCTTTTCTTTGTTATGTGATGTGCAGCTTCCCCAGATGGTCCAGCAAATGGGACATACATATAATTTTTCTAGCCAGCCATTTCTTATATTTTCAGCATTCAATTGGATAGTTTAATAATCTGAATCATAAACAATAATCCTAATAATAATTCAAGACAGCTTTTTATATCCAATTTTTAGCTAACTTAACCAATCAGAGATAGCATCACTTGCTATTTTTGGACAAATTTGTTTTAATTAGATCTCTAATTTATTTTCAACTGAATTATTTTTCAACTGAAAAGTTTAATCCTTTTTCCAGACACTTTTGTTTAAAAAAAAAAAAGACTCAATCCTTATTTCCTTTCTTTTCTTTTTTTCTTTCTTTTTAACATCCAGGTAACACTTCAAATCTTTGAGCTTCCTTTCTATAGATCTTGAGATAAGACAATTTCAAAATTTAGAGCTCTGACTCATTATAAGCTTCCAAAGTGAAACAATCATTTACAAAAAAAAATTGCTACAAAGATCGATATCTGATTAAACAGATTTCCTCTTTTAACAAAAAATTGTACAAAAAAAATAATTTGACAGATTTAATACTTCCTTTTCTTTCAATATTTAGGAAATGTAAATTTTTGTATGTAATGTACACACATCCTTCATTCTTTCAAATCATTCATGAACTAACCTTAAATAATATGATTGCTAGCTTAGTAATTATAACCCAATTATTTAATTAAGTCTGTAACTTTTAAATCCCAATTATAATTAAAGAAAAGCAAAATAAAAGTATAGAATAAAATATTAGAATTGATCAAGCATAGGTTAATTTTAAAGAAAGTTAAAATGTTTAATATTTGAAATATAAAACAATTAAATAATTTACACATACATTGCCTATATGTATGCATTATAACTTTGCTTTTTAAAGAAAAATTAAATATTAAATAGTTTAAATGTGTGTATTACCTTTATATCAACACACAAACAAGTAAAGCATGTAATTGTTGACTCATTCTTTCTCTGTTTAAAGCTTTTAGAACTGGACCTTGTAGGGTTTGAACTTGGATGCCCTACAGCTTCATTTATGATTATATAAAAATGTGATGATGATTTTTGGTTTACCTTTTCTACATGCACATTACTATAAATTTAGCTAGTGACTAAATTGTAATGGCACAATATATATATATATATATATATATATATATATTGTGCCATTACAAATATATATATATATATATATATATATATATATATATATATATTGTGCCCTTTTCTATAGGTCAATGATGATTATAAATGATCAATTACTAAAAAAAAATTTTAGAATTAATATTATATAGTATTTAAAATTATAAATTATGAATGAGCAATAAAAGATTAATATAATATATATTTAATAATAAGTATTGTGATGGTGGGGATTGCATCTATTTCTATATTTTTCTAAATTATTTTTCAAAATTTTATATAATCATTTTAAATAATATAAGTAGCAAATTTATTAACACAGATAAAACTAGACTAAACACCGGAAATGTCTACATGACTGTCTGGAATATTTTATGTATAAGCACCAATTTAAATTAATAAAATATTTAAATAGTATATTATAGAACTGGATGGAATTGTCACACATTATAATAAAAAATAAGTATTATACATCTTTATTAGTTATTGTTTTGAAATTGTTTTACAGATAGTTAAATTGTAATAGATAATAATTAATTTAAAAATAATAATAGGTTAATATTTAAGTCTATTACGTCATGATTTTAAAACTTTAGAAATTGTTTATAAATCCATGTAAGAATTGACCAATAAAAAGATAGATCTTGGCAGACAATAAAAATCGCGCCAATTAATTGTATAAACTAGGAGAACAAAAATGTGTTGACTCCAGAGCAGAAGTAAAATTTTAAGCTCTTTAAAATTTCTTTCTTTCTTCAATTTATTAGTCAATTTTATTATAATTTTAATAATATCTTTGAAAGAAACCAACTGACAATTTAAAATCTTCCAAAGAGAATCTTAGAATAAATTTTTAAAAAAGTTCTCATAATAATGTTTCACTAACTCCACAGTTACCTGCCAGTGGATTCTATCAAACTATAATCTGAATTTTCAATAAAAAATGGATAGATTCTTAAAACCAAGTTGTAAATTTTATAATATTCCAAAAATGTTAATGTTATTCGTTGATATAGTTTGTATAGCGTATTACTATGAAAACTGCTTTCGTGCGTATAAAATTAATGAAAGGACATTGTGTGCAAAGTTAATAAATATAATGGAAAATAAAAATAAGTATTATTCGTATAAGAATAAATGGACAAAAGGAGTTTTTATTATTGAAATAATTTGAATTGCTTTCTTTAAGACGACTTGAGCAAATACTCTAGAAATAGTTAAAGATCGAAAATGTTGTATATAAAATAATAATGAATGAAAGTGAAATTTACCAAGGAAAACACTTGCCTAAAGAAGAAAAAAATATTTTACAGAGAAATAAATATAAAATATTGGATCCATGGAAAAACGCAACTGGTACCGTAATTATTAGATAATTGTAGTTCAACTAGAAATAAAGATGCATCAACGCGCCAAGGTAATATTCGCCCAAACATTAAAAGCTTTGTGGGATAACTAAATAAATGTTTTCTAATAATTTTGAATTAAACATTAAAACTAATGATCGTCTAAACAGTTTGTTAAATGAATTAATTTATTTAAAACTTTAATAAGCAGAAAGAAGAACATTCGGACAAAGAAGAAATAATAAATATTATGGGACTAACCAAGATTTACCACCAGAAAAATATGTGATTATGGTTTAAATTATTTTCTTTATTAATCTAAGTTAAACATTAAATTTTAGATAGCGATAGGTAAAACAAATACATTAATTCGTGATATGGCATTATATAAAATAACACGTTTTGATTTTGAATGTTCAAATAAAATTGTATGTGTGTGGAAATTTGTATATTTGCGATGCTCGAAGAGAAAGAAACCTACTACAAACTCTAATAGGAAGATAAAGATTATTTTGGTACATTTTATGGTTATTAATTATATAATGTATGTTTTATTTATTTAGATCAGCTGTGAATGGAATGAATGTAATGCAAAAGTTTTATTGTTATAATTATTGTAAAACGCATTTTGAAAAACAACACTCTAAAACACTTTGAGATGTGATTAGATTTTTTAAAAATATGCATACGATAATCATTTAATGTGTTATTAATATAGTTCAATATAACCGATGGTTATGTCATATTTTCTGTTAATTTTTCCGATTGGGATATTTAAGTGTTATTTTAACAAAACATAGATGTCGAACCTACAGTGTAATAAAGCAAGACAAATTGTTCTTATGGAATAGGGAAATGTTTTATATTAGTGAATTTTGTTTATTGTTTTAAAAGGTAGTTAGTTTTATCGATGTTGGATACAGTAAAAATCTTGAGAGATAGTTTGGGTAGTGACTTGGTAGTACGTGGAGATTTGGAAACCAAGAGGATGTATTAAAAAACTAGGATGCTACAGGGAGTGAAATAATAAATAGTTTTAGATGTTAATAAGCATAGTTAACAAAGCCCTATGACTGTTACACATGTTGTCATGGACAGTGGTATTTTTATATTTCTTATGAATAGTATTAGATGTTTGGTAAAGCTGAATAAATAGCTGCCACATCATGCTTATTGCCAAGGTTATTAGACAATGAATGTCAGACCTATTCACACTGTTCCATACATTTTGAAGTATATATTTTGATAAGTTATCCATCTATCTTCCCGATATCCTATACATCTTTCGCTATCTTTATCTGTATTTCTTGCAACTACATCGTTATTTGATAAGTATATTGAAAAGAAACAATAGATATTTTAGAATGTATGTCATGCTGTTATTTGAAATAAGAATAGTTAAGTATTAACAAAGAGTAGATTATGATTATTGAAAGAGAGATGCAGATATCCTAAGAAAAGAAGGAGTCAGAGAATTATTTTAATTTTTTTAAGAAATGAACTATAATTTTATAAAAATATATCCAAATAGAAATATACAAAAATATTAAAAATGATTTAACGTTTTTTTATTGTTGATTATATTTAAAAAATATAAGTATTGCATATTTAAAGAATATAATAACATTCGATAATTATAGTATATGTGAAACTAAAACAGGTGATAATTAAACCCATGTTATGGCATTATACATAAGTATGGCTTATGGAATGAATGTATTAGAGTTTATGAGCATTACAGAACAAACGTTATAGGTAGTAATAATATTTGAACAATATGCAGAGTGACTTATATAAAGTTACAAGAAAATGTAATTTTTTTAAGAGAAAAAACCATATTGATTGTAAATTTATAATGTTATAAATGATGTTTATCCACATAGATAATTTATAATAGGTAACTTTAATATTAAAAGGTAAAGAATAGTATTACCCATAAAATAGTTAAAATAAGTAATATAATAAACCTAATGAGAAATAAATAAATAACTTATAAAAGGTATAATAATTTTAATTAACTATAAAAGTAATCTATAAATGTATAATTCAACTATTGTAGCATAAAGAAAAATGAGGATATCTCTTGTAAATAAATGTAAATAGATTTGTTTGTTTTATCTTAATTTTGATTGTTGTTAATAAAATTCTAAAATTTGTTATTAAAACTTGTGTCTGAGTTTTGTTTTCTCTACATCATTGCATGAATTCACAGGGTATGTTTACCATCATTAAACTAAGTATATAATTGTTTGCACAAAATATAAATAGAGAAGTATATTTAATCTTAAATATTTATTGATGTTTTTTTGTAATTGAATAATTATAAAATTGCATTGCGTTACTGGTCATAAATCCATTGTCATGGTAATTTGCTAAATTGTATGCTATTAGTTGCCACTTGCTTCATTTATCAGATTATCTAAACACTGCCACTTACTAATTTATTTTATTACGTAAAGATAAAAAAAGGAGGATATTAGATTATTAACTAATTTATTACGGTTATAAATTTGCGATAAAAGAAAAGCTGTACTAGTTAGATTAAACAATGAAGATTGTGATTATTATTATTATTGTTTTATTATTAATCTAATTTCAGAGTAGTAAATTATTACACAAAATCCCTTATCATATTTTGCTACCTTATTTTAATTTAACCTTGAATAAATTTAAGAACCTGAGATTATTTCATTTGAGCTAGATAATTACTATTATTGTTATTATAGATAAAAGATTAATACTTTAATTATTAAATGAGTCTTAGTGATTAGAAGTTGCAGAAGTCACAAGAATACTATGTAATTATTATATGTAATAGTGGTATAAGGGAGGGTAGTGTTCTTATGCCATTGAGGTGGTATCCTATGGGATATTATCTCAATGTAATCTACTTTGTCACCCTTATTTCCACTTCTAGTCTCATGAATTCTGGAATAGTTATTTGGGTTAGTTTAAAACAGAACCTAAGTTAATTTTAAAAAAACTTGAGCTAGTAAAGCATTTAATTGAATATCTCATTAATTATTAGAGCTAGAACCCGGTTAGGTGATTTTCACTATGTTATATTTATTTTGGAGGGGAAGTGTAGTACACATATACACGTAATTACACGTAGGGTGAGAGGGTAGATTGTGGCGTAACGTGGTGGGCTCGATGTGTACATAGTTACACATCGTGGAGGTCAGAATATATATATATTAAGAAAGGTATGAATTGAACTAATACCATGTTTCAAGCTATATGGAATTCTATAGCAGCATTTAGTTTGATTATGTGTAATGTCAAATAATATGATTTGATAGATTGATATAAATTTTCATAGAAATGCCTATAATATCAATTCCAACAAGAGTTTTTGAGCATTCCATCATTAGTTTTTCAATGGAATGAATGGTTCAAAAGTTGTAAGGGTGAGATGATTGAAGTCTATCTTCTAAAGTATGATGATTTTTATCTTAATATAAAAAGCACTGATTGTATATATGTGTGGAAGTTTGTGATCTGACCCAACTGATGGTTGTTGGTGGTTATGCCCAAAATACAAATATTAGGGATCATGTATTTTTTTACATGTGTGAAATATTTGTATTGGTTGCTTGAGATAGGATGGAGAATGAATAGATTGAAAAATTCTGAGTTCAAATATTTCTATTTGCATGTACAAGAAACATTCAGTATAAGCAAATTAAATACTGCATTAGCTGACACATTGCTTGGGAAATAGATTATATCTTAGTATAAGTTCAGCCCATTTTTCTTTTATAAATACATATATGAAGGATTAGATTTATGTAAAGTCTACATGGATATAGCCAACAAGAGTTTTGAGCTTTCCATCGTTGTTTTTTCATTGAGATTGATGGAAGAATAGCTGAAAGATTGAGAAAATTAAGACTTTTCATTAAAATGTGATGACGCTATCTTAATGTAAACCAAACAATGATTGTAAATATGTGGAGTAGATTATAATTTGATTCAACGTGTGTGTGCTGGTTTTACATGAAATATGTATATTGGTGACCATATATCGTTTTCGCATGTGTGTGGTCTTTTGTATTAATTGCTTGAGACATAGTGGAGAATGAATAGACTGAAAAAATACTGAATAATTTTATTTACATATATAAAAACATTCATATACTGTTTAAGGATTATTGTGAGTATTTAATAAATGTCAAGTTCCATAAAATATGTGTATTTATGTGTGGTGTGATATATAATGTGTAAACATAAATGTCAGTCATAAATAAACTTAGTGGAAAAAATGCCATAGTCTTATATTAGTATTTCATCTGCTGAAATTTGATCAAATATATAACTTATCTTTACAGTAAATCACTAAGTAAATTTAAGAAGTTATTTTAGGATTAATTAATTACTAGTTTTTAATGTATCTTTATGCATACAATTTGTGCAATTTAAAATAAATATAGAAATATTTTTTTAACAAAAACTGCTTTAAAGGTTCGTAGAATCAATGGCAGCTGCTATTGTTTGTAAACTATTCCTTTGGATGTGACCTAAAATTATATATATATATATATTCTACAGGATAGAAAATCCATCCTTTTTTTTGAAGCTTTATGGTTTAAAAAAATGTCTTTGATATAGTTTTATTTAAGGATTTGTAAATAAATTGTTAGTGTATTATTAGTAATTGTTTTATTGTTATTTAGTTCAGGTTTATTTATTTATTATGGTATATGCTTTGTTTTGAGATAAATCATTATAATGGTAATATGTGCATATAATTATGAATGTGTGCATAATGAAATAATCATTAGCAATAGTATTTAAATTGCTAAATATAATTATATTGTATCTTTATTTATTGATTTAAAAAAAATATAAAACATATAGTAGTATTATTCTGATTGTTTAAATATTAATTTGATTTGTAAATTATAATATAAATATCTCAATGTAATATATATGTATTTTTGTGTATTGAAATTATTTTTTTTGTTACTTTAAAAAAATATTTTAAATTGCTAAACAATAATGTTAAAGATTATTTTTAAATCAGCACATGATTTTTGGAAGCGGGAGAATAGTCATCATGCTGGCAGATGAATAAAAAAATTAAAAAAGAAGACATTATTTTCGTTCGTTATTTTCTTCAAATTTCTCTTATAAGTTTCTTTAAAAAAATTATTGGATTAAGGATTAATACGAAGGATGGCTGTCTAAGAGCAACTTTATCATTTTAAGGCGTTGGTCTTTCTACTTGCTTATCAAACGGTATTGAAAACTTCAGTAAAACATGGGATGTCAAAAATAAATCTGAATTCTTCAATAAGTTTAAAAAATAGCTATTATAATTGATTAATACATTTCATTATAACTTTCAAATTACTTAGTCATTCGAAAATCATATTCAGTTACATCGCGTATATAACAGAATATCCAGGAAATGACTAAAATTAATGGTTTTCATAACAAGAAGCAAAACTCTTCATTTATTTACAATATACACATATTCATGTCACTTCAAGCTATTTTAGAACAAGGAAAATAAACAAAGTACTGCAGATAACTAGCTGATTTAAAATGTCTGAACATTAATACAGAGAGATGGTAAAAAAAAATGATCATAATTTTTTTATATTGTTTATTTTTTATGTAACATTTAATATATCTTTATGAAAAAAATATACAATTAAAATATTCAGAAACTAACCTACAACTTTATTTTCAAAGGTAAAATTTTAAAAATGATGAAAGTCGATTTTAGTATATATGTTTGTTTATTTATTTTAAAAACATTTTATAATTTAAACTGTGCAAATTTGTTGTAATGATATATATAATATTTATTTATTTATATATAATATTTATCTATTTTAAATTGGAAAGCAATAAATTATATTTTGGTGCATAGGAATTGTATAAGTGTACAAATTTATATAACTGTATTTATAGGTAATATCATTATTTAATAATTATCTTAGAACTTCAATTATTATTCTAACAATCTGGTTGCATTTATTCATATCCATTAAGTTTTATAAGTTAAAATATTTAATATTTTATACTTCTGTGCATTATATATATATATATATATATATATATATATATATATATATATATATATTAGTGCCAATATTCCATATGCTAGTAATTATCTTTATTTATAGTTAAGTCAGTTGACTTTTAAATTTATTTGTTGGTGCAGACATTACTTATTGTTTATTGAGGTTTAAATTATAATTATAACATCAGTCCATTATTGTGAAGTTTTTATCTTGGTATTGTTAGTTGTAGAATAGCATTAGTATATCAGGCCTTATTTATTATGGTTACTATTATTACTGGATGAAGCAGATAAATACCCCATCCATATTAGTTATCCATGAGTTGATAGCACTATGTTTCCAGTGATTGTAATCACATATTTCCAGATATTTATAGTTGTTGTTTTCAGTGAGCCTCTCCATATATTTTCTGATGCACTGAGACAAAAAGGTCCAGGCATTTTAATTTGCCTCAAATGTAGGTTTTATCTTGGAAGCCACCATGCTTTTGATATGTTTATGCTAGTTGTATTATAGAGTCCTCTTTTAGGATTTATCACTCATGAGATGTAACGTAAATTTTCTACCATAATAGGTGAAGATGATTATATTTTAGAATGCAATGTCAAGATAAGTTTGTTTAAAGAATGTGATTCCTATAGAATGCACTTAATTATGTTAGTGCTTTAAAGTATAAGAATGTCTGTGTTTTGTGCTATCATGATTTGTAATCATTTACAAACCAACCAACAATATTTTGTAATTGGGAAAGTTTGAATTTATAAGCATATGGCCAGTTAGTATAATCCACACATGTTATGTATATTCTATGATCATCCAATACTTTTACAATATCGATGTAGATCACTTAGTTATTTTTAAATGTTTATTTAGTTGATTTACATTGTGTCGACATTGAATTTATAACTTATGTGTGTATAAATGACTTCTAATAAATAGTTCATTCATTGAATCCATTTAATATATGTTTAATTCAATCATTTAATTATTTGCTATTTCAAATTAGTATTTATTAAAAAAATGTACTAAAGAAATACATTTATAACTTGAATTATTTATGCAACAAGATATCTCCAACTTGTTTATTTATTTGTATATTTATTCAATTTTATAAAGTTTAGACAGGTCCTATGTAAATATTAATTGCGAATTGTAAGTATTACTGTTAATGTTTATACTTAGTTTGCATATAGAAAACTAAGTATTTGCAAAGCAAAATTATTATGATGATTCCCAAGATATGTATATATGTACATGTATGCTATTATAAATCTAAAGTTGCAATAGTGAAATAAAGCTGTATCATTTGTTTTATATAAAAGAATGATTTTTTTTTTTTTTTGAGATTTATTAATTTTCTTTTTTTCTCTTTTTAGTACATTAGTTCTACAAGCTGGCTGATATGAAATTCTTAAATCATTAGTAATTTCAATTGAATAAATATATTTTGGATTCAATAAAATTCCTTTTGTTCCAAATTATATTTGATATATAATTAATTGTAAGTTAAATTAACCATGATAACTAATTAGCAATATATTCTAGTCAATGCTCTATATTATTAAATTTGTCTTTCATAATTTGCCGTGGTAAAAGTATATTTTAGTATATTCATTTTCAGGCAATTTATTTTATCTTAATATATATATAATAATTAAAACAAATATATTTAACACAGTATTCAAAATTAAATAATATATTCTTTACCAGAAGTACTTTCAATTGTTTCACTGACAATCTTTATCAACTGTTAATACAAACGTACGATTTGAATAGATTGAATGATGGGTAATGCAAGTTTTTATTTTTTGTACGTTTGTATTAACAGTTGATAAAGATTGTCAGTGAAACAATTGAAAGTACTTCTGGTAAAGAATATAGTATTTAATTTTGAATACTGTGTTAAATATATTTGTTTGAATTATTATTATATAATTTAAAAATACAGACATTTAATGGTTGTAGTTATTTATATATATATATATGACATGCTACATTAATTATCAACTCTTTATTCATCTTTCTTCATTTATATTGATTTAGATAGTTTACTATTACAATTGGCCTACCAACATTTAGAGATTTTTTTGTCTTAATATGGTTATTATATACGTTGTATTTCAATTGTCAACCAACTTTTGGAGCATTATTTCATTTTCATATAATTACGTATATATAAATAGGATATATCTCATTTGTTTTCTATTACAATTGGTGCCATCAGCATGTAGACTCGATTAATTAAGGACTGTTGATAGTTTTCAATTACAGTTGACATGCTATCATAAGGGCTCTGTTGGTTGGGGAATGTTAGCGATAGGTATTCAATTACAAAATTAGTGCAAACAACTTAAGAGCCCGATTATCTTTTGATTGTTGATGACAAGCATATTATTATTAATGATGCAAACAATTTTGGGTTTGATGACTATGCCCAGTCATGATAAATTTTAGTAAATTTCATTTATAGTCAAAACTGTTTAAAAATATTGTAAACCAAGAGTCTTACTGTTATAGTTATAATTGTTACTGATAATTTGCCATAATGTCAATCAACATTTTTATAGACCAAAAGGGTCATAATTTTATAAAATTAGTGGATCATTGAATAGCTATAATTACAATTAAAATTGAGGTGTTTGTGTTTTACTTTGATAGATAATGGTCTTGTATGATAATGGCAATGGGAGGACAAGCCTTGGATGATAATAATTACTATTTATAGAGTATTTATATTAATATTAACATGGAGAACATTAATGAAATACCTAGTGGTGCTGGCATTGATAAACAGGACTTAATGAGCATAATTAAGGAGTTGTCACAAGAGTTGAAAGCAGAACTAAAAGCTAATTCCCAAAAATTGGAGGTGGAGATAAAAGTTAATTCCCAAAAATTGGAAGTTAATTCCCAAAAATTGGAAGTTAATTCTCAAAAATTGGAGGATAATTCTCAAGAAATGAAAACTGGTTTTCAAAGATTGGAGGTTGCCATAAAAACTAGCACTATTGAAATGAGTATTAAACTAAAAGATAACTTTGATGAAATAAGTCTAGAATCAGTAACAGTAATAAATGTGAATATTGAAATTAAAGATAGTCAGGATGAAAAAGGTAGTGATGAGTCTTGTTTGGATAAATGTCAACCTTGTTTGACTGGTATTTATGAAACAAATAATCTTTGTATAGAAATAGGTAATTTAGATGTTCAGTGGTGTTATGGCTATGGAACACATAATGATCAGTGTAGGAACTCCAATGATAGTGAAAGACTTGTAGTTAATGAAAACACAAGATTATTTTCTGAAAATAAATTTTGTGAAAAATTTTGAAATTTTTTTTATGAAAAAAATGTCATGATAGGTCAAAAATATTTTGACAAGTTGTTTTTGTACAACAGTTTTAAACGTAATAATCATAGTTTTGATCAGCAGTTGTTTAATATAAATCTTTGTAGGAGGTTTTCAAATCATGTGTATGCATGTAACAAGGATGCAAGGGACTATTACTATTGTAATACACCATTTAAAAAACAGAACTTAATATATAAATGTAATTATTCTCAATCTATAGCCAATGACGATAGAGTTCATACAAAATGTTTGGTGTATAATAACATGAGTGTTGAATTCAAAAAAATTTGTCTGAATATGACAAATTATATTAATCATAAGACTTTATCTTATAAAGAACAGTATTGTGGTAATTCTGTGTGGTACCGAGAAAGTATATTTTTAGATATATTAGAGCATAAATATTTGAAAGAAAAGTTGTACCATTGTTGCAATAGAAATGACTTATTTTATAAGTATCCCAGTAGAACAAAGATGGTAAGAAATACAGGAGTGAAGTTTAAGCAGAATAAGAAGGTAAAAAAACCTAAAGTGAATTTTCTTTATGAAAATTGCAATAAAGGTATGAACACAGGCAAAGCAAAAGTAAAATTTAAAGTAGTGAATAAAATAATCTTGATCAAATGGAAAACTTGAGAAAAGCTAAGGTAAATGTGAAAAGAATTAAAGAGTTAACATTTGATTATTGTCTTATCAAATGATTAGTGAAGAGAGTTTGGAAAAAGCAAAGGTCTTTTATCATCCAGTAGTTTATGTTATTAAAAAGTTATGTTGTGATATTGTTTTTTATATATAGGTATAAGTATAGAGAATGTGTATAAGCATATATTTCTACTCTCATAGATATAGTTGTTCATATGTCAAGACATTTTTTATAGTGAAAGGGTAATGTACAGGATAGAAAATCCATCCTTTTTTTGAAGCTCTATGGTTTTAAAAAATATCTTTGATATAGTTTTATTTAAGGATTTGTAAATAAGTTCTTAGTGTATTGTTAGTAATTGTTTCATTGTTATTTAGTTCAGGTTTATTTATTTATTATGGTATATGCTTTGTGTTGAGATAAATCATTATAATAGTAATATGTGTATATAATTATGAATGTGTGCATAATGAAATAATCATTAGCAATAGTATTTAAATTGCTAAATATAATTATATTGTATCTTTATTTATTGATTTTAAAAAAATATAAAACATATAGTAGTATTATTCTGATTGTTTAAATATTAATTTGATTTGTAAATTATAATATAAATATCTCAATGTAATATATATGTATTTTTGTGTATTGAAATTATTTTTTTTTTGTTACTTTAAAAAAATATTTTAAATTGCTAAACAATAATGTTAAAGATTATTTTTAAATCAGCACATGATTTTTGGAAGCGGGAGAATCGTCATTATGCTGGCAGGTGAATAAAAAAATTAAAAAAGAAGACATTATTTTCGTTCGTTATTTTCTTCAAATTTCTCTTATAAGTTTCTTTAAAAAAATTATTGGATTAAGGATTAATACGAAGGATGGCTGTCCAAGAGCAACTTTATCATTTTAAGGCATTGGTCTTTCTACTTGCTTATCAAACGGTATTGGAAACTTCAGTAAAACATGGGATGTCAAAAATAAACCTGAATTCTTCAATAAGTTTAAAAAATAGCTATTATAATTGATAATACATTTCATTATAACTTTTAAATTACTTAGTCATTCGAAAATCATATTCAGTTTCATTACATATATAACAGAATATCCAGGAAATGAATAAATTAATGGTTTTCATAACAAGAAGCAAATCTCTTCATTTATTTACAATATACACATATTCATGTCACTTCAAGCTATTTTAGAACAAGGAAAATAAACAAAGTACTGCAGATAACTAGCTGATTTAAAATGTCTGAACATTAATACAGAGAGAAAGTAAAAAAAAATCTTATTTTTTTATATTGTTTATTTTTATTTTTTTTTATTTTTACGAAACATTTAATATATCTTTATGAAAAAAGTATACAATTAAAATATTCAGAAACTAATCTACAACTTTATTTTCAAAGGTAAAATTTTAAAAATGATGAAATTCGATTTTAGTATATATGTTCGTTTATTTTAAAAAAACATTTTATAATTTAAACTTTGCAAATATGTTGTAATGATATATATATATAGTTATTGATATTATTTTTTATTTGCTATTTAAAAAAAATATTTTAAAATCACTAATTAAAGAAAAATCATTTCGTATTTTGAATTGTATTGATGGTGTTATATTTTCGTAGAAGGATATTGTGAACACCTATATTTTTTAAAGTAAGAAACAGCTATTACATCACATTTCAATTTGCAACTTTGTTTAAGAAAAATGAAACTGTTTGGGATATTATACATGGAGATCATTTTAAAGAATTTCATTTCTCTTTTCAAAAGAAAAATCATTTCGTATTTTGAATTGTATTGATGGTGTTATGTTTTCGTAGAAGAATATTGTGAACACCTATATTTTTTAATGTAAGAAAAAGCTATTACATCACATTTCAATTTGCAACTGTTTAAGAAAAACAAAACTGTACTGGGATATTATATATGCTATATTTCAAGCAACAACTTCTTTAAATAACTTTGCTATAGGGTTTGTCGATGTCTTCTGTTAAAGTATTTTTTTAATCTGCTATTATTCACATGGAGATCAATCACCTTTGATAAAAGTGCAAACTTAAAAAATTTAAGAATAGAAAGGTAAATTTTATAATTTTAATTAAAGAAGAGTTGTAAACAAGGACATCGATCAACTGATCATTGTGTAAATGGCAGTGAACTGAACTTCAAACAAAAAGTTAGTATAATTTCTACAAATATATTTTTAAAACTCTATTTTAATATTCTTATGTATTTAAATTCTTGTTAAAATAAAATCTTGTAACGTTCTTTGCAATAAATATATTTTTTTCTGTAACTGTAATCAATGATTATTTTAAACTATATAATTATTAATTAATAAATAACTAATAACTTGCTATAAATATATATAATTACTTACTATTTATTACTCTGTATTTAAGTGTTGTGGCTTATTATTTGCAAATAGACTTTTTATTTTTTAAATATTAAATGTATATTTTTGAAAAGTTACTCAGTAATTGTTCAGAGAGAGTTTATCTCTTAGGTAATACACCAAATTCATTTTTTAATTGTATTTTAGAAGTATTTTTTTGATTTCATGATAGAAAGTCTTCATTGGGAGGGGGGTTACGTTTGATTAGATGCCATAATTTCAAACCAGTAATACTAACCGTTGCTTTTAATTATTTTTGATCGAATTTTTTTTATTGGTATTTTAGAAGTATTTTTTTGTTTCATGATAGAAAGTCTTCATGGGGAGGGGGGGTATGTTTGATTAAACACCATAATTTCAAACCAGTAATATTCTTTTTAGTTTATATAACCTTTGCTTTTAAATCTGATCATTTTCAAATATTGACAGCTACTTAATTTGCCCATTCATATTTGGAAATGTGGAATGGTAAATAATTTGATGATTTTGGATTTCCTGCACGTTTTGTCTGCCATGTTTGTTTTTGTATTAATCACGGACTTATTTATTTTTTAAATTTGAATTATTACAGGATTTGATACCATTTTCTTTTTTTTTTTTTAATAATTTGGACTTTTGATGTATTTTGTGTACATATATTTTCAGCCAGTTCTATTTTTCGATTTAAGTGAAGAAATTTTGATTTTGGGGGGAGGTAGGTGTTTCTCATAGCTCTTTCTCCTATTTTCATGTTTTGTTTTTTTTATTATTTGAATTTCATAGCATTTTGTTTTTTTTTTTTTTATAACTTGTGATTTTTCAGCCACTTTCATCGGTTTTTTTTTTTACTTGTGATTTTTCTGCCACTTTCATGGTTTTTGTTTTTTACTTGTGATTTTTCAGCCACTTTCATCATTTTTTTTTTTTACTTGTGATTTTTCAGCCACTTTCATCAGGTTTTTTTTTTATTTGTCATTTTTCAGCCACTTTGGTAAATAAATTTATCTCTTGCAGGTTTCAGGCCGATTGTTGATGGTGTTGCAGCGACATCTGACGGCAGCAGAACGGTCCCTCCACGACTACCGCATATTTACAAATGTTGAAAGGTAAATAATTTGATGTTTTTGGATTTTCCGCTTTCTCTCTCTCCGCCATGTTTCTTAGTTTGTGGATTTTCACTGATTTGTTTTTTTTAATTTGAATTTTATAGCATTTTCTTGCTTTTTTTTTTGTAATTTGTATTTTTGATGGATTCGTTGCATTTGTATTGCCAATTTCAGTGAAGAATTTGATGAAATTAGCTAGTTGGGGGGGGGGTTGCATATTTTGACAGATTTCTGTTATTTTTTAATTTGAATTTTATAGCATTTTCTTGTTTTTTTTTATAATTTGTACTTTCGATGTATTTGTTGGATATACATTGCCTCAGACATTTTTATTTATCAATTTTCAGACACTTTCAGATATAAATTTATCACATGCAAGCTTTGGGCCAATTGTTGATGGTGGTGCAGCGCCGGAAACTGGCAGTAGAGCAGTCCCTCCACAACTTCCACTTTCCTTAATAGTATAGTTATAGATGCTATATTATGAACTGGTCGATGTAGTTTCATGGAAGAAAACTTGTTTAGCTTCCTATTATATTATATAACGCGGGGCAAATGTGCCCTTAGAAAACGCTTAGATGTACATACTTGTTGCTGCGCATTATATTCCAATGGGCGTATGTTTTAAGAGCCACCCTATTACTCTTAGTTCAGACAACTATCTTCAGATGGGTGTAGGTTAAGGGCCACCCCATTCTGCATATTTAAGACTGGAGCATGAGGATCCAGAATATTGAACTAATTGTTTGATCATCTGGACTAAAAGGTCTCTATTTCAAGCAATGGGATGGTATTAAGAGAACCAGTACTAGGTACGAATCCTGTGAGATAGTGCACATTCGAGACGCACAGACTCAGATTGTATATTTTCTATATGCCTTGGTATCTGAAGTCTGACTGCCAATCATCAGTTCATCCTGCCATATAATTGTATATTTCAGCATTGATCTGAAACAGAATCTGATTTTATAGTGTAACCATATGTTTTGGCTCAATGATAGTAAGTTTTATCCAGTGGTCCAGTGTGTAAAATTTTAAATTTTAATTGGTAATAATTTGTTAAAATATTGAACATCAATGTGTAGAGACTAGTTATAGAGTGAAATGCTTGTGGATTATAATTTTCCAACCAAGCAAAAGCTCACTAAGAAATATCTTGATAGTGATGATGATCTTCACTAGGAGACACTGGAAAGTCTGATAGAGTGGATAAAAATCTCATAAACATTTTATCACAGGTTCCAGTGGCAGCTATTTCAAATAATATTTTAAATAGTATTAAAATCCATTTAGAAGGATAAAAACAGTTTATTATTAGTATTATTAAACAATAATTAAAAAAATAAACAACAAAATCAATTTATAATTCTTCTAAATTTTCTTTACAAACAATCTTTAAATATATTATGTTTTAATAAATTGAAATGTATCAGTCTAGATGGTTCTCACTAGAGGGATAAAACTATTAATATATTCACAAGTTACATTGATTGGATCATTTAGGACCAATCAGGTATTACAATACAAGTAATAAATACTATGACAAGTTTGTAAAAGGGTACTACTCTAAGAAATGTAAATCGGAACAAGACTATAACTCTACATTTAGGAAATAAAATAGAAGAAATAAGCGGAAAAATAACCTTGAAAATTAATTTGGACAAAATCTCATAACTATATGGATATAAAACAAATGGAGTAGAAACTTAATAGCCTTGGGACATCTCTGCACTACTTTTCATCGATCTTAGATTCTTAACTTGCCTACTGAGGAAAGGAAAAAAAACTGGAATGACCGCTATTTGGATAAATATTTGCCTAAACATGTACCATTGGAAACGAAAAACAATACCAGAAAACGTAAGCAATTGTTTTTGTTTTCTTTATCTTAAGCAACTGTTAGAATTAATAATAACACAAAAGTTATTTAGATTGAAGAGAAAAAATGGATTAAAGTATTTTGATTTTCGCGCCGCACTTAAGCATTAAGCAGAAGAATATATTTGTTTACAAATTATCTTTTCAGTGAAAATAATTCGAAATCATTTTTAAGAAAAGTTTCAAGAGAATGGAGAAATTAAAATTTAATTTTTAAATCATATAAAGTAATTAGTTTTAAAAGAAAAATGAATGAAGTATTTCTTATTTTCATTGGGAAACAATTTGTCTGCTCTGACATTTCCCCGCGAAGAAATAGTCACGTATATATATATTATTAATAATTGCTTACTCTTAAATCAATTCTGTTTAATATTATTAAATATGTATTAATTAGGTGATGGAAATAAATGGATAAGTATTTCTTTTTTTTATCTTGATTATACAAAGTATAAATTAAACAAAGCAAAGCAAAACTCCATATAGTAGAGCCACCTGTGCTAAACAGAGTAATCAATGGATGCCAGAAGGCTTGTGCATAAAATCCCTATCAAATGCCTACTCATCCAATATCCCCAGACTAATTTCTGGCTTGTGACCTTCGTCAGCGAGGACCAATCAATAAATAATTTTAAATCTATATTTTATTGTCTTTGGAAAGTATATGAATATCGTCTTGCTATATAATATCAGTACATAAACCAACAATTATTTTTATTGTTCTTGGAAAGTATATATATCATCTTGCTGTATAATATCAGTACATAAACTGACAATTATTTTTATTGTTCTTGGAAAGTATTTGAATATCGTCTTGCTATAGAATATCAGTATATAAACCAACAATTATTTTATTGTCCTTGGAAAGTATTTGAATATCGTCTTGCTATATAATAGTAGTCATAAACCATCAATTATTTTATTGTCTTTGGAAAGTATATGAATATCGTCTTGCTATATAATATCAGTACATAAACCAACAATTATTTTATTGCCTTGGAAAGTATTTTGAATATTGTCTGAAGATCGTTTCACTAGTGAACCGGATAATCAATGTATATATTTACTTGGGAATATTTACTTATAATATCCATTTTCTGTCCTTTTTCGCATAAGAACAGATCAAACTTTATCTCCAAGATAAAGTCCAATGGGAGAAAATGTAATGTTTGTTTAATTTTGTTATTGCTATATATAATATTGTAATAGGTTTTTTTTTTCTTTTATGTGTTATACAGGCATTAGTTTTATATATATATTTTTTATAATGATATAAAATGTACTTAGTGATGATATAGAGATGTATAAAGAAATATGTACTTCTAATACATATATATATATATATTTTTTATTTTCCAATTAAGGGAAACATAATATTGAATATCATTATCTGGGAACAGAGAGAAATATTTATATATCGCTCACTGCTAAAACAAATGTTAATATTATATTGAAGGGAAACAAACAGACCCAAACTTGTCAAAATTATACACATAATGATGCAATTGTTCTATTATATAAAATAACTTAAGAAGAATTGTTTTTTATTGCTTAATTTTGCCTATGAACGAAAATGTCCAACGTAAATACAAAATGTAGTTTAGTCCTCCTTGTTTACATGTACATGGCTTGCTATAACCAAAAGTATAACTTATTTTAAAATAAGTAATGATCATTTGACACATATTTTGGTGGTTTGTTTATAAAACATTAATAGTTTCTGCATTGTGAAATGGAATATTTATATTTCCACTTTTATTACTAGTGTTGTTTTACTTTGCTATTTTATTGATCAGAATTTGTGATAGCTTTTAGATGATGAGCCTTTGCTACATATAAGAGCATTATATATAGTACTATTAATATTGTGCATGGGATGATGGAGTTCCCCATTGTTGATTAATATGAGAGGATGATATTGTTGAGGCTGGTTAAGAGTTAGTGCTTAGAGCATAGTTAATCCCAAGAGAAGATGATTCCCATGGTCCGAATTCTATTTTCTCGTGACGAGGCACTGCCCGCACTTTTATACCAAAGAAGGTACTAGAATTGGCCATATTATTATTCAACTATCATGTTGTTTTTAGTATACAACTATCATGTTGTTTGTTGTCTTATGCAACTATCATGTTGTGTTATAGAGCCTCCCTTTATTGATAGGTTCCTCATGAAGTTTTAGAGTTAGTTTTCCACCGTGTATGGTGAAGCTTAATAATTCAAAATCAAATGGCAAGGATAAAATAAAATTAGATTACAGGACACTGGTCCATCTATAGTGTTTGTCTAATTGGGATAGTATCTTTATGATGTTGTGTAATCATCATCAGTTTATAGACGGACCAACCAAACTTGTTAGTGTTTGTAGAACTACATAAAAGAGCAAGGGATGTACATGGACAATGTAGATTTATCTTTTTCAAGTGGTGATCCGCCGATGGATCAGTAAGATCATTTAATTATTAAATGATTAGATTGTGGACATGGGCAATGTTTTGGTGTCATGTGTGCATTTAACTTTTGATGTCTGTCCCACATCAATATAATGAATCTTTTCATATTCAAAGATAATAAATTATTAATTGTGCTGAATATGATAATTGCCCTTATCATATTCAAATAAATTAAACAGCTACAGTTAAATGTAATAAATTGTAACTCAATTATTAGATTTAGAAACGATTGTAAATTCCCATCTCTGATTTTATTCAATGAATTTATCTTGTTTCATGTAATGTGTCTGAAAGAGACTTGTATATAATGTAAATAAATCTTATTGTGTTAAAAATTTATTTAGTTTTCACTATTCTTATTGCTAATTAACATACCCACACATTATATTTGTTATTGCTATCGACATATCCTATGATTATATGAAAATTGTCATCAATCGATATTGTAAAAGTCACCATATATAGGTATATCAGAATAATTTTGTGAAGCCCTATAATTTATGGTATATCTAGGGCATCATTACTTAATAATTAAACATTACTAACCTAAAGAATATTATTTTAAGTGATATACTAAAAGATTAAACACCTAATATTGGTTTGATCAGTTCATTTGAATCCACAGATCTATCATTCACTGGTCTTGATCACCTTGTTTCTAATTAATGGGTAAAGAAAGTTGGAAAGCTATTGCGTTTAGCTACTGAAAAATCATTCCTGCTTATTGAAGCTTAAGGCTTATTATAATTAGAGAATTTATAGAATTTATTTGAAATTATTGAATATTGTTTAGTAATTCAATTCAGTATTAAGAACTATTTTGTGTGCTATGCTTGGGTAGTGGTAAAATCCCTCTCACTGACCCAAGTGTATCTTGTATAACACCCTTTAAACTATGTGAACCTTGAGAAAGATAAGTTATATCAATTTGTAATAGGATTGGAATTTATGGTAAATTTATATCCAGTTAATTATCGCAGTTAGAGTGGAATTATGTTACATTCACCGTGTTATGAAAGGTCAACCAAACATTAAAGTATCAATTGCTTCTTTTGTCTGAAATGTATATTTGGTTTTGACTTTATGGTGAATATTCTGGTTTTAGTAAGCTTAGAATCCGTATTTTATTTAATTATCTTACTATCATTTAATTTAATATCAAATCTTTCATCATCATTATTCCTCTCATCTGTCATTTCAATCTTTATTCTTCTTTCATCCTAATTCATTATCCTAATTAATCTATTAACTCTTATACATCTCCATTCTTTTCTCTTCACTCTCAGATTCATTTTATTTTATTATTTAATTATTACTTATTTTCATCATCCATTTAGTCATTTACATCCTAATTTATACTATTAATTTCATATTCATTCCATCGATCTAATTATTATTTATTTATTGGTTTGACAAATATTAAGTTTATTTTATAACCTTTTGTTGGTTTGCTTGTTCATGGATTTTGAAGCTAGTTTGACCAGAAATTATTAATCACCTTGTAATCTTCTCTAAGTTTATAGTTTCATGCGAGCTTAGCTAATAAAGAAATCATCTCTTTAGTTTATCATTTATTTTAGGCATATATTCTAAATTAGTTGTAGCCAGGAAAGTTACAAAGAAAGATATGGTTTCCAAACGTGTAAATTGGACTAGTTAGATTAGTGGGAAGGCTCCAGGGGAGATTATAGCGCCTAAAACGTGCGGTATGATTTGTTTATGATTATAGCGATCTTGGAGAGGGTTACAATAGGCATATAAGCTATGTAGTGTACCAAGATCGTATTGGTACATATAATAATTTTGTCTAAAAATTATTAAAATAAAAATACAGTTCGTTAAAAGAAAATAGTATGTAAAAGTTTAAAGAGTTTTTTTTATTGCAGTTTGTTTTGAAACGTAAAATTAAAAGTTAAAGAGTTTTTTGAAATAAAAGTTACAATCAATTAATGAGTCAGAAGAGAGAAGGGGGTTTGCTTTAGAAACGTCAAACTAAAGGTTTTAAGTTTAAAGAGTTTTTTTTGTTTAAAAAAGAGTAATTTGCTAAAAACAATTAATTCATAGTTTACAGGAAAAATTAAAAGAAGTTTATTTTCAAATAAGTAAAAAATATCTCTTTTGAGTTAAAGAAAAAAAAAGTAATCTTAAAACTAATATTGAGTTTATTAGAAAAATATACATGTGCGTAACGTGTGTTAAAATGAAATAAATGAAAGATAAAAATTTAAAAACACTCAGCGATGGCTACTGTTAAAAATCTATAAAATAACAAGTTTTGTGACGGCTATTAAGTTAAACAAAAAACAACAACAATAAGTTTGCAATGGTTGCTAATTAACATCTCCAACAACAGGATTAAAAGTTTATCATGAGGAATGCAATTAAAGGCAAGGAAGGAATTTCGACAACAGATATAGCTGGAGGATATGAAAATGATAACAAAACGATAACAGGTCTTATTAATAAATAGTCGAGTTTTTCATGGGACAAACAGTTGGATTGAGTTGAGGTTGAGATTGAGTTCAGTTGAGAAAGAGTGCAGTTCAGTTCATTGAAATCACATCAGATTAAAACAGTCAATCGATCAGTTGACAATGCAGTGTTAGAAACCTCGGAAACATAAGACTTTCTCTAGACCGAGTCCAATGAAACAGCAAATCAGCCCGGAAAAGGATAATGATTACCTAAAAACTTGAAGAATCACCAGGAATATTTAGCTGTCTCCAAGAATAGTACCACTGAATAATAATAAAACTCCTCAAGAAAACGTCGAATCCGGCCAGATAGAAATATTCTCACTTGAAGCAGCAACCAGGAAAAAAACAAAATCCTATTAAAATGAAGTTCACAGCAAACAGTAAGAAGTATCCACATTCTAAAATCCTAGGTAATGACATTTTCTTATTCTCATTTCTAAAGTAGCCATCACATTAGTTTGAAGCCTCCCAGAGTCAAATAATAATGAGCTCTATAAGCATGCATAAATAAACCACTGATGTGTGTGTTAAGGCATTAGAATATATTGATTTCATTGTATTTTAACTTTTTGAACGTTGTTAGCGCTCCGAGAGCGCTGCTGGCATTTTTCAGATGTTTTGTTTTCTTTCTTTACTGACGTAAAAAGTATAAGCATGACGTAGAACAAAATATGACCATTTGATAGCTTAATCACGTGGCTTTCCCGAAATGTTTACTTCAAAAAAATTGTTTGAAATTTAGATTTTTGGCAAATTTTTTAATCGACCACAGTATTTAATTTTTTTGTTTTTTTTTTTTGCTAATTTTTGTACTTATCATGAAACGATAAAAGACAAAAATGGTTTACGGACTGCAAGTGAAAATTTCTCCAGTGTTATTCACAAAGAAGGCCTACAATAGAAATTCAACATAATGTCGTAAGTAACATTTTTAATTTTTTTTTTAAATTTTTTGATAAAATTATCTTTTTTATTAATTTTAGTTTGTAATTAGTGTGTGTTAGTTATATATTTATTTATGCTCATATAGAATTCATATCTATAGTAATTTTCTAACGTTCTACTTACACTATTATAAAAATAATGTTTTTCAAAAAGTATAATGATTTATTATGAAAATCATTATGTTTATACAATATGGTTTACAAGTAATGTGTTATAAAACTAATAATCAATAGTATACAAACATTGCATACACAAACATATAATCAAATTCTGCATATAGAATTCATATCTATAGTAATTTTCTAACGTTCTACCTACACTATTATAAAAATGTTTTTCAAGAAGTATAATGATTTATTATGAAAATTATTAATTATGTTTATATAATATGGTTTACAAGTAATGTGTTATAAAACTAATAATCAATAGTATATAAACATTGCATATACAAACAATCCAATTCTGATTCTTGTTTATGTTTTTGTTTACTCTTGTTCATGCTTTGTTTTTGTAATATGTTTCATAACATTATTTTCAAGTCTATAGCTAACAAATACACACTATATGCAAAAAAATTATATCTATGTGGTACAATAAATATAATAAGATAGCATCACTTCTGTGCATTAAGAATATAAACATCACTTGTGTGTGCATAAAGATCATAAACATCACTGATGTACACAAAAAAATATAAAATGAAGAGATGAAACTCATTTTATCAGTGATATAGACAGTAGCCTACAATTTCTAGTTTTAGATGGATAAGAAGCCAATTGCAATGATGATTTCTTTTGTATCTTTTATTAGGATGAATCTTTTTCTTTATAGACGCCTTTGATATTTAGAACATTTGGGGTACAAGATAAAAATGAAGAAGTCATATCCGATTCTTTGGAGATTGTAAAGCTGTGGATTAACTCAGGTAAGACATGTTATACATGTTTATAAAGATAATTTTGCGAGTAATATAAATAAATTATCACTGAAGATGTATTTTCAATTTTTGTTAATCTTAATTTCCAAATTATGAACAAACATTAAAATAATAATTATTTCGGATGTGAAAATTTCTTTTTTTCCTTATTTTTTATATAGTTATCACTATTTATTTTATGCTTATTGTTTTCCTTAATGTTTCTAGTTTCTAGCAATGTAATTGTTTTTGCTCTAACATAATTAAAACTGAAGTTATTGTGAAAATTGTGTCTCAGGCCAGTATTTTAAAAAATTCAATATGGCGGCTTGAAGCTGAAGTAGTTAAATATCAAATACTATTTAATTCTTTGTTATATTATAGTACTATTATATATGTGTGAGCCTGAAGTTATGATAAGCCCTTCTTCATTTAAGTAAGTTATCATAAGTAAATAAAAAGTAAAATAATAAATGTTTAGTAAAATAAATTATCTTGAAACCTAAAGCTTAATTTTGTAGGTCAATTCTTTTACCACTAATTGAAATAATTTGTTACTGAGTACAAGTAGCTAAGCTAGTCATGGGTGTATCTTAGGCATTGGATTAGTAGCCATTGTTCAAAGCACGTTACTTATACTCTGGGTAAGTAACTGGCAACCGCATTTCTAAAAAACAAACAAGTGCTTTGAATGTGGTGTTGAATTCATCAGTCGAGAATTTCACAGATATATCTGCTGGCTTCAATACAGGTGCTCTTTGAGTACTCCCTTCTCTGCCTAAGGGACTCGTGGAGCAATACGTCAATTGCAAGGAATAATATTGTATTATATTGTACCGGTCAGTTTTGTCTGTTCATATAACAAGATCTAGCATCTAGGCAAAAGTACCTCGAGTCCAATCATGCGCGAGATACATAAGTCAGGAACACTCATGAACTCTGCCCTATTTGCCTATTTTCCAGATCTACCAACTTATGAGCAACAATTCCAATGATACTGATCTAATTTATTTCTATCCGCCGGCATCACAAAGTCGTGACACAAAAAGACTCTTATTTGAACTTTATTCATGTATAGAATATCATTGTTAGCAATTTTCGATCATCTAGTAAATGAAACCTTTTATATAACAACAAAATTATTTCTATTCAATAAATGAAACAATAACTTAGATATTTAGAAATATATATATGATTTATTAAGTTAACTTGAGATATATTTATGATTGATTACAAATGTTATTTGTGTTAAAATGTAAATAAAATGGGTATTTATCTCCCTTAGACGACATTAACCTCTCTTACAATGCTATAAAACGAATGTACTTAATCAGCAATAACAAATAATTTATGGCTTTGTTCTAATGCGGCTATTTATATGTCAATAATTTACAGATTGTATGGGATACCTAAGATTTTTAATAATAGCGCTGGATTACAGTTACTTAAAGTTCTTTGAATCCACCATTAATAAAACAACAGCACTCATACCAATACATAAGTTTATTGAGTTTGATGACAATGGTAATTATATTTAATTAATATTTGCATTGCGAAATAAGAACGTATGTGGGAAGCTAATTTAATAAGAAATAATAATTATGACAGAAATATTGTATCTGAAAGGGTGAATGAAATATAAAAAAATGGCAATCCATTTAGCATAATCATAACAGTATGGTTTAGGAGCATTGATAGGCTTTAATGAGAATGAAATATGGGAGAGCGGTACGTGTATGATGGCAATGGAGAGATCTATTTTGAGATCCAAGAAGGTACTTCAATTCACAGTTAAAGAATGCGACTCTCTGCAAACGTTGGCAGGGTCGAGTCATAAACACCGAAGAATGCGCTTTATTGAATTGCCATAGGCTGGACTTTTGACAGAGCGAACCCTATGCAATAATATCTAGCACTGAAGAAGACCAAAGGGGTTTGTCAAACCTTGTCCTTGGTATTGGAAGTAAAAATGAACGAAGCACAAATATATATAAAACTAAAGGCTGGTATATACGTAACACTTGAATTAATAATATAAATATATATATACTTAAAACTAAGAAATAAAGAATTATCGCCTATCTTTATTGATAAAAAACCCAGCGTACCAGTATGATTTGAGTTACTACGTGGATATGGAAGAATTACATTTAATACTAATATAATAGCTTATAGAACTAGAATACCCCCCCCCCCTTATATTACTTTAAATTACACATAGACTTCCCACAGCGTATGACTAATATAAATCTTTGGTTTTGAATGCTTTAATAAATAGATAATTTTCATATTATTAAGTATATATAAAGTCGGTGGCAGTTAGTGATTTCATAAAAGTAATATTAATTTAATTCATATAAATATATTTAAAGTTTTTAGAAGTTAGCACTATTATTTAATTAATAAAAAAAAACATATTTCTAAGAAAACAGATTTTAGCTTAGCTTTCTTTCGAAAATAACATTGTACAGTAATTATCAGATTCTGATTTTATTTCCCCAGACTTGCAGGCACCTGCTATAATAAGAATAACAAATTTGTTTTAAAAAATACTAGATTAATCACCCTCTGAAAAGTAAAGAAGGTTTTCTTTTATTAAAAGAGATAGCGTAAGCATTTGCGATTCTGGGGGAAATTACCGACATATGAAAATATAAAATATAATAATGAAAATAAAGTATTGCCGCATAGACGTGAAATTAAGAAATAATAATTGTTCAGGAGAGGTTTAATGTAGGAGAGATTACAGCTAAGTTATATAGAGAGAACAAGGTACAATTAACTAAAAGGTAAGAATTTTACAGATTAATTCATACTTAATATTAAATTTTACAAATAAAAAGGCTTTACAAAATGTTTAACGAAACAGATAGGTGAGATTTAAAATTATTCACGGTAACTTTAAGAGTCTAGAAGCATTTGAAATGATTACCTCTGTACAAACTTGGCTGTTTTTTTTTATGTTTTTCAGATTTCCCTCGGAGAACTGGATCTAGTTTGACGAGCATAATTATTGAGGCAGGTAGTAAGTTCAGTATTTAACAAACAGGCATATAGTTATAGTCTATGAGTATCGGGATCCATGGGCACAGATTTCAAGGAGGGCCATCTCGAATGGCGAGAAAGGTGAGGTGGATTTACTCACGACACATTGAAATTAATGAACGCAAATTTACTTGGAAACTGCTCTCATTGACTGTCTTAGTTCCTCTGTCAAATTAATTCATAATTATCCCCTGCCTTGGTATTTGTGGAAGCCTTTCTTGATTGGTCATTGCTAATCATCTTCTTTAATCTAATTTCCAAAAAAATTTCTATACAAGCTATTACCCATTGTGATGAAAGATGCCATTGTTAGATAAGTATTCAAACTGAAATTAATTTGATAAAAAAATGTTTGTGACAAAAGTAAATCAATTAAGTTTAGTTTCTAATTTTGATTTTAGAGAAACTTTTAATTAAATTTATTTTAAAAGATTATACAAGATTACGTTTCTCACAATTAATTTTGATTAATTACGATCGCATCTTCCATATTGGATTTAAAATAAACGTAGAGTTTAATAGCAAAAATAATTTAAAAACAAAATTTTATAGAATGACATATAACAAACTTTTTGTAGTAATTATTTGCTCATTATGTTTGTCTCTACAATATCTCTGTATATGAGTTGCAATCAACAAATAATTACTATAACTTTTATAAAATAAAAAAATACAGAACATATAATATATTTTGATATTATAAATCCCGTTATAATTAACCCCCCGTTACCTATTGCGCATACATATTCCCTCTTTAAATACTATATTTATTACTTTTATTTTTTTGTGTGTGTATTTAAATACAGATATTTATGCATATATCTTCGTTAATAAATATGTGAGTTTATAATAATCAAAAAAAAAGAACAAAAAAATGTGTTAGTGAACGGAATATATACACAAGAATAGGGTTTGAATTTAGCTTGATAGCGGAAGATTTGAGGTGGGCTGTGAAGCGCAATCTGAATCTCAGATTACGCCTCAATATTTTAGTCATAATTTTGCTTTCATAAGATTATTTTATTTAAAGAGTTCAAGTAAATAGTTTGTTTACTCCATAAGGGATGATATGTGTCTTTTAAATTTTTTCATGGCAAACCATCCACCCCAGTACAATAGAGAATATATTGATGAAAATGTGTTTAATAAAATATTCTTTATAAGTCATAATAATCACTTCTGCTAGCTCTAAAGCAAATCTAAATCCAAAAATATAGCATAAACTAGGCATAGATTATCATAAGCAAATTATACCAATTTTAACATAGTAATAAGTCTCATGAAATTGTAACTTAAAATATTGTAAATCATCACCTACGAGTGATATATATATATATAGCAAGCAAAGTAAATCAAATAATTTGTAACCAGAAAACTAAGATCACCTGGGAGTGATTTGAAGCGCTCTATATTGTACCAACTGCAGTGTCACTTAGTTCCAAGAGGTACTCAAGGTTATCTTAGCTTAACCTTTTGTTTAAAATTTCGGATTTAAAAAAAATAATGATGATAAAAATGGAAATTAACTTAGTTAATTATTAAAATAGGATAATCTAAATATTTTAAGTGTCAGTTGGTTTGATAAGGGATGTTAGGTAATAATTTAACATAAGCAAATGTTAAAAAAAATGATTGTGAATTGATAAATAGTATTAAATGTATTCTAAAATAACTACTGTATAATCCATTTTAATGTCTAAAGAATAATAATTAGATATTATAAATAAGTTGGAATAATTAAGTAATAAATTTTAAAAAAATGATATGTAAGTTTTTATTAAAAAAAAATAAGAATATTTGTTATTAGTTTTGTAGTTTAGCATTCCAGTTATAAAAATTATTTGGATTAAATAATCATTAACATTTTATTGTTGTAATTTTAAAAATAAATTTTAAACAATTAATGTAAGGCCAGACTTATGTGAGAATATGTGCATGCATAGACATGGAAACATAAGAATAAAAAAATAATTTAATTCCAATATTGTTTAAAATAAGTAAATAAAGCAAATGTGTGGATAAAATTATTTTTAATGAAATATTTAAGGGTTTAATAAAGGGTATAACTTTAAATTTTATATTTATTACTATTGTGTTGTATAAAATATCATTAAAAAAATTGTTGCATAATATTTGTTAATAATAAAATTTTGACTTAGCAGCTGAGAATCACGTGGTATGGGAAAATTATATTGATTACGTCAGTAGATTGATTCCACAGCTGGGTTGTCAGAATATTAAAATTTAATAAAAAATAGTTTTTATTGGTTTTTAAATGAATTGTAGGCGAATGAAAAATTGTGAGATAAAACGGAGACCGAGGGATTATCCAGGGGCTGATCTTGTTTTGATTCAACTGGTGCTGGATCTTAAAATTTTGTTAATAAAAGTGATTTTTTTAAAAAAAAAAAACTTGATATTTCTAAAAAATACAAGTATGTTTAAAATATTTAAAATCATCTTGTAATGATGGAGGGCTAAAGGAAAGGTAATCCGTTTTTCTGACAATTTGAATTTCAGTCGAGGCATAGAAATTATAGTTAAAAAATGTTTGGAATAAATGAAGCATCTCACCTATTATATGACTTTAATTTGTTTATTTTTTTTTACTTGGAAGTAAGGTTAAGGAATGAATTATTAATCATTTCCACAGATAAGCGTTCGGTTGCATTAAACTATTTTGAAAGTAAAATACTAATTGTTTTTCCTGTTAGATTAAAAGTATATGTAAAAAAAAGGAGAAAAAAAATTTTTAAGTTTAAAAAAGAACATTGTAAGGAAGCTACTACGTTCGATTACAGTGAAACTATAAAGAATGATTTTTTTAAAAAAAAAAAAAAAAAAGTTATTACTTATATCTTGACATAGATGAAAATGATTTGTTTAGCTAAACACAAACAGATAATATATACATTTTGAAGGATAACTCTTATTTACACAGTAAAAAAGGACAAGTATTCGGAAATAAAACTTTAAAGCAATCTGTAATGATTGATAATGAATTTATAGTTATTGAGTACATTATAAATGGTCATACTTGCCAGTATTTATAAATAACTTTATGGCATTAATTATAGCTTATAAACGGAGAAACGTCTTGAACGATAAAAAATTTCCACTCTCATATTTAAAAGTAATCAAAGGAAATTGGTTTTAAAAATAAAACACGTCTTGGAATATTATTAGGAAAATTATTTTAAAAAACTATATTTCAAAAGAAGCATTTTCCTAAAAGAGGATAAAGAAATTCAGATAAAAAGATATTATTATTATTATTATATGCAATTTTGAACTCGGGATCCTATAAATAAATTAAAGTGTGTTCAGCTGAAGAATTTATTTTGTTTTATGCCGGCTTAATCTTATTATTTAAGTTTTTTTTAAAATTGTTTTAAAAAGGTATTATTAAGGAACTATTGAACATTTTCGTTTGAAAATCATTGCCATGTGTATAAATGTATTAATTGAAGCTTCGAATTCGGATAGATATCTTAACCTGGATAAATTGTCTACACATTATGAAATGGAAAACTCATTACAGAGCTGAAATATGAACTTAAGTTACTGTATTATTATTTTTTTATTGTCTATTTTATTGGGTTTTTTTTTAAAAAAAAATGAAACCATAAAAATATTTATGCGATGTATTTTGTGTAACACTTTTTGCATAAATATACAGGTAAACTAGGATTATAATTTTAAAATTTAATGGGTTTATTAGAATGAGCAAAAATATTTTGTCATTCTTAAGTCAATTTAGTTTATTTATTAAGTATTACACCAGCTAGTTTCTATTTAATAATTTCATTTATAGAGATTTAAATATCACAGTCTTAGTTTAATATAAATGGGATGTTTTACTTAATTTTATTTTAAATTTACCAAAGAAGTTTATCAGAGAGTATCCATTCATTTGTTTTATGAATGTTATATTAATAATAACTACAAATATTTTATATTCATCGAGAAGTAAATATTCTTGCATTTAATTTACAATTTTAAAAGTCCACTAGTCACTACATTTTAGCATTTAATATTTTGTTATGTGTGCATTGTGTCTTGCCTAGAATTTTATATGCATTTAAGTTTAAAGTATTTTCTACAGTAGTCAGTTGACACATAGTTTACTTTGTTGGTTCAAACATTGGGTATACGTTTTGTGTTATTTTTATAAATTTCTTAGAAATAACTTAGTTAGTTTAAGTGAAATATATATCTTGCTATTAGTTAATATTTGGTAGCCTCATAGAGTTAGGCTTAGTTAATAATTTTTGAATATGCTTATGGAGTAGATAAAATCCTCCATCCTTATTGAATTGTATTTCCATGATTTGATAGTGCTTGTTCCCAAAAGAGGGTTATTGTATTGTATTTTTCAGTGATGATGATCACATTTATAAGCATTGGAAATCCCATGAGAGGATCGTGCTTTTCTGGTGTGTTTTCCTGTTCCCAGATGTACTGTAGATGAATTCCAGACATCTTAGTTTTGCCTCGAAGTTAGGTATTTTTGGAAACCACCACATTCTTTTCCAGCTCTGAGGAGCCTAGTATTTTTATATTTTTTTTGCCTATCATTCATGATGACTTAATGCTAATTCCACCACAGTAGGTGATGTTGCATTTGTTTTAGATTTGTGATGACAAAATATGCTTGTTTGAGGAAATGTATTTCTTCAGGTAGTTGTAGCTAATTTAAGTCTCATAGGTATATCAATGTTTGAATTGTGTTGCTATGATAGTTTTATCACGCACAAGCTAACCAACAATAAGTTATATTTATTTTAAAGTATGTTAAATATGCATATGGTATAAGTGGCAATTCACACATACTAATTTAATATTTTCATCCAGAATTTCGCCGCTGGATTTGTAAGTCTGTTACATCATTATCTTTAAAACATTGAGGGAATAATTTTATGTGGACTAAAGTTATTTAAAAAAAAAAGTATAACTGATCTCTGATGAATGATTGTCCCATACACTTAATTTAGTTTAATTTTAATATTAGCTTAATCTGATTTAAACATATATCTAGCTATGATATTAGTTATATCCGTGAAACTAGTGATGATATTTTTCAAAAGTATTGCTGAATATGCTTATTCCAACTTAGCGTTTGTTAGGTTTAGGAGTATAAAATTAAGCTTAGGGTTTTCAATATAAACCTAGTTCTGTGTGTTATTCTGATTATTAGATGACACAATAATGGTATAAATTAGTCTAATAAAGAAGAATAGTAGTGTGCTTATTAAGTACATATGATAATTAAAGTTTAAAGTATTTTTTGAGAAAAATCTAATTATTAAAAGAAAGTAACATTGAATAACCTTTGTCGTTTATTAAGTGTATTAATGTAAGTTAAATAAAACTGTTAAGAGTCCAAATACTTATATTAAACTTTAGTGCGGTATTGGCACTGTTTGTATTCTACTACATTTGTGAACATTTCTTCTCATTATTAATAAACCAAATTATTATTATTTCAAAAGTTTTGTTTTGTTTGTTTTACTTTTATATGAAAATATATTATTGTCTTGGGTTCCAAGTTCACAAAATCTTAAAATGTTAAAGTTATTGAACCTTCAATTCAGAAATTTACAAGTATATTCTAAGTTAATTAAATATAGTTGATACTGTCTTGAAAATTAAAAAAAGCTATGTTAAAGTAAATGATTCTCACATTGAATCACAAATGCAGATAATTGCATTATAGCAGATACCTAATTAAATACTTAGTTAAAAGTTTTTTTTTTTTTTTTAAATTATTAGTATATCTTTCAGACTAAAGATTATGCAATATCAGATTAACAATATTAGTACTTCAGAAGAATATTTTAATTAATATTATTTTAAAAGCTGCACATTATCTTATATTCAAGGCACATCATCGATCATCATCTTAAATCTTATATATTTAAAGAATTCTAATCCATTTGCATTTGAGGTCTTTAGTGGTTGTCTGTGAGTATGGAAAGGCATTAAAAGTACCCTTGCTCTTTTCTCTGCTTAAGTAATATCTTAGATAATAAGCCATTATTAGTTTAATTTTAAATTGATTCACTAAATTTTGTGAATTAATATTTGTTTTGTTTATTATTTTAAGATTGAACATATTATAATTATTTTATGGTCAGCTAAGATGTCACTTATTTATTTATTAATCACAGTAATTCTTTATTAGGCAACTTAACTTAAACTTTAATTTTGCACAAGAGTTTTAGTTTTTTAAAATCCTTGAGGTTATTTACTCTTGTTGTTTTAGTAAATATAATTCTGTAAGATAATCTTTTAAAGCAAAGCA
Source organism: Epiperipatus broadwayi (assembly GCA_028023455.1). Taxonomy (NCBI): domain Eukaryota; kingdom Metazoa; phylum Onychophora; class Udeonychophora; order Euonychophora; family Peripatidae; genus Epiperipatus; species Epiperipatus broadwayi. Next base: position 396,935 of record JAQFVV010012858.1, on the reverse strand, counting down.
TCGTAGGTCTTATTCAGAGAGTGTATGATCTATTGGTAGGACTAATATAGTAAGCATTGATTAGTGATTTTAGATAATCTTTTGTATGGTTTATTAAAGTATTAATATGCTGTAGCAGTTATAGTTCATCAATATTGGATTTGATCTTTACTTGATTATACATCTCTGGATCATCATCTCTTTTCTTTAAATTTATTGTAACCCCACTGAGCCGAGTCGTTTAGAGTCTCTCATTTATATTTCATTTCATTTCATTTCAATTCTATTCCATTTCATTTCAATTCTATTCCATTTCTTTTCATGTCATTTCTCATATTTTTCTATCATCTCAGCCATTTAAAACATTCGTTAAGAGTTTCTTCTATCATCTCATTCCATTTCTCTCTCCTTTATTCCATCTTCTTCTTATATCTATCTCTCTTTCATATCTTTCCCATCATCTCATTTCTTCTCTCTCTCCATTACATATATCATTTCTATTACTTTTCCCATTTCTTTTCCCTCTCAATTCTTTTCTTTTCCATTATTTATTTTTTCCCATTATCATTACCTCCATTTCATTATTAGTATTATCTCTTTCTCTTTCTCCCTACTTCCATTTCATTATTAGCATTATTTCTTTTGTTTCTTCTTTTCTCTCTCTTTCTTTCTCACACCCCTCCCTCATTTCATTAGGATACAATTTATCTCTCTCTACTATACCTCCCTTATCATCTTCTCCCTCTTCCTTTCCACTTACCTTTCATCATCATCATTTTTACCTCCATTTCATAATTTTCTCCCTCTATTCTCTTCCTCTTATTTTTGATTCTTCTTTTCTCTCTCCCTCTTTCTCACACCCCCTTCTCATTCTATTGGGTTACAATATATATATATTGTACAAGATAGAAAATCCATCTTTTTTTTTTTTTTGAAGTTTTAGTATGGTGTAAAAAATGTCTTTGATATGGTTTTACTTAAGGGTTTATAAATGAGTTGTTAATGTTATTGCTATTAATTGTTTTATTGTTATTTAGTTCAGGTTTATCTATTTATTATGATATACTTTGTTTTAAGATGGATAATTGTAATGGCAATATATATGTATATAATTACGAGTGTGTATTTATTATAGGTATTAGCTATAATATTTAAATTACCAGTTCTAATTTAATTGTATTTTGTTTTAAAAAAATGTTTTAAAATGTTATAATATTGTTATGGTTATTTATCTGTTTATTTACTTAATAGATTGTCAAAAATTTTTTTTTTTTTTGCGATATAATAATTTTTTTTATTTTATTTTATTCTTAAAAAATATTTGGAAATTGCTAAACAATAGTGTTGGAGACCTTAAAATCAGCACGGGAATTTATGGAGCGAGAGATCATGAGCATGGTTTTAAAAAAAAACTATTTTTTTTTTTGTTTTTAACTTAAAAAAACTAGAAAAGAAAGAAGTTATAACTGTCATTTATCATTTTTTCCAAAAAATTATTATTAAAAATTTCATTACCAAAACTTATAGGATAAAGATTAAATGCTAAAGATGACTGGCTGAATATAACATTATCATTTTGAGGCAATTGCCTCCTCTATGTGCCAATATATATATATCACTATTGGAATCTTGTAAAACATGGAATCTAAAATAAACGGACGGTCACCATAAATAAAAAAATAGCTATTATTTTTGTTAATGATATGTATAGATCCTATTATAGCTATTAAATTTCTTCATAATTCAAAATAATAATCAACTTAACAGAATACATAGTCAAATATCATGGAAACGACTGGAAACGAATTTATTGATTCAATAATATGTACATATTACAACTTTTCTTTGAGCCATTTTAGGATGAATAAATAGTTAAAAGTGCTGGAAATAATTGTTGACTGGTTTTAAAAAGCATGGGGACACTAATGGTAACTTTAAATTTATCTTATTCATTTTATTGTCTATTTTATTTTAAAAACATTTAATTGTAGTTTTATAAAGTATATGCAAGTGAAACATTTAAAAATTCACTTGTAATTTTTTTTTTTTTAAATGTTAAAATTGTAAGAATGATAAAAATCAATTTTATATATATATTTGTTTATTTATTTTAAAACCATTTTATAGTATAAATTACGCAAATATGATGTAATTATGAATATACATAATATTTTTTTTTATCCTTTATTTAATTTGCGTTTGCATACCGGTGTATTAAATAATAAATGTCATTTGTCAATTTAAATTGAAAAGCAATAAAGTATATTTCATTGCATAGGAATTGTATAAACATACAAATTTTAGATAATTATTATTTATAAATAATATTATAGTTTAATAATTATCTTAGTTTGTTAATTCTTACTTCCACAATCTGGTTGAATTTATTCATGTCCACTAATTATTAGAAGTTAAAAAAATATTTAATATTCCAAACTTGTGTGCATTATATCTTAGTGCCAATATGTCATGTGCTAGTCATTATCTATATTTATATTTCAGTCGATTGACTTTTAAATTTATTTACTGGTACAGACATTACTTATTATTTGTTGAAGTTAAAATTATGGTTATAACTTTAATCAACTTTTGTGAAGTTTTTATCTTGGTATTACTAGTTGTAAAATAGCCTTAGTATGTTAGGCCTTATTTATTATAGTTATTATTATTGTGCTGGATGGAGCAAATGAATTGCCCATTTTTAAAGTCAATTGTCCATGAGTTGATAGTACTTATGTTTCCAGTGATTGTAATCACATATTTCTAGATACCTATTGTTGTTGTTTTCAGTGAGCTTCTCCATATATTTTCTTGATGCACTGAGATAAAGGTCCAGGCATCTTATTTTGCCTCAACTGTAGGTGTTATTTTGGAAGCCACTATACTTATGATATACTTATGCTAGTTGCACTGTGGAGTTTTCTTTTTGGGTCTATCACTCATGAGATTTAATTAAAACTGAATTTTCCATCATAGTAGGTGAGGTTGCATGTATTTTAATATGTAATATCAAGTTGAATTTGTTTGAAGGATGTGATTTCTTTAAAATGCTTAGTTATACTAGTGCTTTAAAGTATAAGAATGTCTGTGTTTTGTGCTATTATGATTTGTAATCATTCACAAACTAACCAACAATATTTTATAATTGTAAATGTATAAATTTTTAAGCATATGACTAATTGGTGTAATCCACACACGTTACATATATGTTATAATCATTTAAAACTTCTCCAATGGAAGTGTCAATCACTTAGTTCTTTTTAATTGTTTATTTAGATGATTTATATTATGTGGACATTGAATTAATAACTTATTTATATATGTGTGTATTTATGCCATTATACAAATCCAAAAATTGCAATTTTAAAATAAAGTTTATATAAAAGAATGATTTTGAGTTTTATTTGAGATTTATTAATTTTTTTTTTTTTTTAAGTACATCAGTTTCAAGCCAGCAAATATAAAAGTATTGAATTTTGGGTAATTTCAATTGAATAGATATATTTTGGATTCATTAAAATTCCTTTTGTTCCAAATTATATTTGGTATATACTTAATTGTAAATAAAGTTAACCCTGAGAACTAATTAATAATATATTATAGTCAATGCTCTATATTATTAAGTTTATTTGTATAGTTAGCTGAAATAACAGTATATTTTTAGTCAATTAATGATTGTTGATTACATATAGAATTTCAAATTATATTTTTCATTATAAAAGTTGCTCAACAATTTAGGCTATATTATCTTTTGTTTATATCATATATTATTATTTCACTACAACGGGCATACCATCATTTGGGTGTAGTTAATTAATGATTAAATTTGATGCTACATATAGCATTTTCAATTACAATTATCATCCAACAACTGGTGACAATTTCTTTTCTCGGTATATGTGTATGATATATTATAGTCATTACCCCATTCCATTACAATTAGCACCTAAACGTGAGGCTTAATTCATTACGATTTGTTTACGAGGATGGAGAATAATAGTTAGATTTTACATTCTATTACAATAGGCACACGTTTTGGGCATGAATATTTAAGTTCACCACAGATACAAGTTATGTTCTATTACAATATATATATTGCGATATCTACATAAATGTAGGCTCGCATGTATATATTATTGATTCTCAATAATATTAATAAAGAGAAGGGTTTCGTTAAAAGAAATAGAGAAAAAAAAAAGAAAGAAAAAAAAATTTAGTTAAATGGATTATAAAAAACTTATTTTAAAAGAAATTAGAAAAGCTAAATAATGATGAAAGATTAGAAAGGAAAGGGGAGGGGTGTACAACTGAACGCGTCTCTTTCTTTCTTTGTTAAATAAGAAAATCACGTGTAAAAAGAACGAAAGAATAATTATGATTGTGAAATTAAAAAAAGTAAACTTGTACCAAATTTCCAAATAGATTGGTACAAGATAAAGTGAGAGAAAGGAATGTTGCAATTAGTAACATTCAATATTTAAAAGAATGAAAGAAATTAATTATAATTGTAAAATTAAAAATGTAAACTTGTACCAAATTTCCAAATAGATTGGTACGAGATAAAGTAATGAAAAGGAATGTTGCAATTAGTGGCATTCAATATTAAATGTATCAAAAGAATGAAATGAAAATTGTAATTAGAAATTGGAAAAAATGTAAACTGTATAAAAAAAATTCCAGATAGATTGGTAAGATAAGAATGGAAAGGAAAGAGGCAATCAGAGACATTCGATAGCAAGACAGCAGAGAATAAGCAGAGCTGATTTAGAAGTAACCGGTTGTGTTTTTTTTGCTGGCTAGAATTCAACAAAAATAATAATAGAAGGGTACGCTGATATGGAGGGCTAGTGGCAAACACCGGGCGTTTGCTCGGTCTATCTCCGTCTAACCATTCGCTCACTACTTATAACAACTAAAATGCTGCCGAGAAGAGACCGCCGTTACAAAACCAGATCTGCCTGGAGATTCGAAGTAGAATGTTGAAGGGATGAATACCGACTAAAATGTGGAATTAGAAAGGAAACAAACCCACGTCAAAAGACTATAAAATCTCACTCCATTCACTGGAACGTCTGAAAAAGCGAGCAACCATCTCTGCAAAAGAAGGGAAGGTTTTCCCCCTCGATGGTTGACCCGACATTGGAAAAATCATACATAGGTAACTATTAATACATGCATGTCAGAATTAATTTGAAATAAGAAATCAGTCAGAACTAAATTATTAAAAGTTGCGCAACACTTCGGACAGTTATCATTAAAAGAACTTATGATGGTAATCTATTAATGTATGGGAAGGTAACAATTGAGTTACGATAATTTATTTAATGTTTTATTTGAATTATATTCTTTATTGTATATTTATGTATTTATTATGTTAGTGTGTGGATATATATGTGTGTTTTAGGATTTTATTATTCATTAGAATTAGCGAATTGCAAATTAAATTTTATTTATAAAAGGAAATACTTAGTCATTTGCGTTTTCTTTTCTCTACCAAGCGAATAACTATTTAGAGTGAATTAAAATTAGATCAGTGAGCTAACAAGTTGATTAATTGAGGAATAAAATAAAGTAAGCTAAATGGATAAGTAAATCCAGTCTGTATTGTAAATAGAGTAAAGGAAGGAAGTGCTATAATTTATATTCCTGCTGTACCGTGATAATTCCGGGAAATTTTATAAATATTCCAGGCGCTGGGCAGAACTAATTATTCGATACAAATAATTTGCCCAGCAGAGAAGAAGCGTTTAATTGGGAAATATAATGCTGGGATGATGTTTTATTATGTCAGTGTTCAATTAAGAATATATACTCGATTTTAGGGTGTATATTGGCTTCTTGCTTGTGGTAATCATCATCATCGGTGGTTAACCAGTCGATCACATAATTAAGTGCGGCTGGGGTCGTTAACCGCTCGGCGGTGGTGTTACAGTTTATTATAACTGATTGTAACCCATAAAATCATCACCTGCATGTGAACTAAAATTCCAAATATTACTACATTGTAATTTCTAAAATCATCACCTGCGTGTGAAATAAAATTCCAAATACACCTGGGTCTCTTTTTACGCAGATTTATTTAACGCGATTTTGAAGTTACGCGATTCACGTTTCTCCGGAAGTCGAACTTAGATAATGCATTATTACTTTAAATAATTAATTTTGCGCACTTACGTCATATTGAAAGTAACAGCACATTATTGGAATTCGACTTTCATCATAGTAATTTCAATATTTTCAGTGCTTTATAATAGTAAGATTTTATGCAATAATGAAATTAAAATCATGATTTCCACATTTTATGCATACACACATTAAATTTTACAAGATTATAATGTAAATTTGTTCAAACATTGTGCGTGTTAATTTTGCATTTTAAATCACATTCTGTTTTTGCTTTTTAAAAAAGAACGTAATCAATTATTAATCATTTAGTGTCCGCAAGTTTATTTTTAAAAGGTGAGTAATAACAGTGGGCACAATTAAAATTGAAAATTAAAGACAAAAATAAGAATTTAATTTTTAGTTGTTAGATTAATTACTAATTACGTTGTCACCAGAAAACCATTAACACAACATGAGAATGACGTTGGCGCTAGTTGTATTTTCTCTTGTGCAGAATCTGATTTTTTACCAGCTTGCAAACGAACCTGTTTATCAGCAAATAACGATAATAATTAAAACGTGTATAAAAAATGTAAATTACTGTAAATTATGCATAAAAATATATTGTTTTGAATAAAATTAAATATTATAGTTAAAAAAAGTTTGTCTTGTATCAATTTTTTTCAAATTTGAAATTTTTTATTAGTCATATTTTATTTCCTTATTTTTTTTTTTTGCGCGAATTTTAAAGTAATTTTATATTGGTGCTTTGCTTTTACGCGATTTTTGAAAAATCATAGTCCACATCCCCCCTTTTTCAAGGTAAGTTACGTCCATTTTTGCGCAATTTCGTTTGCGCATGTTTTCTGAGGAACCTATCTATCGCATAAAACAAGACCCAGGTGTATTAATACATTGTAATCCCTAAAATCATCACCTGCGAGTGAGACAATCCTATAATCACTGTAATTATTATTTTGTTTATTAATTTTATTATTTAAATTTTGGCTTGCATTAAATTAATTTAAATTTTAACTTTTGCTTAGTGTCTCAATTCTGCTCATTATCAATTACTTAACTATTAGTTATTAAGAATCACAATCCATATTTAATAATTATGCTCATGCTACACCTATATATATGGCTATACTGTTGGACATGTCCATTGCCTATAGTCTCACGTTTTACTGCTATGCTACTGCCGGCACATGATTAAGACAAATACTGCTATGACCTCATATATGTCAACTGTAAGACAGTAAATCCTTGAGAGTTAATAAGAGAACTGAGGTGAGATTGGACATGGGGTCTCAACACCCTCATTTCGATCAGCCTGCAATGATTTACTAAAACTCTGGATTTTGTTGCCCAAATGTACAAATTTAACCATTACAATATCATTAGAATTTAATGCACATTTAATAGAATCTTTCCTTAAGGCTCTATCTGCCACTGACATTGCCGTGAGGCGTGTTAATCAAAAGGTTATATTCGGGACAATAACATTATGAGTATAAAAGACGTATGGACTGCATCCAGACATATATCAACAATCCTGAAAAAAAAAACTTGGAGGTGGGCCCAGTGCATTCACCAAGATTATTTAAGTAAATTTTCTAGAGCTTGCAACAAATGGTTGTAGTTTCACCAGTGTAACAATCCACGATCGTCCCGTGGAGCAGTCAACCTGGAATAAGTTTTGCCTCAAAGATGAAGTTCAACATCAAAAAATTGCTAAGAGCGTAGCTAGATATTTTTGGGATCAGTGGTTTTCAGGGGATATGTCCTTGGAAGATGCCAAGGTAGTTAAAGCAGGGGTAAAAGCGGTGGTAGAACCTGAAAAAGAAAATCCATTTCTCCAAATCGTCAATGATGACAGTTAATGCAACTATACCCCTCTTATCATGCTAAAACTTTACTCACCCTTTTGCAAATTTTTTAATTCCTAAATGTCCCCTTAACTTCTATTTAAAAAAACTAGCTTTATTTCACTGAACTGTAATGTTAAAGTATTAAGATTCATCAATTTAGAGAAAATTTTCCCTGGCTGCATTTGCCTCCTTAACAGCCCATTATAAGAAATCTAGATACCATACATTACTGATAGTAATTTTTTTTGCCGATTTTGTCTATTATAGCTAAAACTAGTTTAATTTTTGGGCGCTTGAAGTTACAAACCCCACAGTCATTTTATGAGCGAAGATTTTTGCAGAGTTTGATATAATGAATCCTTTCAACATTTCAGTGCTACTGATTTATCCTGTGTCCAAGATCTTTTAATGAAACTAAAAATAAACCAGAAAAGCTCAGAGAAGTAATGAAGGGTACTGAATCGCAAATGAATCTAAATACAACAATGGATGTAAACAGATGTCCAATACATTTTCAAACCATGACAGAGTATTGTATAACCCGTCGCACACCTATATGTGGCACGTGTATACAATGATCAGAGAGACATTTTTTGCACCTATCGTCTTCATTCAAAAAATAGTACAATGATTTAGTGAACTTCATGAAAATGAACTCTTACTTTGCAAAATAAAGCATTTGCTTTGCAATCATCAATATCAGAACTGGATGCTGAGATTGATTTAACAAAAAATGCCTTCGACATAGTTAATAATCCAATGGATGTTGTAGCTGCAAAAGGTAAAAATTTAGAAAATTGCTTGAAAAAATTGCATAATAACAAAGAGGTACTCCTGAAAGTTACTAAATAGCTCTGAAGAAAGTATAAAATGCTTGAACAACCAACTTGCAGAGAAATGCAAGTTGACATTTTTGAAAGAAAGTGAAATATCTTTTGCATTTTGGAACATCTATGATGTATCAAGGGATGACCAAGATATTGTCGACACAGAAGCATCTACATCCAAAGATTTCACTAGGCTGGTAAGAAAGCTCAAATGGTCCTTCACTGAAGATATGATGGAATCTCCTGGACCATCTATAAGAAGCAGATGCCTTAACTGATGATAAACGATAAAAAAATGCAAAGAATATAAAAATTTGGAACCTGAGGACTAATACTGCAATACACTGTTGAAGGTTGGCCTTTTCATGTTTGTATCAATCCGCTAACTTTGTAAATCTTGTAATCTGACCAGAATACCGTGTACAAACGGACCAAAATACCATGTGTTGTATGTGGTGTTTTAGGACAGATTTTTTTGTGCAAAAAATACATATTTTCGCAAAGATTTGCAGGGTTATGAGCGGGTTGACATGAGTTTGAAGGGTTACAGGCAGTCAAATAGCATATGCAAGACCAAAATTAACAGGACATTTTTACTATATATACCCTATTTTCTAATGATGCTCCACCTTTTATTATATCCTATAGACTGATTCTCACCATTTTTGTCATTTCTGTAATCCAATAATGTAAATATAATTCTATTGCATTTATTGATCAATCTTTGGTAGTTATCCAAAATGTTCACCATCAGTTTCACCCTAATTATGTTAGTATAATTGTATATTTTTTCCTTTGCATATGTTTCCAAGTTATTATATGTAACCTTATAACCCACGTAGTGCTACATATATATATTCCCAATGGGGCCCCACTTTTTGTATCCATTGTGTTATGCCTTTTACTGTAAATAAAGTTTATTTTTTGAAATGAACTAGCTTAATTTTACTGAACTGTAATGTTAAAGTATTAAAATTTCTTCAAATTGGAGATATTATTCCCGGCTGCATTTGCCTGCTTAATGGACCCATTATAAGAAAGCTTGCATCCCATACATTACTAATGTAAATTTTTTTGCTGATTTTTTGTCTATTTTAGCTAAAACTGGCTTAATTTTACTGAAGTATAATGTTAAAGTATTAAGATTCATCAATTTAAAGAAATTTTTCCCTGGCTGCATTTGCTTGCTTAATGGGCCCATTATAAGAAATCTAGTATACCATACACTACTGGTAGTGAATTTTTTTGCTTATTTTCGCTATTTTAGCTAAAACTAAATTAATTTCACTCACTAGATGGTGCCAAATGATTAACATAAGTGTACATTGTTTAGAGTTTAAATATTAAAAATTTAATAGTTTGACATAAAAGTTCTCCAATCAGAGAGTTGAATCAGTGGAGGTAAGCTTTTATTTGTGTGTTTTGTAATATAAATCACAGAAATGAGTGGCAAATTCCTTTTTTTAGATCAGCAAAATCTTAGGTCTTTTCCAATAACGAGAAGTGATAGTAACGTTAAGGACAGCACAACTAAGCTTTCCACAAGCCCTCAATTAAAAAAAAAGTTTAATCACTCATAATCAATCCAAACCCTCTCAGTTAATTCAAACAGGTTTTTCTAATCTTAACATGTCAGAAAATAAATTGCCAGATCAAAAAGAAGTCATTACAAGTTGCACACAAAACAATACATCGCTAACAGTTTCAAGTAAAAAGAGCACAAATTTAGATCAAGTTATAATGCAAAATAACAGACATTTAGATATGGAAATACTATCTCAGACAAAAATTAACAAAATAAAGTCAACACAAGACATACTCATTGAAAAATTAGCTATGCAAATCTATACAAAAAGTAGCATAACGAATAATAAAAAAATTCAAGTCAAAATCAAGACTGAGAACTAAAATATTCTACTTTTCTTAATGTCCTCACTAAAATTGACTTTGGCAACGAAAACACAACCAAAAATAAGTTAAAACATGTTGTTAATATTCATGTGTTAATATTCAAAATAATCCATCGAACTTGGAAATCTTTTTTGCGAGAGAAGTTACGGTATATTTTAAAGATTTTGAAAATACAGTTGGCGCTTAACAGAAACAGTCACCGACTACCGTAACGAAATGTCTTTGAATCAAAAAACAAACTTAGATCAAGTTTTAAACTAAAATAACATAGATTTAAGTAAGGAAATATCATCTCAGACAAAAACTAATAAAACAAAATCAACATGACATTCGTTAAGAAAATTTAGCTACGCAAATCTATGAACAAAGTAGCGTTATGAATAAAAATTCCAGTCAAAATCAAGACCTAGAATTAGGATTGTCACATAATCTCTATGAAAACTAATTCTTTTAGAATTAACCCTCAAAATAAAACTAGAACAATACAAGTTAATGATAGTACAGTAACAAATGAAAATACATCTTTATTAAATCAATCTCAAAACAGATTGAAATTCTACAGAACTACTGAATACTAAAATCTATGCTGCAGTAGTAAATAATAAAGTGCCTAATGTGTTAAAGTCAACAACAAATGAGACCACTCACCACCATGATATTCTTGGATTTTGTTGAAAAGGAAAACAGCACTCCAATCAATGAACAAATAACAACACATATCAGAGAACTAAACCCTCTGCCATCACTTGAGAACTATGAAACAATCAATCAAGAATTTAACTCATCACGTATCCCAACTCATCTTCTTAACTCTTTCCTTAACTATCATAACCAGAACACACTAATTCTCAGCACTACTAATGATGAGTGCAACCTGTTCTCTTTCCCCACGGATGATTTTTTTTTGACCTACTAAAAATACAGCAGCTGGGAGATTCCATCAAATATTTACCATCATCCAAATTGAAGGTATCTGATAGTTGAATCTATAATATAAACCAGAAAGAGCTATTTAAAAGAAACCAATTATATCTAAAACAAAGATATCTGATTAAGGTTGACTTAGAGAAACTTTTGGCTAAATTTGGAATCATAACAAGTTTCAAATATCTTACTGGAATAAGGATGGACTTAGAGCTTTCCTTCTAATAATGCTGCCTTTATTCTAAAATTAAACACTAGCTACCATCCTCATGATATTCATTCCACACATGAGAAAAAAAATGTCTTATAAGCATTTCTATCTGCGCTCACTTGGTAAAAGTTTGTCCAAAGAGAATCTGTGAGATTTGTAACATGAAAAAAGCAAAAACTCACAGAAGCAATATATCTGTCCAAATCTCTATGGAAGCATTGCCATCATATACTCAAAAGTAACAGAAATAGCTTCCCAACCGTCATAGCAAAAACACAGTAACACAATGCCATTAAATGTACAGGAAAAGATAGATCAACCTTGCAAAATCCCATCAGAAATGCCAGTCATATTATCAAACACTTTCACCACATGAGTTCCAGCTTCCTCATGAAGACAGAAAAAACAGTAATGATATGGAAGTCTGTCAATCTCAAAATACAATGCAGCTTGAGAACCATCTGACATACTTCACGAAACTCAGCCTTCAAATAGAAATCAAACAGCGCACAAGAATAAAAGAAAAACCATTGAAACTTCCAAATCCTAACCACAAGACTATAATTTCAAATGCTGATTCTGAAACAGAACATAATCTTGCTCATAAAGACACTGGTAAAACTTCTAAATTTAAAAAAAAAAGAATCTAAAAGATCAAAGTGAACTGAAATACATTTCAATCATAATAACACATCTTTTGATTCCCATACTACCACTCCCTCTAAAGCTGCAATGAAGTTTACATCTAATACACAATCTAATGCGAGAACGGGGCGGTTAGATTATGGCCCTCAACGTGATTGGCCTGATGTGTAGTGGAGCTACACTCAATGATAAGGGCAGATTGTGGCATCCAACTTTAGGGGCCTGATGTGTTAGAAAGGGCAGAATATATATATTAAAGTTATTGATTTTGATAACAAGAGGAAAACTTAGTTGACAGCCATTGAAAGTTTTGGTGATTTTTGCTGTGATTGGGGTGGGAGTTTCACTCATCTTCCTGCAGGGGTGAGTGAGTCTTGTGGTTGGGAGGGTCCCGGAGCCTTGGGCCCCAGCCGTTGGGAGGCCGGCTGGGTTGTGCGAGCTTGGGTATCATTGCTGGCATTGACTTCTCATTTCGGTGGGGGGTGATGTGTTTCATTGTGCTCTGGTTTCTTTATTTTGTGGTGTGAATCAGCAGTTACTTTATAACCTTGGAATTCTATCAATAGTTTTCCATCTTACGGATGAATGTTTCTAGAATTCACTGGATAAATTATGGACAAATTCAACATGTCAATCGGTTTTCACCAAAAGACTTTGTAAATCAACAGTTACTGTGTGAAACTGTGAAATGTTCTTCAAATTGAACATAATGTGTTCCAGTCATTGTAAACTTAGAGATTGCTGCTGTGATGTTACTTTTTATTTAAAACCACTGTTTAACTCATCTTTGTTGCATGGATGGGGAAGTCTGCAGGCTGAGAGAAATCTCTGGAGCCCTGCGTCCTAGTTTTCAGGCTGGCTGGAATGAGGGTGTGATGGAATCATTACTGGCAGATTTTCTCATTTCTAAGGCAATGGAAATGATGGTGGTTGGAATTTTGTATTGCACTGTGCAAATCAACAATTGTCTTGGATTGGGACTGCAGTTTCATTCATCTTTGCTGTTTAGATGGGAGAATCTGGGGTTGGGGTCCCCGGGGCCCTAATATTAGTGCTATGAGGGGTAACTGGGATGAGGGTATTGTTTCAGGTGCTGGTTTTCTCCTTCTCTGGATGGGGGGGGGGATGATGTGTGCATTGTTGTTTCAATTTCTCAGTTATAGTATGTGAATCAACATTTACTGAATAAAATGACGAGTTAAACTTTGTGTAACACACGATAATAATCATGTAAACTCGAAGATTTGCAACCAAGATAACAAACATCATAGAACTTTTTTCTTCTTTGAATACCATTTAATGTATCCTATTTTTAACCTTATCATAGTAGTTGTAACCAAATTACAGAATAAAATTCCCTATATAAAAAAAAAAACTAGCTCAATTTTGGAACGCCACTTAAATTCACTGAGAACTAGCTGCTTAAAAATATCAAAATTTATAAAAAAAAAATCCAAGAGTCTATATTAACCAAGGAGCAAGGTAAGCCTTATATTACCTATTTAATAAAATTTATCCATAATACTGTAATAACTATTTTATTCCACCTTTATTTTGTAATTAATAACATGCTGATGCGTGACGGTGAAACTTCTTTATATAATAATTTCTGCAGATTAAGCACTTTCAGAGTTTTGTTACTACATAATCATAGTCTCTTAGATTATTAACATCATTATACGCAAATGTATGCAAATCAGAAGAATAGCCAATAGGATTTGACAGTTTTCATAAAAGACTTCAGCAAAATAAAAAAGAAGACAGACAACATCTGACTGTTCCATAATAATTAAAAAAGCAAGTCATATATAACGTGACATTACTTTTAATGAGTTTGTAGTTACAAAAATGCACATAGAGCGTACCAATAGCTCAAACAAGCTCGTAATTAAACAAGTGCGGTTATGAGAAATATTTAAAATCTCTATCGAGAACACTCTTATCTCCCGACCATGATTTAGAGCTTATGGCCCACATCAGTGGAGAGCTAGAATATTCGGACACTAGATCTAAAACCAGCACTTATTTCAAATATATATTTAAGAAGAAACTCTGAATTTTTCGGATATGAAAATGTCTTTAAATCCAGCTATCTAACTTAAATAGCTATATGGGACTGACTAAATTCAGATCTACCATATTCTAATAGCCTCAGCATAGCCAAAGCCTTAAAGGTAAAATTATAATAATTAAAAAAGCAAGTCATATATAACGTGACATTACTTTTAATGAGCTTGTAGTTACAAAAATGCACATAGAGTGTACCAATAGCTCAAACAAGCTCGTAATTAACAAGTGCGGTTATGAGAAATATTTAAAATCTCTATCCAGAACACTCTTATCTCCAGACCATGGTTTCGAGCTTTGGCTATGCTGAGGCTATTAGAATATGGTAGATCTGAATTTAGTTCAGTCCCATATAGCTATTTAAGTTAGATAGCTGGATTTAAAGACATTTTCATGTCCGAAAAATTCAGAGTTTCTTCTTAAATATATGTTTGAAATAAGTGCTGGTTTTTTGAGTTGATATTTTAGGTCGTGTCCGAATATTCTAGCTCTCCACTGACGTGGGCCATAAGCTCGAAACCATGGTCTGGAGATAAGAGTGTTCTGGATAGAGATTTTAAATATTTCTCATAACCGCACTTGTTAATTATGAGCTTGTTTGAGCTATTGGTACGCTCTCTATGTGCATGACTGTTCCATATATACCTGTAGTGGCAAAAAAACTTTTGTAAAACTTTACAGAAAGAATTTAAACTAGGATTTAGAACTCCTCAAAACACCAATAGGCTTATTAATAATACCAAAGATAAAAGAAATATTGAAGCAACTCCCAGGTAGTATATAGAATTGTGTGCCCTCAAATGGGGTGTGATGCTGTTTATTATGGTGAAACTCGTGCCACAATTGGCAATAGATTGGCTCAACACAAATACACATATACAAGAGCACATAACCAAAAAAGAAGGCAGTTCTGTATTTGCTGACCACCAGCAAGAGCTCAACCACAGATTTGAACTCTCTAAGGCTGATATATTATGCACAGAAAGAAATGACATCAAGAAAAAAATCAAGGAAGCTTGTTTTATCACCAATGACATCAACCCAATAAATAGAAGACTCTTGTTTTGCCATTTCCAGAAAACGGATAATATAGGAGATAGTTTTGCATACATTTGCATATAATGACATTAATAATCTAATAAATATAAAGTTTAAATGTGTGATAAAAGCGAAATGATCTGCGGAGGAGGGTTAAGGAGGCGTGTTACATCATGTCAGATGAACACGCGATGAATAAAAGGGAATCATTTTATGCCATATCGAAGAAATGGCAAGTATAAACGTCCTGATTCTGATTTGCATATTTTGCCCAGTTTTGTCGCATATTTGCATATTAGTACATTGTGAAAAAACGAAGAGAGAGTTTGTACTTCTTGATAATGAAGATTATGCCTTCGAAAACGTTTGAAGATTCAATAAAATTTATTATTATTTATATAATTGTTCAATATATTATATTATTTTAAAGTTTTGATTTATATATATTTTGCTTTTGAATTATATAGTGTGCGCATGTTTAATATCAACACATATTAAAGTTTTACATATAGTATTTAACACACATTTAAACTTTATATATATTACAATTATTGTGTTATGGAGCCGCTAATACAGTATCGAATGACTTTGAAGTCAATGCTAGAGGTGTGCCTAATTGTTCAATATATTATATTATTTTAAAGTTTTGATTTATATATATTTTGCTTTTGAATTATATAGTGTGCACATGTTTAATATCAACACATATTAAAGTTTTACATATAGTATTTAACACACATTTAAACTTTATATATATTACAATTATTGTGTTATGGAGCTGCTAATAGAGTATCGAATGACTTTGAAGTCAATGCTAGAAGTGTGCAAATATGGGCAAAGACTGAATTTTTTGATTAGATGTAGAAACTATAAAGTGTTTCCGAATTTTTGTTATGTAAAGCTGAAAATCAATCCATACACAACATTAATGCGATCAGGAGACAAGTTCAAGCGCTCATTCTAAATACAGTTATTGCAGAATGTAGAAGAGAATTGGCTGGAGCAAGCAACAGGCTTAATATTATTTACAGCAAGAGTGTCCCATCGGCTGACATAATTGAAAAATGCAACAGACTTAGAGCACAGTTGGAATTGAAATTTAACAAGAAGCTCCAATTTTTAGCATATAAACAAGGTAAACAGTTGCAGCTACAGAAGCAAGATGAATTCGTAAATCTAACAATGATTCAAATCCCAGGAGTTAAAACGGTCTTGAATAAAGGCCCAAGATTTGTTGGTGAAGGGTGGAAGTATCCTAAGATGGAGCTGGTAGCTGATACTGAGGCTAGTTTAGACAAGAACCCTCTTAAAAATTCGTATATAGCAAAAATTGCCAGATGTATACGATATAAAGCTATATACCTACAGAAGGGTCAGTGGAGAGATAGGATAGCAACAACTCAAAGGTTTATGAATCAACAGAATATTACGGTTATAAAAGAGGATAAAGGAAATAGATTTGTAATTATGGATACAGAGGAATGAAGGAGAGGATAAAGGAAATAGATTTGTAATTATGGATACAGAGGAATATAGGAATAAAATTCAGCAACAAATAGACAAACTAAAATTTAGGAAAGTTCCCGAGATTAACTTTAAGTTAAATAAAGATAAATTTGTATCGTTCGTATTTAGGCCTTATACATCTAAAGCATTTTCTAAGGCTGAATACCTGCAAATGTATCCATCGGCAACTACTCCTCCAAGAATGTTTGCAAAAGCCAAAACCCATAAAGAGAATGTGCCTTTAAGATTGATGATTGACTTCGGCGGTGTGCACTATTATAAATCAGCCAAGATCATAAATAAGTGGATTATCCAAACCACAGGATATGGAAATTATTCTATCATCGTTTGACTTCATTAATAAATTGAAGAATGCAACCCCGGAGCAAAACACAGGGATGACAGCACTTGATGTAGCAGAACTATATGGATCGATTGAGAGACCTAAGTTGATTATAGTTGTATGGGAAGCAATCATTAGTTATGGAATGAACTAGGAGTGTGTCAAGTTTGTTGTTGTATTGCTAAAGTGGATGAACAGAAACATATACGCAATGTTCAATCATGATCAACGTTTGACCGATGGGTCTTCCAATGAGCGGAATCACCGCCAGCGTTGTGATGAACGCATATGAGCAGATTATTGTTCCTAGATATATGGAAAGTGGATTAGTTATGTATGCTATGTATGTTGATGATATTTTTGTGGCTGCTCCGGAGGAAACCATAGAGGACATCAAAACAGACCTTATAGCAGCATCAGGCCTGAATATAAATGCAAGTCAGGATGAAATCTCTTACAGTATTAAATATTTGGACCTGCAAGTGATGATTGAAGCTAATCGCTTTTGCTACAAAATGAATATTAAGCCTATTAACATCAGAGGTCATATACATCACTTATCAAACACACCAGATATATATAAATTGGCTGGCCTCAAATCGTTCTTACATAGAAACAACAGTTTGTACAGCTTCGAAGCTGACAAAAGAAACAATATTGAAACATATTGTAACAGTAGCTGGGTTTGAATACGGGTTTAATTGCCAGTGGTTGCGAATTAAATAGGTCGATGCAGTAAAATTTACAAATAGTCATTCGAACCCTGTTACACAAGAGTATGAATGAGTACGTTAATCAATTATAGGTATGAATATATATATGTTTGCTGTACGTGTTAATATAATGGGTGAGAATTACTAATATATTTATATGTGAGAAGGTAGAAAAGCGATTATATGTAGAGTTGCGTTTTTTTTTTTTATTATTTATTTGTGTTTTAAATAGATATTTCGTTTATTAATATCGTAAAATAGATTTAAATGCCAGTGATAACACATATTTCTTAAGCAAAACCCATTAAACATATAAGGCTGGAAAATAATCAATGGAATGGAAAGTTGTGCCGCGGGCGGTTTCAGTTAATGACTGTCCACCGAAATTCTTAGAGCTGGTCAAGAGTATTTTTAGAACAATGAAAGTTAAAAGCATTCCTGAGATCGGGTCACCGGCGTAGGAATAGAAAAGAAAAGTGAGGTTAAAGAGCACTAAAGAATAGAACTATATTTGTTCTCAGTGATTTAGTGGGGATTGAAAAATTAAGAAAAGCAGTGAAGTGATATAGAAAAGCAGAGAAAGACGTATAAACTGATCAACCGAATTATTAATTAAGAATTTTATTCATAATGTACTCCGTCTACATGCGGGGGTAAAATAATCGTGGGTCATCAGACCCTCAATGGACAGCTATTGTGGGACCCGCCTGAACTTTATTTATGAATGTGCCATTTAGTCAACCAAGCGTAATGGCCACGGAACTCTAACAACCAGATCCTCTCACAATCAAGCCAAACTCATCTACTTAAATTCTAATAGGGATTGTTTTGGCCAGAATATTTCAGAGCTTATCACCATCGTTCGGACCAGCGACTTTCGTTAAAATCAACATCCTCTATGCTGTAAGCTTACAGATTATTAGCCTCAGCCACGTGAACATTAGCTCTTAAGAGGTAACTGATCTTTTCTTAATCTGCCTTAAATGAACATTTAATATAGGCTAAAAAAACATGTGTTATTTCAATTTAAATAAAGTAAATTAATAATTTATTAAATTGTTTAAAAAAATACAACTCTGACATGTAATCGCACTCTTTCGTTAATATGTGTATTAATTATATATATATGTAGCGGAATGAATGAATTATATGTTTAAGATATTAATATATGTGTGCGCGTGCTAATAAATCTTAGAATTAATTACAACTTATATATATTATTTACATTCTGGGTTTCTGTTAACTGATGGGCTATTGTAATAGGATTGGATTTAGATAGAAATTATATGTAGAGATATAAGGCGTCTCTTAATGAGATCATCCATAGCTTTGTTCTCCCGATAAACATTGTTTTCCCAGACCCTCAAGATTGAGCTAGTTCGGATAAAATACCCAAAGAGTATCCATTGGAACTTTTGTTTGCGCTTTTGAGACGTATAATTCTTATTAATGGATAAGATTGGCGCTTGAGAGGGGCTTCAGCCTTTGCTCATAAATATACGTGCTCGAAGCTTAGGGTAATAACTTATACACACTAAATTCTTTGAACAAGATTGTGAGTAGAATGTTAAAATGGCTACCCAGTGTGTGGCATGATATCCAAATATCACGTAGTGCTTAAAATATAGAAATGAGCTTATCAAGGCAAAATATAATCAAAAAGCGATTGATAATGTTATTAAGAAATTTAAAAGAGGGCCTAATCACAAGTTGAAACAAGATAAACTTCGTATCTTGCTACCATATATCAAAAATATTTATAGAGACTTGCGTAACATTTTTTGCTCTGATTTTAGTGTGTGTTTTCATTCGCTACCTAATCTTAACAGGTGTATAAATAACACCAAAGACTATATTCTCCCAGTGCAAGCACAGCAAGCGGTCTATAAGATCACGTGTAGCGAAAACAATTGCCCAGCTGCATATTATGGGGAAACGAGGGCATTGGTTCAAACAAGATTATCCCAGCATGTATATGCATACAATAAGGCCTTAGTGGACTCATCCCACCCTTCAATTTTTGTTCAGCATTCAGTGGCTGTGGGCCATCAGTGCAAACCGGATAGGCCAAGAGTGTTGTGTAGAGAGTGGAATGATCTGCAGAGGAGGGTTAAGAAGGCATGTTACATTATGTCAGATGAACCCGCGATGAATAAAAGGGAATCATTTTACGCCATATCGAAGAAATGGCAAGTATAAACATTCTGATTCTGATTTGCATATTTTTCCCGGTTTTGTTGCATATTTGCATATTAGTACATCGTGAAAAAACGAAGAGAGAGTTTGTACTTCTTGATAATGAAGGTTATACCTTCGAAAACGTTTGAAGATTCAACAAAATTTATTATTATTTATATAATTGTTCAATATATTATATTATTTTAAAGTTTTGATTTATATATATTTTGCTTTTAAATTATATAGTGTGTGCATGTTTACTATCAACACATATTAAAGTTTTACATTAATAATCTAAGAGATTATGATTATGGAGTAACAAAACTCTGAAAACGTTTAGTCTGCAGAATTGTGATATTGAAAGCCTGCAGAAATTTATTATATAAAAAAGTTTCACCGCAATGCATTGCCAAGTTATTAATTATCTATTTATTAATGATAGAGGTCTTAGAAAGGTCTAATGCCAATAAAAAATCTATCATTAAGAACAAGCAGTTAGAACCAATGTTAAGTAATAGTGATTTTGAAAGTAATATTAATATTGACTTAGAAACAGTTTTAAAGCCAGCCACTGCTAGAAAACAAACAAAAGTTAACATAAATAATACCTCAGAAAGTAGTTTTATATCAGATTCAATATCCTTTAGCAAAATTGATACCGATTCTCAATGCTTAAAAGTAATGTTAAACTACGATATTGAACCCACTGCTAAAAACTCACTAAAAAAGCCATTGGAGTGGATCCAACATGACATTCCGATGCAGCCCCCTCCCCCAGTATGCATACCGATTTCCAAGAAGAAATGTCAAAAAAATAAAGTCTCCAGAGATTCCGTTGAAAAAATAAAAATGCAATCGACTTTGATAAAAAAAAACTTTTTGCCAGTGGTGGTGCATAATGTTTTTATGTTACAAAATAATGCAAATATTTAAAAAAAAATATTACGGTTGATCCCACGATTGAAATGCAGCTAAAATAGGATGGATTTGAGTCAAATAAAAGATATAATATCAAAACCAACAATATTCGAATTAGTAATAACAACACTTATGCAAATTTTCAAATCTAAAGTGTTTCACACAGGCCCTGAACATACGGATCACATTACAAACAATCTAGCATTGCTCAATCTTTTGGAAGAATCAAAACAACAATTTTATACAACCCATAGATAATACATTTAATTTTAATACACTAAATTTTAATGACCAGCAATATGAAATCCTCACTCAAAGGTTTAATAGCCATTCCTATCAATCTTCATAAATCACTGCTAAATTTAGCTATTACAGACTCAAATTGTACTTTGATAAAATTTTCTATAGAACAACTTTTCGAATTAATCAAATAGAAAGACTTGGGAAGTGTGCTACACAGAATCCTAAATCACCCCAATAACTGCTATATAGCAATTGAGTTTAATAATTGGGGTGCTAAAAATCAATTTAAAAATAATATTAAGATTATAGGTAATAAATTTGTTTGTTATATTGATCCTGCTAGACCTAACATCTTATCTGGAAGGATCAAGAACTGCATAATGCATTTTAATGAGGAACAACTTCAAGAGGCACTGAATGCATTTGGGAAAGTCACCAATTTCTCTTACCTTCCAGAAGAAAGAACAGGCTACCAAATTTTATCAATTTCTCTTACCTTTCAGAAGAAAGAACAGGCTATCAAATTTTATCAAATACAGCCACATTCCATTTGGCTCTCAAGCAAAATGTGAAATCAACAGACATTCCTACAGTAATCACTTATAAGAACTCTCCTATGATTCTCTCCTTTCGAGGAGTCAGGCCACAGTGCTTTTATTGCTTGGAGCATACCCACTTAGTAACAGACTTCTTTGTCTAGAATTTGCTCCAACTTTGGTCTAAAAAAAAACATAAATCACAAGGGTAGGAGAAGCCAAGATTTACATCCCTATTACTTACAAAATCAAAAATCAACCACATCTAATGACAACTCAATGGCCGAGTCACAAGGTAGAACAGTATTAAGGTTAATACCAGTTTCCAGCAAATATCAAAAGAAATCCAATATAAATAACAACCATCAACAACACCTGAACAATCTATTGAGTCAAATCAATCAGTGATTCTTGAAATCCTGACACATCAACATATTCACTAGTGATTATTGATGACACATCAACATATTCATTAGATTTAAATAAAAACAAGCAAACTACAAGAGTCTCAAATAAATGACAGGAGCCAATTGCTTGGCGAAGACATACTGTCCAATTCAGAGAAAGAGGACACAACTAAGCATAACCTACAAAACACTACTAGCCTACAAAGAAGAGAAAATAAAAAAATGACCATTCATAATAAACAAAAAATAAATAAATATTAATCCATCTGATAGAAACATAAACACCTCAGTGACTCCTAGATCCACCAGAAATAAGAACCGACAGTCTAAAACTCACCCGGATCTTATTCTTGAACCTTATTCTGTTAACAGTACTAAAGATGAAGCTTCAATGGATGTAATACTAGATAAAACAAGCACCAAGAAAAGGAAGTCAACTATTGACCACAAATCCAGTTCTAAGGATGAAAACTCCCTAGGAAAAAAGAACAGATGCACATCCACAATAACCAGACAAATATACCTGTCCTCAAAAAGAAAAACATTGATAACACAATAAAGATGAAAGTAAGACAAATAACTATGACCATAACCTGGTAGAACACATCTCTAATGAACTGTATCAACCTGCTGAAGAAATCTCACAAGACAGCACAATGCTTATTTCCCCAAGTGAAAATATCACTGATACATCATCAAAATACTCTATCTCGATCAATTCGCATCATACAATCTCATTAAGAACATTCAATGATTGCAATAATCTGCTGAACTGAGATATTCATCAGGCGGATTGGGTAATGAATAGCCAATATTCATGATGGACTGCTTAGTTGAATAGTAAACAATAGTACCAGATATCACAATTATTGTGACACATTTATTTTACCCCTATTGTATTTGTATTAATCTATATGTCTTTCTGAATTTATTAATGTACACAATGTGATTTTATTTTATTTTCCTTGTAACCAATAACATATTTATCTTGCTTGTTTATCATCTTATTTGACACATGATCACTTTCAGGGGAAGGAAGATTAGAACTGTCTTATATTAAATGGGACATTATTAGACTTTGTGAAGTTAGAAAAAAAGTTGAAGAAACAATTGATTTAATAAGTGGACATGTACTCTACTACAAAGGCACAAATATTGAAAATACAAGTGGAGTAGGACTCATTATAAATAAAAAATGGAAGAACAACATTGTGGAGATTGATGGTGTATCGGATAGGGAGGCAAGATTAGTTTTATAACTTAATAGCAGATGCCAAATGCAGATAATTCAGGTTTATGCACCAAGAAGTATCTGCCATACAAGAGTGCCACCAGACCACTCGAACCTGGAAATTTTTTATAGTAGGCAGATACTTACTGTTAAGATCCCAGTCACTAGCTCGCGGAGCAACAGAGATAATGTATAGTTTATGTTTAAAGAAAAATAAGAATAAGCCACTGCCAGATTAACAATACACAGAAACATTTATTTTGCACATATATAAAATTTAGAATTATTTTAGTATAATGTTTACTTTATAATTTGATTTACATTTTTAACTTTTGATTTTATAACTTCGCACAGATGAATTTATTAATATTTTATTAAAGTGTTGAGTATGGATAGACTATATAGACTGCACTCGAAAAAGAAAATATTCTATATCCCTTATTTAAGTCTAGGCCCAAAGTTCGCAAACTAATGCCAATCTACCTGATACCTCGATGTATTCAATGCAGCATGAATAAGGCAGCACAATACGCACTGTTAAAAATATACATCTGAACAGCACGGTTATCGAGAAGAAATCTCTCATCCAGTACAGGAATATTTCGTCTGTCGGGCGAGAAGAACAATAAAAAAGAAAACTCCATAGGAAGGGATTGCGGTCCTTTTTATCATCTTACTAACCCATTCCATAGGCTAAAGGGATGATCCAAGGAGCAGGGAATACCGTCTGATTCTGATGGTCAATAAGAAATGGGTCTTATTTTGCCCAAGTGCAGTGTATAAGGTGATCATGCACGTAGCGGATCTTCATGCTATATTTACTAATTACACCAATATATCCAAACGACCTAATTTATCTGCGAAACAAATAACCTAAGATTTACTCTCCCTTAAACTAACATACCTTTATGAATCTATGCAGCCTTTCACACCCGACAAATTTAATATGATTTAATTAACAGTTTAGCTTACCAAAAAAAAAAAATCATAATAAATACTTAAAAGAACGGAAAAAATAAATTAATGGAAATGATTTAAAAAAAAATACATTCAATGAAAATAACCATTAATAAATGATTTAGTTTGGTCAGATAGGATTTTCTATTTCTATTTAAATATTGGGAAAGTTTTATAGTCAAATTCATTAGTTATATAAAGTTCTTACGGTTTTAAAAAAGTCCATACTTTTTAGTTGCTTGTAATTTGGATCCCTTTGTTTCTAATTCCCATGGCATCCTGGGGGAGACAGGTATGCTGTTTGCCGTTCTATTGGCATTCATCCAGAGGTCCTTTACTGTAGCTGGTATAATTCTTTGCAGGCTTTTATTGCAGGACCCTGACATCCTAGGGTCCGCAATATAGGAAAATGATATTTCATTCTTTTAAAAAAACTGAAGGGATCGAAAGTGCATCTTTTCAATCCCTTCTCCTTCAACTCTCCCGGACTTAATGCATATAGCACACATTTTATTTCCAATATTTTCCTTTTTATATTCAAAATTGCGGATTGACTGGACGTGACGTCATGATGATGATGATCCTTTTGCTGAGGTCCATTTCCTGAGGGATTTTTTTATTGGCTATTCTGTTCGTATTGTTTTTCTCTCCTATCTGACCTTTAATTATGAATCTTGAAATGCCCAAGGGCTCATTTACTTAAGACTACTTCAAAATAATCATTTCCATCTTTAGCCTTTTTACACAATAGAATTAATTAAATTTTGTATATTTTTAAAGATATAATTTTATCTTTAAATCTTTAAGTTTTTGTTGAGAATTTAGTTTTAAATACTTTTTTTTAAAATAAAGTTTTCTTTTAATAATTTTCCATCTGTGCGATTTTATATATATACGAATTTAGATGACTTTTAATTTTTTAAAAACAAATTTTTATTTGTGAACTTTTATTTTAAATTTCTAATTTTATTTAAAATAATGTAACAGCATGTGTTCCCGTTACAATACATTAAATTAAGCATTCCTCAATGGGTAATACTGGATATCTAGACTATTTGACTAGATCCTTAACAAAATAAACTTCATTTCTCTAGATACACTTACTTTTTGTTTATTCTTAATTTCTTTGAATTATTAAAATTGAACTTTTACTTTTACGTTACATGACTATTCTATTTATCTAGTTAACATCATTGATGTAACCTATTCATTACCTCTGAGTCACTTAAAACCACTACACTTACACTACTCTCAATATTTCAATAATTAAGTACAATAAAATTCAAAGGAAAATTACTCTATGATGAATGTAACAGAAATAAACAGAGGATAATACTTTATGAATTAAAATACGTTTCAAGCTTGGTAAAATTGTTCATCAATTATTCAACTTTCTTTATTAGCTTTCCAAGTCTCATTCTTACAGCATCAATCTCCATATCTAGTTTATTTACTTAATGACACAACCTTGTTATGATTTAATATTAGGTTCATTTGGTAATACATTGTCTATTCGTCCACACTGCCTGATGGTGCGGTTCTATGCTAAAGCACAGAAATATGCTGTTTACAAAGCCGCTCATCTATTTTACAGCCTGTAAACTGTTCAAACACTCAAGATGTTAAAGTGCACCCTTCCCCAATATCTTTAGCATGTGAACATTATTATTTGCGATGAGTATGGGACTTTTTCTATAGACATTAGTCTTGACTATTTGACAGTGTATGATATGAAGATGTGTTTAGCTGTAATGACTAAAATTACATTAGAATTTTTTTTTTGGGGGGGGGTTGTTAAATGTATTGTAATTGATGTGAGTTACTACAAATTGTAACTAATGATCAAACACCCCTATTTTCGTCCTCAAGTGTCCAAATGCATGAAATGAGAAGTGTAAATCATGATTCGGCAAAGTTCATGATATGTCTCGCACTTTCTGATACTTTATCGAGATCAAAACAACAGTTCAATGGCGGATTATCCTCCGGCGTTTCGATTTGCCTAGCAGATGCGGTGGCCTTTCTTCAATAGAGAAAAATATTCTCCCCACCCAGAAGAACTGCGTTTGTGGTTGTTTAATGAAAGTAAGGCGTATTGAAACATCTCAAATGGAATGTGAATCATGGCAATGTCGATGAAGGTGTTCCATTCATCATGGAACATGGTTTGAGGGCTACCGAATGGCTTTTTTGAAAGCGTTACTGGCTAATTTATTACTGGATCCGGGATGAGCTTACATAAAGCATATTGCAGCTGAGTTAAAAATGTGTGAGAATGCAGTAAGGCATGTGACGACAGCTGTTAAAGAACTGTTGAGAAAGCCTTGATTCTGGTCTATGTCACCAAATCGGTAGTCCCGGTATGACAGTGAAAGTCGATGAGACGATGTTCAGTCAACGGAAAAACAACCAGGGCAGAATCCTTCTGCAACAATGGATTTTTGGGGGCATCTGTCATGAGACAGGCGATTGTTTTGTAGCAGCTGTAGCCTCCCGATCTGACAACATCCTTATGCAGTCCATCCGTGAGAACATCATGCCTGGTTCCAGCATCTATTCTGATTGCTGGAAAGGATATAAGAACTTGTGAATTGGAGGCTTCCGGATATCACCACTCGACAATAAATCACAAATACAATTTTGTGGACCCTGACACTGGTGTGCATACCCAGAACATTGAATGTCTTTGGGGTTCTCTCAAGTGGCGAAACAAGCGAACACGAGGCACAAGAAGAGAAGATCTTGATAACTATATAGCAGAATTTCTGTGGAGACGTCTGAAAAAAACTCAAGACATGTTCTGTGCCATCTTAGATGAGATGCATTTACTGCAGTGAAATGATCTATTTTTGTTATTCCTTTTTTTTTTTTTTTTGTCTTTTTGGGTTGTTTATTTTTAAAACACATAAAAAATATGTAAATAGCCAAAATTAATTAAAAATATATAAATTAATTTTTGATGTATTTGTAAAAGAAAGTTTGTTAAAAAAACCAAAAAAAAAAGACCGGAATTAAATTTTTTTAACAACAACTCTAAAAAATAAAGACGAATGTTTTAAAAAGCCTATTAAAAAAAAAATCCATTTATTTATTTTTAAAAAAAATATACATAAAACCGGTCCAAAAAAAAAAAACACACAAAAAAAAGTCTAAACAAATCAAAACAAAAAAAACAAACAAATTCAAACATTACAAAATAAAAATAGCCCAGTAACGTTATATCTATTTGTTTTTCACTAGCAACAGCGCCATCGGGTGGTGTGGACGAATAGACGATGTATTACCATTCATTTCATAATGTCTTAATGTTCTGTTTATTTGCTTAGCTTCTTTAAGAATCTTATAATTAAAGCTAGATTGCTGGACGGTCGAAACTGTAAGGAAAATAAATTTGTTTGTGTATATGAAAGAAGTATTATAAGCTAATCTTAATTTATTGTAGATTCTTTTATGTAATCGGTTTTCTTTTACTTTAGTATTCAAAAATTAATATATTATTTCTTATCATTTAAAATTTAAAAATTATATATTTTGTTGTGTTATAACATTATTTGTATTTATACATATTTTATTAATAAATTTTCATGTGATAATTAATTTTTTTAAAAAAAAAAACTAGTTAAAGTATTAAGATTCATCAATTTAGACAAATTTTCCCTGGCTGCATTGGCCTGCTTAATGGGCCCATTATAAGAAATCTAATATGCCATACATTATTGAGAATAAATTGTTTTGCTGATTTTGTCCATTTTAATTAAAACTAGCTTAATTTTAGTCCACTAGAGGGAGCCAAGAACTCCATATGACTCTGTTACTAGCTCCCCATTTTAATACCTTTTTCTTAGTTTAGGGAATCGGATTTCTTCACAACTATATCTACTTAAAAAAAGTTGTTTCTTAGCGCTGTTTTCATATATGACTTTAGTCATCATCTGATCACAAGTAAAAATAATCACTTATTTTCTTAAAAATGTTATGAAAATTAAATGGCAGCCATAAAAATTGTTAAGAGATTATTATAAGAGATATCAATTTTAAAAGAAAACTTAGTTTCTCTAGATCTTTGTTGACTGAATGAGGGTGTCTGAGTATTGTGGGGAGGGGGGTCTGGAAGCCTAAATCCTAGTTCTTTTTGCACTTGGAGCTGGGATGAGAATGCTATGAAGATCGTTGCTAATTTTGCCTATCTCACACATAAAAAAAAAATAATGTATTTCATTGTGATTTGAATGCTTGAGTTATATTTCAAAGATTTTCAAGGAAAATGCAGTTGAAACTGAAATAATTTACTCAATGAAGCGTATTTCTTCTAATTTTGTTATCAGTGAAAAACAGAGAAGTTAGGGAGAGGCTGATCTCTCAGCTAAAAATGAAATAATAACGTCACTGTGGATTAAATGCTTATATTATAAATCAGAGATTTTCATGAGACTTTATTAATCATCTTTAATTGTAACTTTGGAACATTTAAAACACTTGTTCACCTCATGGATTAATGTTACAGATTATTATGGACAAATTAAAATCTGACACTTTGGTTTATATAAATCATTATATAAATCAACAGCCGCCCTGTGAAACTATGAATCAATGGATATATAGCACATAATAAAAACATGTAATAATTAAAAGATATATTAAAGCTCTTGATTAAAAAAAAAAGTAGATCTGAGCAGTGACATGCGTATAAAACATAATACAAGCATGAAATTACTGGAATATATAGTTAAGACTTTGATTTGAGAAGGAAGGAGAAGAGCCATATACCAGCCAATGAAAATCTAAGGACATCTACAGTCAAATTATTTGTTGTATACACTTAGAAAAATCATTGGTTAAACTTTGTAAAACAGCAAGATAACATGATCGGCCTGGAAAATCAAATTAAAATTATGCATCACAATGTAATATATGCCAATGTAATAATATTATAGTAATAAATTATTATTTTGGAAAAAAACTAGCTTAATTTTACTGAATAGTAATGTTAAAGTTTTAAGATTCATTAATTTACAGAAATTTTTCCCTGGCTGAATTTGCCTGCTTAATGGGTCCATTATAAGAAATCTAGTATACCATACATTACTGAAAGTAAATTTTTTTGCTGATTTTGTCTATTTTAGCTAAAACTAGCTTAATTTTACTGAACTGTAAAATTAATTAATTGACCTTCCGGGTGCAATAATATAGTTAATTGGCAATCTCCTTAATAAAACAGATTTTTGTTTCTCTGAATGGGAAGATTACACCTGTTTCAGGCCATTTAATCTAGTCCATTATAATTAAATTTAGCAGCGTACAGAGAGGATTTATTAAACATAAGTTTTAAACAGAGCATCATCAACAGGAAGATCAAACAGTTTCAAAACAAATTGACCAATAATGTGGATAGACATGCCATACATACCAAACATATACAAAAAAATTTTGTTCAATTTTCAATGTCTCTTAATTCCAACAGACTCATCAATAACAGAAAGACTGATTAACACTCGCTCAAATTCCACAAGCAGTCTATAATATCGCATGATCTGACAAA
Organism: Epiperipatus broadwayi; assembly: GCA_028023455.1. Lineage (NCBI taxonomy): Eukaryota > Metazoa > Onychophora > Udeonychophora > Euonychophora > Peripatidae > Epiperipatus > Epiperipatus broadwayi. Next base: position 366,786 of record JAQFVV010012858.1, on the reverse strand, counting down.
AATTGGAGAGCTTCATACTAGGGGGAAAACAAAGCAGCACTGGAAACTAGATTATCTCAACATAAATATTTGTATACTAAAGCACAAGCGGATCCAGCACCCAATGCCATTTTCGCACAACAACAAAAGCTTGCAGGACACTCATATAAACCGTAAGTAATTAGCTTAGTCTGCTGAGAGGGAAATGATTTGAAAAGATAAAAGAGATCTGCTTCATCGCAATAGACAGCAACATCATTAACAAAAAGGAAACATGTTATTCTATATCCCGGAAATGGAATACTTGAAACATTGCATAGATTTGCATAACATTAGACAATTAGTTACTTCACAAAGAGCTATGATTATGAGAGCCATGACTCTCGAAAGCGCTCAACCCATGGTTTAACGAGATATTAAATATTAGCTTGGTGTTTATGCATTTATAGTGCTAGTAATGAATTGCAGAATATTAACCAAACATGCAAAGTTTAAAATTAAATTTGTATTGCAATCAAGATATGTATTGATAATTTATAATTAGTAACTAAAAAATTTGTAATTAATGAATCTTGTAAATTGTAGTTTAGAAAACAAGATTATATAAGATCCTAGCTGACTAATTTTTGCATTTGACTACATGTATTTTACTGTCTATCCCTGGAAGTGCCAAAACAATACCGAGTTCAATTGTACAGGTCGTTCTGACCTTTTTGTTTATTGTATAATTCATGGCTATTATACACCTTATAGCTTTTCTTATATTTATCTGAAAATATGGATATAAAATCTATTAAAGAATTCATTTATGAAAACTATTATTAATTCTCTCACACTAATATTTATATATTTTGATGCTATTACAGCACTCGACCAGGAATGTTAAGCAGGCCTGATTGCATCCAGTCAGCTTAGGCCTAGACACAGCAGATTGGTACAGTTGACAGGATAAGAATCACCAGGGTAGAGTCCCAGATAAGCTTCGTTTGATAGGTTTGATTCACAGGAATCATTAGACCGGCATCAATGCCATAGGTAAGCAATTGTGGATTTGATACCGACAATCTGACATCGATGATGCAGCTTGAAAAACTTTCCATCAGCATCAATGCAGTTAAAATTGTCACATTGATCTGTTTCGTCATCAGCTAGTAAGAGAAATCACAAACAAGTTACAGGACATGAGGAAGTAGTGATGAAGAGAATAAATTCTTTTAATCCTCAACTGGCAAAAGACATTGCTCAGTTTCATTTCAGAAACAAACAATAAACTAGTAGTAAAATTATATTTTAACGTTGCTTTACAAGATATGGCAAAGCCCTGCCTTAAGGGCAGTTTTCTAGAGGAATCGAACCAATTATGTGAAATGGTGGATGATCTATTAAGATAATAGCTGTTATCCATAAATGATTTGACATAAAGAAATGCTATTATGCAAGGAATAGCCCATGAACTAGACTACTACAAACAAAAAGACAATTCATAAACAATTTGTACAAGTGCAGACTTCAAAAGAGAAGGACACCCACTGAAGACAATCTCCTATTACTGCGAAACTGTAGATCATATTAAAAGAGAATACGAGTGAAAAAATGTTAAATGTCACAATTATAGAACTGATGTGCCAACTCCATCACCGTCTTGCTATGTTGATGCTTTGATTTAGTGATCAGAAGAGAACGAGTCATTAATAGTTCTAATGGGTAAATTACATCTACATATTTATTTATGTTTATTCTTTTACTGTACAGTTACAATAATAGCTATTACTTTGTAGTAATTACATGGTTTTATATTTTAGATTGATTCTACATAACAATATAATTTTACCACTAGGTGAAAAGTAAGACAGAATAAAAATAGCACTATTATTCTTAAAATTTTACATTGCACTAAATCTAAACCCTTTTTTTTTTTTTTGTTTAACAACACATATATTTTATCACTGCTATTTACAACCTAAAAAGTATTTTAGACTTATTGTTCTCCAACATTTTCTCTTTATTATCCATAGACACCTATAAGGTGGTTTCTAGGAAAAATAAAAGATGTCAATGTCCCTAATTTTTTCATGCTTTGGAATAATGAATTATCTTAAATAAATCATGTTACATACTATTTAATTGGAAATTTTGTAAGGAATGTAAAGAACCTGTTAATAAAAATATAATGTTAAAATTTACATGTCAAAATTTAGAATTTATGAAGAAACATAAAAATAATGATTACAAGTGTTAAAATCTTACTTTTTTAATATTTCAAATATGTAATATCTATTTTTTCGGCTTTATTACATTTCTTGGACTATTATTTTTCTGATAACATTTACCATTTGATTTTTCCACATTGTGTGCTGATTAATGAAAGAGTTAAAATTTCATAAAAGTAGAGTTAAAAATAAGTAACTTAACTCAGCTTTGTATACTAACGAATTTAATAGTAGTCATAATGTATTATTTGACTAAGTCAGAGAATATCTTTTACAAAAAAAAATAAATTGTAAAGAAAGTCAAAGAAATTCTAATGATTAGTCTTTTAGATTCCGATGCAATGATAACTTTCTTTGATATTAAAGCTAACTGGAATTTAAAATGAAATATAGGAACGGTTAATCTGTTATATTTAAATGTTATGTTTTAATTTACCTTCAATTGAGAAGGTCTGTTTGTCAGAATTTTAGTATAAGTTTGTTATTTTACTAGGATTTTAATATTTTATGATTTTCTATTTTATACAACTGCACATGTTTAAAATGACCAAATATTCAGGTACTATTTTATTATGGTTTTCTTATTTATTAATATTATTAAAATAAATATTTGAAAATAATTTATATCAAAATAATATTTACTACATTAGGGAAAAAAGATTCTCTACACTAAGTTCTTCTACCTACATAATGAATAACGTTCAAATTAATAAATTTTAAAAGTTTAATAAGTATTACTAGCTCCCAAAAAATAATAATTAAGCTAAAAAATTCCATAGTAACAACTGGCAAGTGGAAACTATAATTTTAGTCTATATTACTCTGATTAAAGCCATATTACAAATCATCCAGGAAAATGGAAATCCTGTTATCAGCATAGGAAAAACCCATGTCAATCTAATACACTAGAAAGCAAAAGAAAATGAAGCATATTACCCTAATGTATTCCACATGATATTTTCTAAGCTTATTCCCATTAATGCAAAGAAAAAAAAATAGCATATATATATATGTATTCAGTTAGTTAAGATTAAATACTAAAAGAAAATAATTTTTCAGAGTTAATCAACCTGCTTCCCAAATTTATCAATCACTTAATGTATAAAATGGCCCAAAAATAGTTTTACATTATTGATTTAGTGCATTTAAAAATTTAATAAAAAGTATAAATGTACTGGGCCGGATTTTATATTATTAAATGTGGTTGAATTTCTACTATTTGCTCTGTAGAATTTAATACAGTGGTACCAAATGTTTAATTAATTTTTCAGAATTAATAAACCTGCTTCCCAAATTTATCAATCATTTAACATACAGAATGGCCCAAAAATAATTTTACATCATTGATTCAATAAATTTAAAAAATTAATCGAGTGTAAATCTACTTTTGGGCTGCCTTTCATATTATCAAATGTGTTTGAATTTGCTCTGCAGAACCTAATTAATACAATCGTAAAATGAAAGATTTACTAAATTAAATGTTTGTGGATTTGATTTCCAGCAGAAAAAGTTAAAAAGATACAAGAAAAAATATCCCAGATTAATCAAGACCGATGTACTCGGTTCATCATTTCAGTAGTCAATTATCATCAATCCCCAAATGCAAAAAACTATGTAACTATACTTTTTTTTACCAACTTCATTATAATAATAATTCAATTTTTTTGTAAAAAATAAATGTTTACATACTACAATGCATTTTATTATAGCTTTATTTGCTTATAATTCTGACAGACTTGCAGTTTTATTCAAACAAGCAGCAGTTCTGATGAAGACAGTGGGTCAGTCGAGACTGTAAATATTTAAAGCTAAAATAAAAAACTGGATTTTTTTAGTTTTTGAATTTTTGTTAAACGCAATACAAAAAGTTAAGAAATAGAAAATTTTTCAGTGCATGGATTCAGTTGGGTCAAAGCCCACAAATATTTAACTCTTGTTTCTTTCATTTTGCTGTTAAATATGTAAGAGAACTAACTTCATTTAGACTACAGTTTACACACGTAGCTAAAAATAGTTAAAAATTTCTCTCAATTTCATTCTGAAGAGTATATGTCAAATTTATGTATATTAATATTATCTTTAACTCATTTACATAAAGGTGCCAATACTAAATTTTTAAGGTAAAAGGCAGATTCATGTATCAACACATAATATTCTTATGACTAAGTGATAATATTTATCAATACCTGTATATTTCCATAACACAGTTTTTACCTATTAGCAAATTATATTTAGAGATATATTATAAACTTTTATGAGCTCTGATAATAGATATATCATAAAATAATGACTCCCTTTGTATTTCTAAATGATAAATTAAAACAAATATCATAAAACATTATTACAATTATAAATAAATAAATAAATGTAAAAGATAACATCAATGACAAAAATATATTAAACAATTCTATGATTTTTTACATTTATGCCATTTAAAAACCTTATTTTATATGTTTTTTGATCTATATATATTTCATAATTCACGCATTTCAAATATATACTTGGGAGTCACCAAAATAAAATTCATGTAAACATATTTATCACATAATTTTTGCATATGTATAAAAATGTATATAAATAAAAATATGTACCTATAAAGCAAATTTGTGTAATATTTATATATGAAATTAAAATAGTTCTGGGGAACTATTGTGTATTAAGAAATTCTTATAATCAGTTATAAAAAAATCCTGTTTAAAGTTTCCAAAAAAGAAGCTTGGATTCGTTAAAAAGATTCTAATCCACAGACATATTGAAACCTCCATAGAAATGGGTCAACAGTATTTTAATGAAGTCTAATTCGCCTTAAGGCTTTGATGTTTTAAAAGACTGTCATAACAAGATGAATGAGATTTCATCAAAAAATGTTAGCAACCCACTTTTGCAGACAAGTTTTTGTGTCTGCCAATCAGACTCTTTTTAAAAACTTTGAAGAGAATTAATAAATATTTTATTCATTAAGTGGATAATCGCTAACTTAAAATCCATTATGTGGATAATCTCTAATTTAATGAATGACTAATAAAAATTATTTGATGATGATTGTTCTATTACTGATCATAAGAATTTTTAACAGTATTTTCCAAAATTAATTTCATATTTTAATCAATGAAAATCTTTTGTTACCATCATATAAATATATAACATATAAGTTTATGAATTTCAATGATGTATTTCAAGAAATATAATGTAATAAATTTATCTCTGCATTATCAAATTATCAGTTTGCCATAAAAAAATATATAAATCTAGAACTTATCTACATAACTGACTCTCTAATCATGTGACATTAGAAGCTAATTTTTATTTATAAATTTAATGCATAATTTACATTTTGAAATAAATTCTTTGATGTAGCTTACAACTATCACTTTTAAAAATAAAATAAAAATGTATACTTTATTTTAAACATTTGGTAGAATAATAATTTTTTTATTACATATCTGAATACCTGAATTTTTTTAAACCTAAATTTTCTGTCTGATTAGAATATATCTTACTTATATTAAAGACTGAATGATTCAAATCATTGATAGACATGTCTAGAAATTTTTATTTTTTTATGACATACTGATGTAATATAGTAACAATAATTAATACATGAAATGACTATGATAGAATTAAGTGCATAGATAAATTACTGATTTGATTGTTTAATGAGAGTGGCTAAAGAGTCTGGTTTCTCATACCCTGAAGCACTTGTCAAATCAGCAACTTCAAAATCCAAATCAGTAATGTAATCAGCAATTAACGACTGCTCTATATTATCATGCTGTAGTTGGCAAATATTATGCAAAATACAGCAAGTTGTAATTATCAGAGGTACAATATCAATTCTCCATACCTCTAGATGCTGCAAGTGCAGGAAACGTTCCTGGAGTAATGCAAAAGTTGTCCTTATAACAACCAGTGTTTTCGCATGAGCCTGGTTGTACATTATATGCATATCTGTACAAGGTTTAGATTCCAGATAAGGTGTCATTAAATACGGCTGAAGACAATAACTTATACTACCAAGAAAATGGCAATTGCGAGGAAATATATCTATATTACCTTCGTTTTCCAGAAACAGATCAAATGACCAAAAGACTGACTGGTTGCTCTTGGAACCATCTCTGCTAATGTAACAACTAGTGAAAACATTACTGAAAATATATATATAAAAAAAAATAAAAAGTTTGTACAGTAAATGATACAGTACATTTTAGGCTTTCCTATGCATAAGTGGTTATTGATAACAAATCCTTAATCCCAGCTCAAACAGTATAAGACTAAAGATGCTCAACTCTAATCACAAGCCTCATTGATAAAGTCAAAAGCCAGAAACAGGTCTGAGGAAAAGAATTTAAATACTAAGGAAGGGATTTTATATGCATCTAATCACTAATTAATCAAATTTATACTAAATGCCATTTGAGTGAAGAACTGCTCTCATCCTATCCTTTAATAGTAATTTATTATAGTTATACCAACACGCATACATGGAAAAACCTAAAACTTTATTGACATTATATAAAAATTTATATATACATATACATAGGAAGATTTCCATAACATATAAATTACAATATACATACAATATAAAAATAGGTATAATCCACTGCTCTTGGGTTTCTTACATATAAATAAAAAAATAAAACTGAAAAAGTTAATACAATAATAAATATTAGAACTCCAGAAAATCAAAAATGCATGAAGTTATATTTAATGTTTTCAATATTTTCTCTGTGTATCATGCTGTATTAGTATTATCTTTAATTTATAATAACTACTATTACTTAAAATACAAAAGTTTCTTTTGGCAAAATTTTAATGTTTTCTTCAGGCATTTTTTTTACAACTAGAACTTCAACTCTCCTTATATAACCACTATATATAATATAAGCAACAAAAGCAATGGCAATATTATAATGCACTATGGTTATACAGACAAGGTAAATGTTGCGTTTGTTTCCTATTTATAGTTTAAGATATTAATTGTTAACATACATTTAGATAAGAATGTATAGTATATATTGTAATAAGCCAATAAGCATCACATGATCACCACTTCTTATGCTTGCTTATAACTGGTATTAAAACAGGCAAAACTCTCTATATGTATTGCCACTCAGTGCAAGCCACAGTAATCAATGGATGGCAGAAGGCTTGTGCATAAAATCCCCACCTAGTGCCTAAGATTTAAGAATGTATAGTACATATTGTAATACTATAATACACCATATACTCCTTAAATTACACTGTATAATGCAGTTAACATAATATTTATTTTTATTTCCTTTCTTACAGTTTCAACTGTCCAGCAGTCATCATCAGAGCTACAACATTTAACATATACAATTAATATCTATTCATACATATATCAACATATATATATACACACACATACATATACAAATATACATATAAATATAAAAATAAAAACAAAAACAACATTCCAAATACTCCAACTATTTTCTTAAATTTTTTTTAAAAAATTTTAAATGAAAGAAGTTAATTGAGTATAAGGGTGGGTAAAGAAGTTTTTAGATTATAGAGAAATTAAGGATCCATATTTAAGAAAATAGTTGCGTATTTGGAATGTTGTTTTTGTTTTTATTTTTATATTTATATGTATATGTATGTGTGTATATATATATGTATGAATAGATATTAATTTTATATTAATTGTATATGTTAAACGTTGTAGCTCTGATGATGACTGCTGGACAGTTGAAACTGTAAGAAAGGAAATAAAATAAATCTTGTTAACTGCATTGTACAGTGTAATTTAAGGAGTATATGGTGTATTATAGTATATATAATTAAGCAATGCAAATAAAAAGTGGAATAAAATTTAATACATATTGTAATGTGATAAAATTGACCTTCTATTCCATTATCCCTCCATTGGTTTGGTCAGCATTTGTAATAAAACAAAAGAAATTGCCCTACAGATTTAGACAATCATTTATTGTCCATACAAAATGAAACAAAAAACTTATGTTGTATGTTATATAATTTTCATTATATTAAAAAACAAAAAAGATATTATTTCAACATATAAGACTTATTTATGAACAAACAATGGGTAAATTTAGAATTTAATTCATAAAAGGGTGGAGAGATTTTTTTTTTTTTTAGTTTAAACTCTTATCTGATGATATAAATTAATTCATGGCTTAATATTTTCAAATATTCATTTTTTTATTTAAACTTTAACTTAAGAATATTTGTAAAGAAGAGTTTAAATGCAATAAATTTTCATGTCACTTTGATTATTTATAACTTATATTAGTGGATAAATAAAATCAATTTTATTTAGTCATATTTTTTTTTTTGAATTGTATTTTATTTGAAGCCTTAAGAATATACCTTGCAATCTCTCCTGCCGTTTATACAGTGCATTGACATACAACATACTCTTATGATTCACATATATTTATTTATTATTATAAATTATTATAGGGTAACGATAACCAGATCGATAAATATTGAATTAAGATCAATCAGATGTTAGTCATTAAAAGACCACATCTATACATATTAATTAGTTACCATTTTAATCAGTTAGATTCTTATTTTTTTATTATATTATTAATCACTTATTATAAATCAATAAATTTAATTTTAATTGAAATCTAATAAGCTTGTCTAATTATTTTATAAATGTGCAAAATAATTTGTGACAATAAATTTAAAATAAGATGAACCTTCTGTATAAAGAAAAACATTTTTCTTTCGATAGTTAAATCTTAATCTAAAATCGAACAAATATCGGTATGTGAAATATGGTTATGTATATATTCTTTTTTTATATGATTATTATTATTAAGTCTAATTAGAGCTAAACTTTATATAATCATTATATTGAAAAATGTTTGCTTTATCTAAATTAACATCAATTGTATAAATAATGTAATTAGTTTGTGATTAATTAGTAAGAGATTATCTTATTCATTTATAAGGACAGTAACACATTTTATTCTGACATTGTGAGAATGATTTGCCTTAATTATGTTTAAAATTATTTGAAATGTATCATAAATTTAATTAACTATTACATCTTAATACCTATCTTTGACTAGAATAAATGCCAATAATTGTTTTATATGGTTTGGTTGTTATAAAATTCATTTTAATAATTGATTTATAGAAAGTTTAAAATGGATGGATAAGATTAGGTGATTGTGATTCGATAAATATAAACTGAAAACCTACTGTATATTTGATATAATGATATGATTGGATATTATAAATACAAGATTATTTAATAGTTTGATTGATAGTGCATTCTTGGTATTTCATTTTGATATATATAACTTAAGTAATAATAGTACAGTGATGTAAGGTATAGCATAGATAAGTTAATATTATTTAAAATTTTATTAAACTCAATATAAAATTGATTCATTTTATTTAAACATTATAGATATCGTAGGATTATATGAACAAAAAATTTAACTTTCATTGTACGTTTAAAAAAAAAAAAATTACACAAACTAAAAAAAAATTTTTAAATACGTCAATTTAAAAGATCTTTAAATTTACTTTTTCCTTTTTAGCTTTTAAACATTTTAAATGCCAATATCTTTGGACCATCTATTTGTAGACGGTGTTTTTTATTCAATTATAAATTAAATGGATATCATAGGCATATATCATTGTTTAGGACAGTGATATCTGATTTAACTGCTTATTGTAGTTTATTTTGGGTAATGAATAGATATGGTGATATTTGAACTAATGATCTTGTTTGTTTTCTTTTGTTTTAAATGCAGACTGAACAAATTAGGTTTTAATAAAGATTATCATCAGTATTTTAATTTAGTATAGTGGACAATATAAATACATATTTATTGGAAATATTGTTATGGCAGTGTGACCAATGACTGAGCTATATAATTTTATACAAATTATAACACAGGTACTATTTATTGGTACATGTTTTGCCCTGTTACAAATAATATTTAAAATTATATGGGTATTTCTTCATTAATTTTATTATTTTATTTTATATCAGTAATAAACGATTGTCTAAAACCTGTAGGGCAATTTTTTTTGTTCCATTACAAATGCTGACCAAACCAGTGGAGAGATAGTGGAGTAGAAGGTAATTTTTCCACGTAACAATATCTTTCCTTTTTAAGATATATATATGTGTGAGTTTATACACACACACATCTATTTAATTATAATGTACTGGATCTTTTAATTTATAATTATATATACATGTATGCGATACATTCATATCTATTTCTAAATACAATATATATAATCATATGTATAGACAGTTACACATACATTTCTACAATTCCAATCATATTGTATAGATGTTTTGTACATATTCATATTTTTCTTTATTATATTACTACTACTATTTCTATTGTGGTTATTATTATTATTGTTTTTACAAACATCCTTATTCATGACTAATTAATTGCGAAAATAAAAAAGCCAACTACATTACAACAGCCAATACTCAATGATGCCAATTTGCTTGCAACATGAAGTATCATTAAGACAATATTTATAATCTCTAAAACCAATCAATGTTCTTTTTTTTGAGGGGGAGGGGGTAGTAGTTTTGTAAATGATATATTTGATGATAGATTCTGCTTTGGTTTAGTCTTTTTTCTGCAATGACAATGATGAAAAATTATAGGTAAAAAAAATATTTACCATTTTGCGAGAATAAAGACACAAAAAAATGATAAAGATAAATCAGAGCCCCTAAGAATATGACAACTATTATGAAGCTTGCATTGTAACATTTTAATTTTTTTTTACTTTCATAATCAGTACATCACAAAGCTTTTATAACCAGCCCAACTGAAAATTTTGTCAATTCATCAACAAGAAGAGATCCAGTTACTGATCAATAATAGATGATTAGTTCAGTTAATTAATAGTGAATGAACTATCTGGAAAAAAAAAAAACATCCTGAAAAAAATTTCGAAAGATCTACTAACCCAGACTTGAATCTCAAAGGAGGATACAACAATCATGTCACTAACCACTACATCAGAACACTCATTATGTAGTAACACATGATTGACAATTTTAACCATTATGTAATAATCATTAGGTTCACAGTCCTGTGTCTTTTAGCGCAGCAGTAGATTGGCAGACTTTGGAGTGCAATATTCTCAGATCAATTCCAGTTCTGAGATTCCCAGTGCTCGACCTTATGGATTCTCATGCAATAAATTCCATTTAATTATGTATTTGTTAGGTTCTCGAATTATTCTGTTCCTATCATTTTAGAAAATGCTTTTCATAAAGAAATTTTGGAGATAAATTATTATTTATAATTACAATGGTAACTTTTTTTTTATGTAAAATGTTTCCTTTTGATTAAATATTTGATTATCCTGATTAATTTCATTTATTATCATTATGAGTAATTATTGAAAATTTTAATTTGCCTTTCTTTTTTTATGGACTTTCAATAATTTTCCTTAAAATATAATAGAAAAAAATCCTAGAAGAGATTCGTCCATTGAACGATGAATAAAAATTCAGTGCATTTTTTTAAATAAATATGTTAAGTCCATTTGGCTGGATGATAATTTATTATTTATCACATGACAAAAAAAAATAATTGAATAATTATTGACTTAGAAGTCATATTATATTTGAATACTAGAATCAACAGATTAAACTTCAATCCAAGAAATTTTACATCTTTAATCCGTCGTTCTAGAACTGCGCTAAACAAAGTTCTGATAGATAATAAACCTCATTGTTAGAACAATTGCTGGAGTGGCAATCTTTCTTTTATATATAAGAATCATAGACATAAATAAAAATGTAGCTTCCAAATCTGTACACAAGCTAATATGTACCTAAAATCTGTTTCTGCAATTTTAAAAAATCTAATGAATGAAGATCCAATTTAATAGTGTTATTCCTGAAGATATCTCATAAAATGCAGCTACCAAAGACTACAGATACCATTCTCAAGTTACTGCATTTTTAGATTCCAGAGAAAAAAGATTTCTTTTTTCACAAATTAAGCAAAGCTGAAACTGCATATATATACATTAGTAAAATGAAGACTAAAGAAATATTGCCATATATGCTTTAAAACAATGGTCGAGTGAAGAATTCAAGATATAAAGTTTCCTAGATCAAAGTTCAACCTACCATTTCTTCTGCCTGAATGTCACATGACTTCCCAAGCAACATTCGATCCTTTTTTTTTTACTATCAGTTAAATAAATAAAAATATTAAATATAGAAATATTAGAACAAATTATCTTTATAAAATAATCAAATTTTACACTATATGGCATTAGCTATATTATGTTAAATAATATTAAATCATTTCACTTTTGCGTTTAATACCACGTGCAATTTCTTAATTCATTTCCTGATTCAAGCTAACAGTTTCAATTGTTAAACAGCCTTCTTCAGAACTGAAAATATGTAATCATATAAACATATTGTAATGTTTTCCCATTTTGCTACATTCTGTTAGGCCTTTTTTTTTTTACACACTATGAAGTGAAAGTTAATCAAGCTATGGAGAAAGAAATATCTTCTTTCCTATTTCCAAAAACATAGCTATATTTCCTAATTAATTGGCCTACTAATTATTGTGACCAGAAGTGCTGACGAAGTTAGTTTTAATTTATAAGAGCGCGTCATAGTCAATAGACTCCTAAATTCCTCTTATCCCATAATTTTGACGCAAGTAACTAAAAGATCGGGATGATTTCCCATAACTTTATTTATTTTTTTTAGAGAATATTATTCCCGGAGCTTAATCATCAAAAATTGGCAAAGGTAAATCCTAATAAACTAACCTTAATAAATTTAATAACTCTCATTAATAACGCACAATGAATAGTTGATATTAGAAATAAATATTTTATTCTAACAAATTTAAAATATTAAAAACACATATTACTAATAAGTTGGAAAGAATGCACACACACTAATCCAGACATGAATCAATTAATTAAAAACAGTTAAACAATTACAGTTCACTTCCAAATTTCTTCTAGAAAGTTCTTTAAAATGAAAGTCTCTTGAATGAAAAATTAATGTCTCTATCAGGTTTATATTATAAGCTTAATTTTAGTCACAATTGAGAATAATTAATCATAGCTTACTGTTAAGTTTAGCAAATTTCTGTAGACGGTTGATTACCATACATGGTATTTTTTTATGTGAGAGAATAAGATCGTGGCCATTGGTTTTAACTTGTTCTTGATCTGTCCTAAGGGCTAGTCACGAAAGCTTTTCTGGGGTTGACGGTCTTCATGATGAACAATGTCAAAAACTTCGGTCCACTCCAGCATGAAGAATTATTTCAGCGTAGAGTGGTCCTGGATTTCGTGATTCAGGACCAGCCAAAACAAAAACAGACAAGACTCTGATCACACTGGTATTCTTCCTTTTATACTAGAGGTCCGGTTTTCAGACTTCTGCGCATATTTTCTTTTGTTTTTTTATCAACATACAAGATAATAATCTTGTACATTCTTAAATTTAAATTACAAAGTCTTTTTTTTTTAATATAATTCAGTCATCTTTAATTAGCTTCCAAAAAGGTTCTACTGATTGTAATCTGCATGTGGAATTCTCTTTCCTTTAGTTTATCTGGATTAATAATCTGTGTGTCTTTTATTCTTTCCAATTTTAACTTTTATTTTTAATTACATAAAAAAAAAAAACTATGGACGTAAAATTAAACTTTCATTGTACGTTTTAAAAAAAAAATTACACAAACACACAAAAAAAATTTAAAATGCATTAATTTAAAAGATCTTTAAATTTACTTCTTTTTTTTTAACTTTTAAAAAATGCCAATATATTTGTACCATATATAAATAAACGGTACAATATATTATACTATACACATATAACTATATATTGTAACATTTTTCACATTTTTGTAGATTCTGGTAGCCATCTTTTACACACTGTTAAGTGAAAGTCAATCAAGCTATGGATAAGAAAATATCTTGTTTGTATTTCTAAAAAACATAGCTATATTTCATGATCAACTGGCCTACTAATTATTGCATCCGGAATTGCCGACGAAGTTAATTTTAATTTATAAGAAGGGGCCATAGTCAATAGACTCCTAACTTCATCGAATCCCATAATTTTGACGCAAGTAGCTAAAAGATCGGGTTCATTATTATCCGTAACTTTATTTATTTTTTTTAGAGAATATTATTCCCGAAGCTTAGTCAATAACTATTAAATAGAATGGCAAAGGTAATTTATTTAATTAAATATTAATTAACTAACATTCACAACATCTAATATTCAAATTAAGAACATACAAAGAGAGTGCTAAATCAATACTAAATATTTTATTAAAATCTATTAAAAATATTTATACGAGAATTAGTAAAAAAAAAAAAATGGAAAAAAAGAACATCCACTAATCCAAATACTATTAATCAGACTAAAAGTTCTTGTTATATTTAAATTCTTCTAGCTAGTTTCTTGAAATTTTGAAAATCAGCCACAATCTGTATTATCTTTCCTGGTTAACGTTAACTGGCATTAAAGTCACAAACTGGGAGTAAATAATCTGAACTTACCAGTAAGTTTGTATAGATTTGTGGGATCCTGAGCTCATTGAAATTTAATTGATCTTTCCTGCCTGCATCTTCACTTTTCTGGCCCGTTCCATAGATGAAGAGAGAAACTCGATTGTGATAACCTATTCATTACGAAAAACGGTGTTCACAAGGTTTTCGTTCCCCTTCTTGCGTGACGGCTTCATTCAGCAAGTGAGTAGTGTCCCTGTGCAGATGCATTTCACTGCACAGGTCATCCTTCATGGAAACCTCCAACTCTAAAAACACATAACCAGAAGATAAATGAAAAGACCTAGATCGAATTGTCCTCTTCTTTTTATACCTCAGTCCAGTTTTGAAACTTTGCGCATGTTATTATTATCATGACGCTTAGGTTTATTAGGTTTATATATTATACATTTATTTTTAACTTTCTGTAACAAAGTTCTTTTTTTTAGTAAATCATTTCCACCATCTTTAATTGGATGTTAGAAAGATTTTCTTGATCATAATCTTTGTACTTTTGGAATTCCTTTTGCTTATCTGGATTAGCAATCTGCATGACTTTTTTTTTATTCCTTCCAATTTCAACTTTTATTAAATTACAGATAAATAATTCGAAACAAAAAGTATCAACTCTAATTGTATGTTTAAAAAAAAAATACACAAACTAAAAAAAATTAAAACCGCGTTAATTTAGAAGAACTTTAAATTTACTTTTTTTTCAGCACTTGAATAATCTCAAAATGTCAATATATTTGTACCATCTATTTGTAGACGGTATAATATATATCTGAATTAACATACCAATTATCTGTGTTAACACTAACTAAATTTAATTCAGTACAGTAGAAATGCGATAAGTGCTATTTTTTTTAGTTCCAAACCCCCATCATGTACATCGTACATAGCATATAATAGCAGACATTTTGCTAATAAACTTTGATTAGAATAGAAATATGTACTTTTCGATATGCACATATGTATAACAGATGTTTTCTATTTGTATATTGTGCATATAAAAATTAAAATTTTAGAATAATCAAAATTTTCAAAAAATAATAACATAGTTATTAAATACATTTACATAAAAATAAGAAAAAAAATATATATATATATCGTATTTTTATTTTTTAAATAAAGAAATGACTTATTTTCATTGCAATTAAATTTGCACTGGTCAATTTTTTTTTTTCCATTAATTTTTTTTTCTCATAGAAACATAATAGCCTATTCACGTTATCAAAAAACATCCCTAATTCTTTTGATGTTTTTATGTCAGTATTAACTTTAAGTATATTCTAAAATTATATAAAACTTTTAATCTTATACCTGGAAAATATTTTAAGTGAAATACTGCACACCCAATTTATAAAGGATAATAAAAGAAAAGGAAAATATGTGTTTTCAACATAAAATTTAAAAAAAATTATTCATAAACATGATCATTTATGGTGCAAAAACCGGCAACTGGCATATTTAAAAATTTACATTTTTTATTTTTTTTTTAGTGTGATCACGTGGTGCTCAGAAACAGAAAATGGCTCTTGAATATCATAAAATATAATAAATTTGCAAGTTATCATTTTTTTTTGTTCACTTATTTACATTTTTGTTTATTAATTTTTTTTTCTTAATATATAAATGAACTATACTTTGATACAGCATAGTTGCACTATATATAAAAAAATATACTAAATGATCAGCAAGAATCAAAATCAAAGAGAACAGTAAGAGGCAGTATTAGAAAATAGTAAATACTGAGTTCACAATATCAAGAAACTCTTAAATCATCATTGTTAAGACTCTATCGTGTAAACAAATTGACCAGTAACATGGAAGATAAAAAATGAAATGAGTGTGTCAATACAGAACAAACTGCAAGTGTTGGAATCAATAGTGAATCAATCAGAGGACTTAGCATCCAGAAATGATGGATTATACGAGTTGGAGAAGAAATTGCAAGAAAATCAGCATTCATTGCAGAAGAATAATCAGCAGCTTAAAGTAGAAGAATGGAAGAAAAAAAATAAAGAATTATCAGAACAGATAGAGTTTTGGCAGCAGTATGAAATGGAGCTACAAGAAGATGGCCGATAGTGAAAATGAAGATTTTTTAGAAGGGCAATTTTTAAATAGTTAACTGTCAGACACACAAACTGAAAAATAAAGAAAAACCCAGTGTTTCTCCAAGTGTAAGAAAAAAGCATCTAAGGTGGCAAGGGAAAAGAAGAGTTTAGAGTATTTTCAAGATTACTTTTATTAATCTGAACAAGGGATTTTTTTCTGAAGTGGAGGGAAATGTCGTATTTTGTATAAATATGTACATTGAAATTCAAATATAAGTTTGGTACTGCAGAAAAAGTAAAGAAAATATATTAAATATATTTTAGATCCCTGATAAGGGTTTAATTAATGACTAAATTTGCATAGAATGTAACAATGGAAAATATTTATCTGTTTGTGATAAAAAAAATTGTGTTTGATAATTGGCAAGAGATATTTGCTAATTACAAATATTTCTTGATACAATAGAAATTGAAAATACTAATTAAAGCACCAACAGGAAATACAAGACTGATAACAATCAAGAATAAATACTGGATTGCCGGAGGCAAATCTATATATAAAAATAGTTTTGAGCAGCAAAGTGCGTTGTTCTTATTCCAGTGAATTTACCAAGTGAATGGTTGCCGAGAAATTTTAAGTGACAGTAGCTGAAAGAAGCTTAAATGATCATGAGCAGCAGCTGAGCAGAGCCAGGATGTTTTGGAAGCTAAGGCCAGAAGAAACCTTCCAGAAAGCAGCCAATTGTTAAGTACATCACAGGAAGTGAATCATAAGTAAATTATATATATATTGTGTTTGTGTGTATTAATAACTTTTTACTATTAATTACATTTCATCATTTGTTGATTTATTTGTTATTTGTTGGTATTCTGAGTACTTGCATTTCGAATACTCAACAACTTGGTGCAGTCACCGTCTCGAACTTGTGAATAGCGAATAAGTTTTAAAAAATCAACAAGTTGGCACAGTCACCATCTTGAATCTGTGAATAGCGAATAAGTTTTAAAAAAGCCATCAAAAAATAGTGAAAATGTCCCTAAGTCAGTTGGCAATAATGGAATTCGATGTGAGTAATGCAAGTCATTGGCCATGGTATGCCACGCAGTTGGAAAATTCCTTATTAAATGGAATCAAAGATAATATGAGGAAGATAGCTCCTTTATTGTGTATGTCGGGACTAAAAATCATTGACATTATAAGCAAGTATTTTGACATACAGAAAAATGAAGAAATAATCAACAAGCTGAGCAAACATTTTAATCACAACAATCCAGACACATTGACAGATTAGCATTAAGAAACTGAAGGCAATGGAAGGGTGAATCGATAAAACAGTTTGGAATCACATTAATAGAATTAGTTAAAGAGTATGGATATGGCGATCATGTAGACAAAATTCTGTTAGATCAATTAATCTGGGGTATGTAAGAGGACATACACCGAAAAAATCTGCTTACTGATGCAGAATTAAATTCTGAAGAATCCATTAAAAATGAGTGGCTCACAAACTTATTGTGGAACAGGCAGTGTTTTTCAGTAATGAAAATTACAGCAAAACAATAGTGTATAAGATGGAGCATGAAGCAGAAATTAAAAATATTTTCTTTGCCAACAAAGGTTTTAGAAAAAAAATTAAGTATTTTTGTTGTGGAAAACCAGGGCACATCAAAAAAGAATGTACATTTAAAGACAAATGATGCCTTGTTTGTAAGCGGAAAGGCCACCTAGCAAGGTGTAGATGATCACCAGAAAGTGATATTAATGCGAGTGATAGGACCAAATCACAAGGACAACACCCTCAAACTATAAGATAGAAAACAGAAAAATGTTACAAGCACATCAAAAAGATAATGACTAAATTACAAATAGAAAATAAAAATTTAAAAGAAACGGTGAATAGTTGTCAGATCCAACACCTAACAAATTTTCCTAGGAACTTGGATGAGATAGTCTAAAAAGATTGTCTATTGCCTATTTCTGGGATATCTAACTATTTAGTTATTAATATAAAACAACCATAAATATCAATAAATATTTACTCTCTGAACAATCTCTGCACTTTTTATCTGTGAGGCTTGATTTCACTATTTTTCTACATGTTCTGATCAGAACCATTTACATAGCATATTTTATTTCCAAAGTAAGTTATTGAGAATCATGAAATCTCTTTTGATAACTAAATTCGCTGCTATTTGAAGATTATTAACAAACTCCATTTTATTAATAAAGTGACTTAAGAAAAAAAAAAAAAATGATTACAAATATATTGATCTTCCTGACAATAATACCTACATCAAATAAGTTTATAATTAATGATTAGTGCCATCGTGGATTCCTCATAGGGCTGCCATGATTATAATTCGCATTTATATTGAAATTCTAAAACTTCCAAGATTTATAAAACTTTTAATGTATTTTAATTAATAATTGTGATGAAATAAGTCTATTATGAAGAATAAATACAAGTAATATATGCTAACCCCTCTAAAATAATTATTTATAATTCACGTGGATATTTGATCCAAGCATGATAATTCAGATTTTTTTATATTTAGAGGCTACATAAATATTGTTTTATTAATTTAAAATTAATATTACAAAGATTTTTCTTCTCTACATTTAAACTATACATTTTATCTTTTAAAACATTTCTTTTTGTATGTATGTATGATAATAAAATAATTATGTGGACAAAACAAGGGGAAATTAATAAATACTCCATTCATTCAATCTCACTTTCTCTCTAAGAAGGTATTGAGCTAAAGGAAATTTGTAATAAGTAAAAAAATGTTAAATTCACATGAAAAGGGTACATTTTAAAATATTAGAAAATTCATATAAAATATAAAGGATATACTATCGAGCTTAGATTATCTTAAATAATCTTTCATTTCATTGTATGGATGTGATGTAATCTACGATCTATTTATTGGTAAGATTAATTTTACAATGGAATGTAGCATGGCCTCAAAACTTTAACCTATGAAAACTCTCTATCCCCTTTAAAGTAAATAAGTTTCATTTACTATATGGCTTGACCTACAATTGTCTAATTTGTGACTCTTTATTTTTGAGAAAAGGGCTGGTGTACGGGTATGTGACTTCTGTTACATATATTTATTAAATATCATATGCAATTTTATTCAATGCCATACAAATGTACCTTATACTAAAGTGGTAAAGTAAATACAGACTCAGACATTTGTTAACTGCCAAACGTGACTAATCAATACTTCATTCAATATTAATAATGTCTCTGGGATTTTTTTTTTTTTTGGAGATCACTTTTTTTTGGCCAATTAATTATTCATTTTTTACAAACTCGAACTTCGTATCATATTAAATGTCTATCTTTTCATTTATTCAGATTTTTTATCTTTATACTTATTTATGCACTACAACAGGGAAGAGGAACTATTTTTTTTTGCTAAGAGTCATTTGGATATTTATAAGATCAATCACGGGCCATGTAAAATTATTGACTTAAAAATTAGCCTGTTATAAATGAAACATTTAATCAATTTAAACCTAATCAATGGGAAAGGAAAATCTTTTCAGTTGGCAGGCTACTTTCAACTTGCCCTTTTTAAACAAAGGCCATAATTTTTTTGGGAATTAAAAATAAAATAACATCATTATTATTAATGACCGGACCATGTTTAATGACAATTTTCCCAATTTTGCTTATAACTTTTCTTTCTTGTCATATTTATATTCTTAAATTTCTTTTTTATGTCCTGGACAGATTAATTCTACAGCAGCTAGGATTCAGTAATTTATAAACTCCCCTTTAGAAAATGGTTTTGAAGTTTATGCTTTTTTTACAAAAAAAAATGTAATTTGCATTCACAGAATTTTCTGTCATTTGGACATGTCATTCACTTGATGAAGCTCCTTTTCAAGTTTTCTATTTTAATATTTCTTTCTCAACAATTTTGTTGTCATCAGAATGTTTTGATAAATAGTGTTCTTTATTAACTGGAATACTTTCCCCGATATATCAGGCACATTGATTTATTATTTCTTTCTATAAAAAAAAATATATGCTGATCCATTTTTATTGAAATATGCAATTTTCTGTGTCAATTTTTATCATACTCAGTGTAGTAGCTATCTCAATAAAAAAAAAAAAAAAATTAATTTTATTTTTGGCATATACAGTTACTGAAAAAAAAAAATGCCTTCAGCAGCGTAGATTAAATCTGTAGTAAGATAGACCACATAATATAGATAATTTGTTGGAATATTGCACCTTTGATAGAATGAACTAGAACTATTGTAAAGGTTGGATGTAGTTAAGAAAATTAATATTTTATTTTACTTGTCTCTTAATTCAATACTTGAACAAAGCACGTTTGAATAGAAGTTTAGTACAGGGCCATTTTATATATGTTTTTGAAAATATCCGGGGACCTTATTAAGAGCTTTAGAGGACTGGAGTTGGCCCGGGACCAAAAGGTTCCCAATTCCTGCTCTATAACAAAGATTTAATATTAATCTTTCGCGACAATTTTAAGTAAAAGGGAAAATAAATTCTCCTTTGGAATAGTTGTAAAATTCTCAGTTTTATTTCTTTATGCTGCACTTATAATATATATATATATTAAATATATTGACAAATTTATCAAGCAAATTTCATGATGATAACTATAAAATTAAAAAAGAAATGACATACAAAAGATATGAAAAATATTTTAAATAAATGTGATAATAATATTGTAAGATAAATTTGAATGAAATTATCATTTCTTTATCAACTTTAATGTACACTAACAACATTATATATACAATTTGAGAGACGAACTACCATCTCTTTAGAGATTTTAAAGTTTACTTTAAAACACAACATTTTCTGCATGTTGGCAATGAACTGTCTTTTGTGAAGCAAGAACATGATCATGGATTTTCTTTTTGTGATCATTATTCTTATGACCTCCTCCTCAATGATATTATAAAAAGTAAACAATAATTTGGAATTCATTTCATTTATAGAATATAAGAAATATTAAATTTAATTGTGATTCCTTCTTTAAATTAGTGAATAGATTGGGATTTTGAAGACTATTTTCTTTTAGATTTGCCTACATCTTTCACATTATATAGATGGGCGACATATTTCAAGATTTGTAGACAAAATCTATTTCTTGAGAACTCATTTATGGTCCATCAAAGATCAGAAAATTATTTGATAACTTGAAAAAAGATGCTGGCAGTTAGCTTGGATTCTGATGTTCAGAACATAAATTTAAATTTAAAAATACAGACTTTCAGCATGGATTTTGATGTTCGGAACATAAATTTAAATTTGAATGACTTTTGGGAGACTTTTCCGCTACATTTTATTTAGATTTTTTATATAATTTCTTCTGCTAATATTCATCTCTATTTACTAGATAACTACAATCTATTTATATTCTAAGATATACTAAATATTTCAAGATATTGTATTTTAAACAAATCCAAATTAAAATTTTGATGGTTTACAAAAATTATATAAGTATCCAGAAAGTCTCTATTTTCAAATTTAAATTTTTGTTTCGAAAATCAAAATCCATGCTAACCGATAGCATCCTCTCTTCAAGTTATTACATAATTTTCTGATATTTGATTGACCGTGAGTTCTCAAAGAATGAAGAAAAACTTTTATGTTCTCACCTGATACAAATTTACATCTAATAACCAATTTGCAGTCAGTGCAAATTAATTTTAAACCTATATAGGCCCAATTCATTGTTCATATTTTTAATTATATGCTATCATATTTCAATTTTAATTATAAATAATTTAGAAAATCTCTTAAAATTTATTACTTTAACAGGTTTTATCAAGGAAAGTGAGATTTCATCTATCATCTTATTTGAAGGAAAGAAAATAAATATACAAAAAATTTATTTAAATGTAAACGAATTAATATATTGTAACGTTTATTTATATACGTTGCAAATATATTGGCATTTGGTAAAAGCTAAAAAATAAAAGTAAATTTAGATTATTTTTTTTGACTATAATTTTTTTTTAAAAAAATAACATACAATGAAAGTTAAATTTTTCTTTCGTATTTTTTTTTTACTTAACTGGAAATAAAAGTAGAATTAGAGAGAACAAAAGAATTCCAAAAGCAAGTAAAAAAATAAGCTAAAAGAAAAATATTTTAGCTAATTAAACATGGCCGAAAAACTTGATAAAAAAAAAATGAGAACTTAGTAATTGAAAAATGATAAAGACTGTATAAGATTATAAACACAAAACGCCATGATATTAGCATGCGCAGAAGTCGGAAAACTGGGTCTCTAGAGAATATAAAAGGCAGAGATCAGTTTGAAGAACGTCTTGGTTTAGCTGATATTCTTTTGGTTGGTTTTGGATTAGAGAATCCAGACCACTCTACGATGAAAAAGTTATTCATATGAGAGTAGACCGGAGCTTTAGCTGACATCATTACCGATGGACACCAGAGAAACTTACGCGACTAGCCTATGGAACCAGCACCAAGATCAACTAATAATCAAAGGCCATGAGCTCAATTCAACCCCGAAAAACTATGCATAGTTATCTACTACTGAATTCACAAAACTTACCGGTAAGTTAAGACTACTTATTCCTGATTGTGACAAAATTAAGTGTTTGCAAACAAGTCTTAAAATAATCCCGATAGAGACTTTCATTTTTTCTGTACAAGAGACTTTTGTTTATACCAGAACTTTTTAATTAATTATTTTATTTTATTGATTGCGTCTTATTTGAATTAATATGTGTTCTCTCTGATTTACTTGATTAGGAATTCTCATTTTAACTTAAACAGATTTTTAATCTGTTATAATAATAAAAATATTTCTAATATCAATTTTCATTTGTCCGTTATTAATAATAGTTATTATTTTTTTATTATTAAATCTATTAGTAGTTTAATAAGATTTAAAAATGTAATTTACCTTTGCCAATATGTTTGAATAAGCACAGGAATAATAATCTTAAAAAAATAATTCTCGTTACGGTATGATGCAATACCGATTAGTTTAAAAGTACTTTTTTTTAGTTGTGAGATGTTATATGGCGCTAATATAAACTGCGCGTGAGTCGATCAAGCTATGTCAAAAAAAGAAGAAAGTTATATTTCTATTCTAA
The DNA here is from genome assembly GCA_028023455.1 of Epiperipatus broadwayi. Taxonomy (NCBI): domain Eukaryota; kingdom Metazoa; phylum Onychophora; class Udeonychophora; order Euonychophora; family Peripatidae; genus Epiperipatus; species Epiperipatus broadwayi. The sequence continues at coordinate 342,877 of JAQFVV010012858.1, read as the reverse complement.
AAACATAGCTATATTTCCTGATCAACTCGGCCTATTAATTGTTGAGAATTGTGCTATTGACGAAATCAGCTTTTAATTTATTTAATCTGGGCGCCAGAATTCCTAAGAATTCGCTGAAATCGCCATATAACATCTCACAACTAACAGATATAAGCCCATTCTTGGTTTTCTGTTTCAGAATTATTACTTTTAAGCTTCTGACTTACAAAGTTATGATACACACTAACCATAAATACCTATAATGACATACAATAGCATAACGTACTGTTTTAATAAAGTAACGATATTTTTTTTTCCCCGACTGAAACTTGTACCAAATTTCCTTTAGATTTGCAAATACTTTGCTGTCTAAAAAAAAAAAAATTATGCTCTAAATAGTTAATATTACTAAAGCCCACATTAATATCAATGACATTAAATGAATAAAAAAAACAGTTTGATCTGAAGGAAGCTGTTAAACAGTTACATCCATCTGTTAACAGAAATAAATATGGAAAAAGAAATTGTTTAGTATAAACTGCATATTAGAAATGATCTTATTTGAGTTAACTGTTTCAACTGTCCAACAGCCTTCTTCAAACTATATCTTTCTTGTCCAAAAGTACTTTTGCCAAGGAAAATATAGCTCTGAAGATTACTGTTGAACAGTTAAAATTGTTGGTTTGAGTATGGAGATGAATGAAAAATTTTATTGATATAAAACGCATATTCGAAATGATTTAATATTATTGATATTTGTATTTAAGATAAGATAGCCAAAGCAAAAAAAAGACGGTGGAAAAAAAGGCTGGATTATTTTATATACACATTTAAATACAATTTATCCAAACCACTTCAAACACTTTTCAGCAAAACTTTATTTGAACATATACATTACACCTACGTTTCGACTGACCTGTAGTCGTCTATATATATACATACGAAAGAAACAGGGGACAAATTTACACAAGGTTCAATAAAATTGAGGTTACATACACAAAATATTAAAAAAAAGAAAATAAAAGAAGCTATATTAATAAGAAAGATAAAACCAAAATTTAATAGACATTATGGGATTAGGATGAGATTAGTATAGATAGTTATTAAATAAGAGATATAGAGGTAAATATATAAAGAGATAATTGTTTATAAATGAGTTGTGGATGATAAAAAATGGTTAAGTTAAATAGGAGTATAAATATAGGTATATTTATAGATATTACATAATATAAAAATAAATAAACTTAGCATAATATTTACATATAAAGCAGTATAATAAAAATTTATGAGAATTATATAATAATAATAAAAGTTAAAGTGTATAAAATAAAATATATATGTAAATAAAGAATTGTAGAGGATTTGTATATATGGTTTAAATAATATGTAAGTGGGGACTGAGGGTATAAGATAATTTTTTTGAAAAAAAACCTTTATTTTAAAAGACAAAAATAAACTGGATAAGTTCAAATATTATAATGTTTATAGGTTTTAGATATTAAGAAATAATAATAAATACAAATTATTTTTAACAGAAGAATGAGTAAGGAAATAATAGATATTTTATGATTTAAAATTAAAAAAATGTTAGTTAATAATCATAAAGTTTAGATTTCTAAAAGATAAAATAATTAGTAGATTGTTAATAATAAAAAAATAGATAAGATATATGTTTAAATTAATAGCTGTCCTTGAATATATATATGTATAAAGTAAGGAATACACTTGTATAATTTATATTTATTTTCTATTTATGTTGTACATTTTACTTTATTTTATATTAATTGTTTTATTTGGGTTTGATTATTTATTTCAGTTTTATTAGTTTTTTTTTTAAATATATTTTATGTTGTTTTTAGTTTTTTATTGTTTACATTTTTTTATAGTGTTATTATATAGTTATGTATTTTATTTTATTTTGTTCATTATATCATAGCTCTGAAGAAGACTGCAGGTCAGTCGAAACGTAGGTGTACGTATATGTACAAATAAAGAGTTTTGCTAAAAAGTGTTTAAAGTGGTTTGGATAAATTATATTTATAGAATATTACAGCAAAATAAAGAAAAGTGTGATTTTGGTAATATACACACATTTAACATGTAAAGAGAATTAAAATTATAATTTCTTTAATTGGTGTCAATTGTTTTTATATAAAATCAAATATAAGAGAATTTAATTTCTAAACAATAGCTAAAATAAAATTAGAATTATTAAAAAAAACTTACTTATGATTGCAAACTGCTTGCACTATATTTCTATTACAGGACGAATGAACTGAAGACTTTGTATTAATATGAAGAGTATCTATAATTCCTAGAACACCAGGAAGTTGGGCTATTGCCTGGAAATCTTCAATAACTTCATTTACTCTGCTGCTGGAAGACCAAGAAATATATATGGAAGAAGTCTTAACTATAGCTTTACAAACTTGAACAGTGCTATTAAATATGAATCCTTCCAGAACTTGAAATCTTTGTGCAATTGATCTACAAAATAAAAAAAATTATTATACACTTCTATAAAAATATCAAAAAATAAAAATAAATATTGCACTTTGAAATATATTTTTAATCAAAAACATGTGTCAAATAAGTTAATAAAATAGTATAACTTTTAGACATACAATGTTTCTCAGTCAAAAATAATTGGTCCTCTCATTAATATGCCTGTAGTACTAATTCTAATTCATGTGATACATAACGAATTTAACTATTCAACCCAATATCTTTAAGGAAACTAACATGTGGATCACAAGTTACGAAATAAAACAGAAGTGTTTTATAGCTTCAGAGATGATCTTCAATGCTTGCTCTGCCATTGCGAAATCTGGAAAACCACGTGAAAATATTCTTATGACACATAGTTTTATTGCTATACATAGTCTGAATCATTTCAAACATTTCAGTAGCAGTTTTGTCTAATTTCAAATAAAATTTGTTAAGTGTATCATTCCATTGTGAATTAAAGTAAAATACAGTACATATAGATAATCCCGGATACTAAAATTGATTATGAATATTAAAAAAAGTATTCAGTAAATTGATTATAAATGGCTGCTAACGTTAAAAAATAACAATAACTGTAATATAAATTAGGGTTAGGCTTAGGATCAGTATTATTCTTTCATTCATTAAGGTCACAGATTCAATAATTTACCCTAACCCTAATTTATAATATATTTATTGCTATTTTTTAAAGTTTAGCAGGAATTTATAATCAATTTATTGAATATATTGACCTACCCATGCCATCATGAATTAAAGTACAAAAGATACAGATCCAGACATACCAGCATCTTAAAATTTTTGTAGTGAATAATCTAAACTATGTCACCATGTAACACATTTAGATATGGCAACTTGGTACTTTGGAAAGAAAACCAGCCACCAGTCATCTTTTCACTGGGACACAACATATAAATGAATGATAAAATAACATTAAAAAATATTGTACAGTCAGCAGCTAAGGAGGTCAAATAGCATGCAAGCATCAGAAAACGGATTGAACACAGTGATTCCATTTAAAAGATATTAAGCACTTTTTTTATTCTGCTTAACTGAGAGTAGATCAAACCCTTCTAGTTCAACATTTTTATCATTAAGCTAAACTGCATAGAGCAATATTTAGTATTAAAATAATTTTTTTTAGTAAAAAAAAAAAACAGACTATCAAGAATAAATGTAAAAATGAAAAATGTTTCCTCCTTACCTAAAGCATTCCTGAGTTACTAATACCCTCCGCTTGAGCTATTGATTTTTTTATTCCAGGTGCATTTATGATTTCTTTATAAATCTAAAAAGAAAAAAAAATATCAATCTATGCGTGTGTATGTATATACACATGCATGCATGCATGTATGTATGTAGGTCTTAACAATTAAAATAACAAATATAACATATAATAACCACATTCCACTCTTTTGATACTTTGAAGCGAAATATATTTATTTATTAATATTAATGAAACTGTAATATTAATAAATAAATGTATTTTGCTTCAAAGTGTCAAAAGAGTGGAATGTGGTTATTATATGTTATATATTAGAAAAGCAAAAATAAAGAAGGAAAGAGGAAGAGAAGTTATTGAATAAATATAACAGTAAGTAACTATTATAAGTCTTTCAATCCACAGAAGTACTTTCAGTGAATTCCTTAATCTGCCTTAGCAGCAGTTGAAGGAGGTTCAGGAATTAACCGAAAGTACTTTCTGTGGATTGAAAGACTGTATATCATAGTTAATTACTGTTATATTTATTATTTTTATTACAATAGTTTTTTAATTAATGGACATTTGTACGACTATAGGTATGTATATATGCAATAAGTGAGCAAATTAACTTTTTCAGCGCAGATTTATCACCACTTCTGCCTAATGAAAAATAAAAACTAATCTCTCACACTACATATGCTTTAGCTGTAAACCAGTCACTAAAGCCATGTTAAAAGTCTGAACATCTATCACTATGTCACACACACCCGGATCTTTTTAATACATAAATAGCTTCATGTGATATAATTTATTTTTAAAAATGGGAACATCATATTGCAAGGGAGGAATTTTGGCTGTGTTGATTTATTGTGTAATACTAAATGCCAGCTAAGCAAAGCCCCAATTGTAGCCACTGAATTAATGAAGAATAGTTTCAGAGCAGCAATTATTTATTATAAATAATGAAAAGTTTATTCCTAAATCATTACAGTTAAACTTCAATGATTATTAAAACAGCCAAAACTCTCTATATGTTTGCCATTCAGTACAAGCCAGAGTAATCCAATATCCCCAGACTAGTTTCTGGCTTATTGTCTTCGTCAGTGAAGAGCCTTGGACCTTAGGATCTAATGCAACCCTCCAGCAGTAGATGGGTATTTTATGCACAAGTCTTCTCATCTACAATAGAAATTTAACATAACTCACAACATATTAAACTGCGTCTACAATAATGACTGACTGTAATTAATTGGTTCGATAATTTAAACTTGCCAACTAATTAATTTCACACAGAACAATCATATTTTTATCTGTTAAGCATAAAAATTTGCTAACTTTCAATGTCATTACTTTTAGGCACATGAAAAATAGAAATGATACTCAAACTTCCAACATATTCATTGAAGTGAATGTGTCACAAACTTCAATTGGTGTTAAAATTCTTTGCTTGAGAATTCTAATATTAGTGTGGAATACATAATCTTTAATGAATCCCAAGCAAAAAAATTAGTGCGATAATTGAAAGAAAAAACATGATAGTTATGGTAATATATTAGACCATGTCAATAACAATTGGAATAATGATCTCAAATTGCTAAATTGAAAAGACTTATCACATTGATGCTTAAACTTCATACAACTTTACAAGCAATTAACTATATGATAATTATTAGTATTTAATAATAAATTATCACTTAGTTCAATTAATTTAATATACATTATAATTTATAATAAATGTTGAAGTAATATTAAACTAAAATATGCAGAGATGCATTATACTGTAGTGAGTGTATAAAATGATTTAGATGATGCTCACTAGATGGCAATGTTAACAAATGCCTACAATAGTTGAAAAGGTGGTTTCTAAGTGTAAATAGTTTCAAGAGGAAGGAGAAATAGAGCAAAATGTAATTGAGGAAGATATGATAGAATATGATTTTAGTGGAGTGACAGAAGATATGGGTGGAAAAATTAAGTGAAATGGAGATGGTTAGCCAAACAATAAGCAAGATAAAGGAAGAGGTAAAGGATGTAGAAGCAAGATTAAAATCATTAGAAATGAAGTGTGAGCAGATGAAGGAATTATTTAGTAGTAATGATAAGGAAGAAATAAGGCGGTAGAGAATGTTACAGATGAAGCAGAGAAAGTAGACTATGAGAGAGTATTGATACTAATTAGAGAATGTGGAGATATAATTGCAAGGGAAAATAGAAACTGATGAGTATGTTTACCTGGTGCTAGAATTAGGAATGTTATAGGTAAAATAAAGAAGCAAGGGAGTAGAGATGTATATGTTATGGTAAGTACTAATAATTTGTCAGAGCCAGCAGAGAGAGTAATGGATGAGTACATAGAATTGATTAGGAATTTGAGTAAGATTAAAGGTAGGAATAGTTGGATTATTACCAAGATTTGACAAGAGGTATATGTCAGATAAGGCATGTTCTATAAATGAGAGATTGAAAAATTGTATGAGAGAAATGATGTCATGTTTGTGGATGTGCGAGATTTTTTTATTGGAAAGAGAGAATTATATAGTAAAGATGGATTGCACTTAGAGAAAGAAGGAAATGAAGTTTTGGGGAGTTGATTTATAAAGAATATAGTTCAGAAAACTTATAAAGGGTGGTGGGGTTTTAAGTGGCAGTATTAATGGAAAGAAAAAGAATAAACTGGATGTAAGTAATAATCAAAGGGTAGCTGATTTAGATATAAATGTAGATGTGGAGAGGGAATGGTTCTGTAAAATTAATGATAAGCAAGTTATTTATAATGTAATGGAAAAGAAAGAGTCAAAAGAATTTATAAAAGTAGTTAGAAAAGAAGAAATTGTTAAAATTAGATATTTGAATAAGCAAGGTGGTAAGAGGCCAGAAAAGTGGCTGGAATTAAAGAAGTTAAAAGTGAAGAGCTTGAGGTACTAGTAGTAGTGGAAACATATCTAAGAGAAAAAAAAAACCTATACTAGAAGACTTGAAATGGTAGGGTATAAATAGAAAAGAAAAAAGGGGTGGTGGTATAGGAGTTATGTCAAAAAAGTATTTAATTAATGTTAAATGTGAAGAACATTTGTGGTTTGAGATAAGGTTAGGAAGACAGTCAAACTATAAGGGAGTGGAACAGCAGCATATATGAATGCCTAGTTAAAGATATACAGAGTTTCAAAGAAAAGGGGAAGAGAATAATCGTTATAGGGAATAAGTATGGGCATGTAGAAAAAATTGATGATGTAGGTAATAAGAATGGACAGCTTTTGAAGAATTTTTGTCAGTGAATTTGAGCATTGGAAATTTATCAAATATTTATGAGGGATAATACACAAGGTCTAGAAATAATATATTCCACACAATAGATTATGTATTAGTAGAGAAAAAGGGAATTAATAAAATACGGAAAATTAAGGTGTTTGATAATGAAGAGAGAGTATGTAATAGTGAACATAACTTCTTTATAATAGAAATGGTTAGTTATGTGATGGAAAATAGTAATAAAAGTAGAAAGAATAGTGAAAGATGTGGATGGAGGGTGAATGATAAGAATAAGTTAGAAGAGTATAAAATTAAGGTTGAAGAAACCATGGAAGAGTTGGCTGGGGATGAGTATAAGGATTGGTGTGGTGAAATAGAAAAGGTGGCAAATAGGGTTTTAAGTGAGAATATTCACAAAAATAAAAGTAATAAAGAAAGTGATAGTAAAAGAGAAGGGAAAAGCATGTAGAGAATATAAGTGTGATTTTAAGAATAACAAAAGTGAAAAAGATGTTAATGCTAACTTAGAAAAAAAAGTTGGCTAAAATAGATAATTATAAAGAGAATAAAACTGAATAGTAAATTGTTATGAGGTAATGCAAGAGATGGAAGTAAAAATTTTGGAAATACATTAAAAGAAGGGATATAAGGGAGAGAGAAATAGTATCACTAGATGATGAGGGAATAGAGTGTAGCTTTGGAGAAGAGATAATCTTAAATAAGTATGTAATAGATATAAAAAAAATGTTAGATATGAAAGAGAGTGATAGCAAACCTGAAAGCATATAGTAATGGGAATATTAGGTTTACAGAAAATGAACTGAATGAGGCAGATAAGAATTTGAAAAGTAGAAAGGCAAGAGGTTTGAATGGGCAGCAGAGATGATAATGAATTTAGAGCATAGGACAAAATTAAAATTATCAGGTTTTAATAAGATAAAACAAGAATAAGGCTAGTATTTAAAGGAAAAGATAAGGATCACAGAAAGTTAAACAATTATAGACCGATAGCAATAACGTCAGTGCTATATAAAGTTTTCTCATATATAGTGGCTGGAAGAGTTGCAAAACCGATGGAAAGAAAATAATACAGTGGGAGAAATGCAAGGTTTTCAATCAGAGAAGTGATAGTTTATTTGCAGTTACACAACTTACGGATATAAATAGGAATACAGGTAGACAATTATATATGGTTTTTATAGACATACAGAAGATGTATGATAGAGTATATGGAAATAAATTATGGGAAAGATGGAGCTTTAGTGGATATTATTAAGAATTTATATGAAAATAAATACTATACATATCAATTAAAAAATTTGCGGATTATGCCTTTTTGTGTGCAGAAAGAAGGGAAGATATGGAAGTTATGCTGAGGACATGTGTAAGGGTGGGTGAAGAGATGAGAATTAAATTTAGTGAAGAAATATCAAAAGTGATGATGATTAATATTGGGGAAAGAGAAGACAAAATTTTTATTGGGGGATATAAAGTCTGGTGAATAGATATAACTATTTGGGAATCATCTTTAGTAATCAGAGAAATTGCTTGGATGAATGGGAGAAAAAATTGATAAATGAAGCAAAGAAAAGAAAGGGATTGATAATAAAATTAAGTGTTGTCATATAATAAGTATGATGTAGCTAGAATTGTATAGAAAGGATTGGCAGTATCATGGTTAACATATGTAATGATGCGTTATGTGTTAGTAAAGGGTATTAGATTACTTAGAATAAGTATAAAGTGAAGTAGGAAAACATGCATTAGATACAAATGTGTTGACGGCAAAGGAGGCAATTCAAGAAGAAATAGGATGGTCAAGTTTTTATATGAGAGATGCAAAAATCAAAATGAAAATGTTCAGTAGATTGCAGATTATGAATAATAAAGGAATAACCAAAATAGTATTTAATTGGGTTATAAATAAAGGAGAAACACCAAGATGGGTGAGAAAAGTAATGCAATATGCAGAAGATTTGGATAAAGAATTTATGTCAGTATACTTATACAAAAATGGGATGATTGTGTTAGAATTGTTGAGTGTTAAGGATGGGATAGAAGAATAGATGCATTAATAAATAATATGGAGTTGGAGAGATGGAGACACTAGTATGGAGAGTAAAAAAATTTAAATATATATATAGAAGTAAACAAAATTTTGGGTGCGAGTTAATTTATGATAATAGCAAGGGAAGTAGTTTACTTTAAGGCTCGAACGAGATCTTTAGCAACAAAGAAATAGACACAAATGGAAAAATGTGGGTGATTTAGTCTGCAAGTTGTGTAAGGAAGGCATAGACAATATAAGGCATCTGTTAATTGAATGTAAATGCCTGAAAGCAGAAAGGGTACAAATAATGAAGTTGTGGAAAATAAATATAAACAAAGTTATTATACAGAGGTTTTTATGCTGAGTTTGGGAAAAGATAAGGGGATTTAGATATAAAAGCCATGAAGTTGACAAAGATTATGTTGTGGAAATGGGATAGAGCAGGATAAAAAAGAATATGGGAAAACTTAAGGCAGGGAATGGAAAGGGAAGTTAAAGTGGCTAACAGGTTTCTCTGGGCATAGCTGCTGAGAGATTCCTGACTCCGTATAAGAACTCACAGTGCATCACATCACATTGGTTGCTAACTAACTGGCTTCATTTGTATAAGAGAATTATGGACGTATTATAAATAATATGCTAAGCATGCTATTAAAACAACATTCTAATTTAATCTCAATATTAGAAAGCTAGAGAAATTACTTTGGGCTTTAAAGCTTCAAAAGTCTTGATACTTTAAAGTTGCTAGCTAAACTATCAATGAGTAATCTGGTATAAAATTCTGTCAGCTTTAGCATTTGGTCTCTATGTACAGCAGCAAATAAAATAGATGAATTGACAGTTGCAACACAGAAAGAAAGTTAATGAATATATAATAATGTTTGAATTAAGTTTTCCAGGAGGTCAAGTGATATTTGTGGACCATATTTCAACCGAATCAATATTTTAATAAATTATGAAGTGAAGCAAATTGTCTGATTTGACACAAAACCATCACTGAAACTGATAAAATTCCTAGTTTACTGTTTGATATAGTCAATGCTGTTAGCTATCATCAAATCATCAAACTCTGGAAATCAAATGAATGCCTTTCTGTAATCTTCAACATTTTCCAGTTTGAAATGTTTCATTGTTCACATGATTATGAACAGCTGTTGCTAATATCATTCCATATCACTACCAAACAACATAAACACTATTATTTAAAAAAAAAAAAAAAATCAAATACAAACACAAGAAAGTATAGTAAAAAAGATAAAATAAAGTAAATAAAGATAAGAAAAAATATACAAGCTCTCCTTGTGAAGAAAAGATGAAACTAATAATAGATTTCAACATAAAAATCAAAAATATAATAATACGTGAAAAAGATTACAACTAATTACAGATCTTAGGATTCGCCACTATTGCACCCAGTATTTGCAAGATTACCTATAATTACATGATCACTATTTCTTATGATAGCACATTACTGTTATTAAAACAGGCAAAACTCTCCATACAGTAGTGCCACTCAGTGCTCTCTGATCCAAAACTCCTCACTGACGAAGGCCACAAACCAGAAACTAGTCTGGGGATATTGGATGAGTAGGCACTAGATAGGGATTTTATGCACAAGCCTTCTGGCATCCATTGATTACTCTGGTTCGCATTGAGTGGCACTACTGCATGGAGAGTTTTGCCTGCTTTAATTACCTATAATTTTTAAAAAAAACTACTTAAAGAATAAAACAATTGTTTTAAAATTTCATAAACCTGATAATTTTTATCTTAGTGAATAAAGACAAGACATAATATGAAAGATAATTCAATACAAAATCAAATGGTATATACACACGATTTCTATATTTAATAGTTTTCCTGCAAAGTTGAATGGAAGTTCAGTCACCTAAAATGGGACTAAAGAAAGAGTGGGTAAGGCAAATAAAAGAATCTTCCAATAAATATATATATAATGACTTCTATGATTCAGTATATCATAAGACAAGCAAATGATAAAGCTTATGATGTATGCGACACAGGTCAATATTGACACTTATGTGGTCTGAGCATCATATGATCTCCTAAATGACAATCCATTCAATTTATCACATATTTGTTTCATGAAATAGTCATGTGGCATATTAATTACGAGGATTAAATTGTACTATTATTTACAAGCCAACGATAACTTGAGCTTATAATGTCGCTAGATTTGAGGGATAAGAAATACTTAATCTATTAAATAACTGATGTATTGATAAAATAACTGATGTATTGATAATGACTTTATCAATAATAGCAAAAAAATATCTTAAATTTGAACAGAAGCTGCTGACCTAATATTACATCTATACAACTATATTCAGGCTGATTTTTTTTTTTTTAATTTTAACCTAAAAGCTTTACAGTAAAAAAGAAGTTAAAAGTGGCAGCTCGATGCATTGTTTCCAACTTCAAACTTATCGCTGATAAAAACTAAAGCCAAAAACTGTTCTGAGAAAAAAATTCTACTAGAATTTGAAAACTACTGATAATTCAATTTATAATAAATGGTGCAGAGTAGAGAGAAGAAATGTTCATAAATGTAAACAAGTTTTGAGAGCCGAATGAACAGGGAATTCACCCACATACACAAGATGCTGGTCCATTTTTTTTGTTTACTTGATATTTTATGATGCTATCTTGTAATTTCTTCAGCAGAAAATCTTTCTAAAATACTTCAACACCATGTCTAATTGTTGATCTCCAATTATATTATATTCTCAACCATATCTCACCAATTGACAATTAACATTACCTTTCTTTAGAAGATATTGCATCTACTTCTCTCACGAAAACCATGCTCAAGTGGACCATAAACAGCCTTTCAGGAAGTTTTCTATTCCCATTCATTTTACATGCCCAATCCAATGAAGGTGTGATTGTATAATAGTGGACTCAATTGTATCACATCTAACAAGCTTAAGAATATATTAATTGGTTTTACGATCTTGTCACTATTTTTAAAGGCATCCCTAAATAAAACTTTAGCTTTATGTTACGCTAAAGGAGTGCTCAACTTTTACTTCCCTATAATTAGTAAAATAACAGCTTTAAATATAGCTAATTTAGTTGCAGTAGTTATTGCCATGTGATAAAATACTCTGTTAACTTGCTAAAAGTACAGCTGCACACTGGAATCTGTGTTGTACCTCTATTTATAAAACTACCAAAGTACCTAAACAAGTTTATATTCTCAAGCTGATAACCATCAAAAATAGCACATTTATCATCATACTATAAATCTAGAACCAAAATCTAGTTTTACTTTTAATAAATTCAAATTAAAAATATTACATCAAATCTTTATGGTATATTGATCTGTTTGATTAAACTGTCTCTGAACAATTCCAAAAATTGGCATAAAAATTGAAAACAATATTGGAGCAAGTACACATCCTTGTTCAACATCATATTTCAAATGCCTGATTATTCACCTGTAGTAAGTAATAACATTTCCTCTAATTCCATCATGTAGAAGCTGTATAGTCTGAATAAATTTCAGGTCATAGATCTGTCCAATTAACTTAATTACATGCCTTGAACAAATCAATAAAAGCAATATGTAAATCACTCCTTTCTTCTTGACATTTTTCTTGTAATTGTCTTATAACAATAGCCATATGTAGTGTTTCTTGATTTCCTAAACTAACTGGAAGCACACTCTTCAACAAAATTCTTGAAGTACCTTTGCTATAGTGGATAATAATATTCCATGATATAATTACTGCAATCTTGTCTATTCACTTTGTTTTTGAAAAAATTGAAACAATAAAAAGCATCCTTAAAATCAGGCAACATGACTTTTAAGGTTTCACATACCTAAAAAAATTCCAATATTTTTGAAGTTAACATATCACCACCATATTTTAGTCCTTCTCTGGGTATTTCATCAGGCCCTACAGCTTTTCCATTTTTAAGATTCTATAAACTGAGTATTTTTGTTCAAATCTAAATAAGATGAAATGAATGTATCATTAAAAGTTGTCATCTCGATTCCCGTAGCATCGTTAAAATAATCAAAGTAATTCTTCCACCCGTTCAAAATATTATTGTCATCATATAAGAGTGCTATTCCTGGAATTGATAGGATTGTAATATAGTTTTCAGGTCCAGATGTTACTTTCAATGCATCAAAAAAAAAATCCAGAATGATTACAGAGAATGTTCATCATTCTCCACAATTTAGCCTCCTTGTCAATCATTGAACTTCTTCCTTCAGATCCTCATATTTATTACAAAGTTCCAAATCTATTAATCTGTGAAGAATAAAATGGCACCTCTTTTCTTTTAAATAAATTACTAATAATGTGATCGTAGGTAAACTAGTCTTGATTCTTATTTTTAGTGAATACTCAAGAACAGATTTACTTATATCCATAACAAGCTTAGAGGATTCTATGCTTCAGTAATGACAGTTCTGAAGATTCAAATTAGCAATTCTAATGCTTAATGGCAGCATACTTATATTCTTCTAAAGAATGAACATCAATTTTCTTGAGAATATCATAGGAATAATATCTATTTTTAAACACAACTATCATTTTAATCTTGGAGTGTATTAATCTGTGATCTGTCCAACAATCTGTGCTTGTACTACTTTCAATTTTATTTTAATCTCAAATTTTTTTTAATGATTTGTAACTAATTAAAGACAAATTGTTTCACTGCTGTGGAATATATTTAGTAATAAGTTTAAAAAAAAAAAACTTTTTAAGTAATAAAAATTATGAATATTATGTATATATATAAATATGTCTCATTCGTCTCTGATTATTATTGTATACATTTTATGATTTGCAATTGGTGTCATTATATTTAGATCTTAATTTAATAATCAATAAAGCAAGTCATATATAGCATGAAATTGCTTTTATGAGCTTGTATTTACAAATATGTAATATAGGGAGCATACCAATAGCTCAAACAAGCTCTTAAGTGATAAGTGCAGTAAGAGAAAAATATTTAAAATCTCTAGCTAGAACATTCCCCAGACCAATTAGTTTCAAGCTTTGGACTCCCCTCAGTGAGGAACTAGATAAAATATTAGAAACCCTAGATCTAAAATATCAAGTCAAAACCCAGCACTTATTTATTACATAATATTTAAGTAGAAACTCTGAATGTTACGTATTAAATAAGTGCTGGGTTTTGAGTTGATATTTTAGATCTAGTATCTGAATGTTCTAGCTCCTCACCGAGATGAGCCAAAAGCTCGAAAACAATTGATCTGGGGATGTTCTAGATAGAGATTTTAAATATTTTTCTCTTACCGCATGCATCAATTAAGAGCTTGCTTGAGCTATTGGTACGCTCCCTATATTACATATCTTAATTTTTATGGAAACCATAATGTGGCTACCCATCATCCAAAACTTGCAGCCTATGTACATACTATTTGAAAATATGCCATATATGGCCAACCAACATAGGATTGTTTAAGTCTCAATCAATAAAGACTAACAAAACTAATAAAAAAAACACTATTTCACCCCAATGATGCACAACAAGTATAAAAACTATAATTCATTTGGTCATTGGACAAAAAATAAACTTTATTCCCTAAATCTTTTAAATAAATTTTTAAAAAAACAGCCTGCAAAGCAGATGAACAATTGTTTAACTTACATCTAATGATAATCTAAATATTCTTTTTACATACTTAACATGCAAAGCCAGTATTTGTATACAAACATATATAAAAAAAAATTAGACCACAAATTTATAATAACAGCAGTTTTAAAATTTTCATAATCTTTCTTTTATATGACAAACTGAGTTAAGGCCATAAAATAAATCTTGGATATTTTAATTCTAAAATCACTCAGATTACATAATCTCAAGGAATGGATTAAGCTAACTCAAATTTAATAAAATTGCATAATTATATAATAAAATTTCAATCACTTCGCAATAAATCTACAACTGTAACTAAAATGAAAATCAAAACTTATTCAAAAATTTTTAATACTTAACATTTCTGTATTACAAACAGTATGTGTAATTAAGTTTCAAATTATTTAGACATCTAAAAATGTAAAATCAAAGCTATATTAATCAGTAACAATGAACCAATGATACCAAAGTCAGAATTTGCTAAGACAGACTTCCTAAGGGCAAAGGAACACAAATACATGAAATATATTGGAATGTAATTGAAAATTATGGAAAATGAACTTAGTATATATATACGTATTGTGTTACTTTGTACTTGAGAAGTCTACCTTACTAATGAATGATTGTTAAAAGTTTAATCACTAAATTTTAGCTAGTTTTTTTATTCTAAATTTGGTTTGTCTATTCATATAATATTCTAAAGTATCAAAATTGTTTTCTATAAAAGCATGTATGAATAGTTATATAAATACATATTAAAAGAAAGTAGCAAATACAAGACAACAAAATTACCCGTTGAAATATTAATTCAAAAGTTCTCGACATTTTAAAATTCTTCTAAAGACTATGTATTTATTATACAAGTTGAAATGTTTCCTCTATTTTTTCTCTTGGAACGCTTTAAAAAATTGCTGAGGATAAATAAATCTATATCATCATCAGATCCAGATAAACTGCCATCTGAATTTTCAAGGTCTAATAAAAATGCAACTGCAAGGGTGCTTACAATTGAAGCCATGTTAAATATACGGAGGAAAATATTTACAATACACCATTTTTTCCGTAGAACGCTGCAATTTTAGGGGGGATTTCCTCCCAAAAATAAAAAAAACTTGAAAGAATATAATGTTATATCAGATTTACAACTCATAAGTAGTTCTTTATTTCACTGTGATGACAGTAAAATTTGAAAAGTTTAACATTTTGGAAGAAAAGGTTACCGGTGCCAGCTTACCAAACATGTAATACTTTTATCAGTGTAAAATAAGTTCTAAAAACTACTTCCACAATTGACATTCCAATAAAGCACCACTTAATATTGAACGCACTATTTTTTTGGTCGAGTAAATGTCTCAGAAATTAAATTTTAAATTGACGAAGCTGAATCGCAAAACTTCGGCGCGAAGTAGACAGTAGAATAAACTTGCAATTATGAAGAAAAAACTCTGCGGGGATAAAAACTAGTATCGGGCTTAATTTTTTATGTTACATATTTTAAAAAATATTAATTATTAAAAAAGAAAATAATTTAGTTAGTTGTGGCAATAAATAATAATAATTATAAACTTTTTTATGTGTTATTATTTTTCTTAGTGAAATATTATTATCAGACGCTGTCAAATCTTTATCGACTTTGATTATATCATTTCTCTAGGACTAGTTATCATCTGTTTGTTTTGTCGATTTTGCCATGCTATGCATACATAACGTTTACTATTTATTATGATAAAATCCATTTACTTCATTGCAAGTTATGTTTTTTTTTTTTTTTTTGATCACTAATCTTTCTAATGCATTGTATGTTTTTCTGATGAATTAGTTTCATAATAAAATAGGACGATAAAACGTATACAAGGGTTAATAGTTCATAAATACATATAAAGATATTATAAATAATTATTACATTGAACCCGAAAGCCTGCAAGTTATAAACGGTTTGTGCGACTTGCATTCGAAGCCTAGATTTATTTTGAGATCTACAGAGATAGATTTCTATGGGATGATACTCCACGAATTCCTCTATCAATTCTCCAGGTCTTTTTATAATTCTCTAGAGTGGAATGTCATTAGGGAGACTGAATAATTTGGCAAAGGAATTTTATGTACAGACTTGTTTTATCAGAGTTATCTTAAAATAGCAATTTTTAATCATTTAATTAGGAACATTTTCTAATTACGGCTGTAATCTTTTCATTATATATTTCATTTAATTACAGTCTTAAGCATACATTTAGATTTATTTTAGATTCCGATTATTTCTAGAGATTACAAACTAGACTTATAAAGAACTACATTTTAGATTCAGATTATTTCTACTGAAAGCAATTTATACATATAATTTTTACCGTACATTATAAATTAAAACATATTCAATATTTAACAAATTATACATTTGTTAAATATAATAGTGCCTTTATTTTCTAATTTAAATAGAAAAGTATTAAATATAAAGTATTCATGCCTTCTTTAATCAGTAATTAGTAGTCCGTTTTATGGAACGTAATAGCAATTCAGTTTCAGTCACTATTTAAATCGTATTATTTAACAAAAATGTTATATTTGTTTTTAATAAATAGTATTTTATTTTTTTTTAAATATCAATATAATGTAATTACTTTTATTAAAAACTTATGTTGATGACTTTTAAAGCATACTGATATTTTATAAGATAGCTTTTAAAATATCATTATTATTTTTTAACCTATTTGTATTGATTGTTGAAGAAGAGAAAAGAGATTGAAAACGCAATACATGGGTAAGAGAACAAACAGGTGGTAGGTACTGACATCATTGAAAAAATTAAAAGACTGAAGTGGAGTTAGGCTGGACATATTGCTAAAAGAGATGATAACAGATGAACAATTGAAATCTTAAACTGGATTCCAAGTGATTGTAAAAGACCCAGAAAGAGACCATATGTGAGATGGATGAATGAAATAAGAAAATGTGCATGGATCCTATGGAGAAGAGAAGCTACAGAACGAAGAAGATGGACTGAACTTGGAAAGACCATCCTGCAGTGAATGATAGTGTTTGATGATGGTTGATTGTTGGCATACATCCAATTATAATTAATAATTCTTTTTCCACTTTATGCAATGCAAACATTAATTTCTTCCAAATAATTTTATGGTATAAAATCAATATTTTATTACAATTATATCTAAAATAGTAAAATATTTTGTTTCTGTGTAATAAACACTGCTGGACAGTTAAAACTGTAAGGAATTAAAATTATTTGAAGAAAATAATATGATGCTGATTTAGAGTGTAATCACTGCCATTTTGAATTGTAAGGACCGCCAAAAAAAATACCACTGACAAAGCCAAGCGATAAATGACATTGAATAATTCACACGGGGTCACTTGGGTGTGTTAGCGGTAGTTTCGAGTGGCCCTTAGAATTCTAATGAATAGTAAGTTGGATTAGGCTGTGGATTGGCTCTCTAAAAAGAATTAAAAAATCAAGCTTATTGGCAAAATTTTCAAATTTATTTGCATTATGATCTAATGGTGGTGAGCGAAGTCTAAATACTAAAAGCTTATAACTTCTAAAATAACGAATTTTATTACAATGCATGCCTAGAACCACATGTTGAAATAATATAAACCAAGCTTATACTTTCGAAATACTAAAAGCTTATAACTTCTAAAATACAAAATTTACTCCACTGTATGAAGTGGAAAAGAACGGTGTTATTAAGCTTTCTATGCTTTTTTTTAACTCACATTAACAGTCAAGATGTGCTAATTTTCACAATTTTTCCACCCGAGTTTGCATATTCTAAATCGATAGTATATTTGCATTTTTTAAAACCAAATAATAACAAATCAGCACTCTCTTCCAATTATTTAATGTAGTGTTATTAAATTTACATTAATAAATTTCTAAATGTTTGTGAATTATCTTACTAACATAATCAAATTTGTCTGTGTGATGAATGAGTTTAAATTCATAGTGTTATATATTCAATAGGCTGAAAAATAATTTAAATGCTCATCAAAACCATTAGAATTTTATAAATCGAAAACAAATAATGATATAAGAAATAGTGACCAAGTGATGTTTAGTGGTTAAATCATGATATATTTAGGAATCAAACTAATGTAAAATGATTACAACAATACGTTTAATAAATGCGCTCGTCACTCATATTCCCTAAGAAATCAAATTAGCAGTGAAGTTGCTTTTGCCCTCATTGTTAATTTAATTTTTTATGAAATGCTTGGAAGGATGCTGTCAGTTGACAGTTGAGATAACTATACCCAAAGTTTAATATAACTTCAAGAGTTTATTTACTCTGAAATTATAATGACATTAGTAAGATAGTTAGTTCAACTTGCTAGTTTGCCAGTTGAATATAAGATTACTTAGCTGTCCATAAAGTTAAACCACTAAACATTCTCATCATCACCATTCTTTAGGCTTATACAAGCTGTTTTTAGAGGTTAAACCCCATATAGTATACCACTGCAAGCTAGTGTAATCAATGGATACAAGGTTTTTGCATAAAATCCCTATCTACTCATCTAATATCCCCCAACTATTTTTTAGCCTGTGGCATTTATCAGTCATGAGCCTTGGATCTGAGAGCACTGCACCTAGATCTTAGGATCTAATGCAAGTTGCCTGGCCTCTTTTACCTTATTAGCTAACTATAAATCTTTGAGTTCAAAATAAAAACACAATGTTTTCCATTTAAGCTCATTAGTTTATATAGTTGTATAGATCTAAACTCAGTTCAGTATCTGTACTTTTTGGTGTCTTTGGTTCTTTAATAACCACAGTTACCATAATCCTATGGGGAAGAATTGGTATTAAACCACTGACATCACATGATCACGCTCCTTATGCTTACCCAACTTGTTTACACAGAGGCTAAACTCTCCATACAGTATTGCTAATCAGTGCAGTGCTCTCAGATCCAAGGCTCCTCACTGATGAAAGCCACAAGCTAGAAACTGGTTTGGAGATAATGGATGAATAGGCACTAAATAGGAATTTTATGCAGAAGCTTTCTTGCATTCATTGATTACTCCAATTTGCACTGAACGAAACTATGGTATGGAGAGTGTAGCCACTATGTCCATAAAGTTCATTATCTCCTGAGAGATTTATATATATTTAAAGTGTCTTTATTTTTCCAGCACCTTATTGCTCACACACATTTGTTTCAGAGATAGTCCAAATAGATTCTTGACTAGAGCTCTTCTTTATTCATTTCCAAAACATCTTTATTGTACTTGTTTAATTTTCCACTAGTTTACTTTTGTTCTTTCTCCATTACTTTCAACTTGACTTGCATGTTACTGCACATTGGATAATTCTATTCACTGCTTGATCACTCTTGACAACTGCTTAATTCTTCTGCAGACTTCTTTTATCAGTTTGGCTAATTTGCACAAAGCAACTTTTATTAATGTGTAATTAGCCAGTTGCTATTTTCAGTGACTTTTATTTCTTCTTACATAATTAATTAGCTGTTTTATTTCTGGAGTATTTTACATATTTGTACTAACAGCTTGTATACACACCTTTATTTTTTTCTTAGTAAATAACATACAAATATGTCTGTGTGTGTACATAGCAGTTTGTTTAGTAATCCTTGCTCTTTAGTTTGATTTCTAAATGTATTATTTTCTTATTTCTAAATATTTTTTGTTGGTCTGTTTTTGATTTTTTACAAAATATATAAAACAACTAATAGATTCATTGCTCAGGAGTTCATAATAAGTTCGACCACCAGAACTGTCAGTTCCAGAATCGATCCTGGGACTCCTATCCCAAGTTGACCACTCATAGCTACTATGGCAAACCCTGCAGGGTACAAGATATATGAAAAATTGATTATTTTCTCGATTTATATCCTGTTGATATGAGGATGTTGCTATATCTCACAAAGAGCATAAGTTATATGAGCACCTGAAAATTTTTATTAATAAAGGATGAAAAAAATTATTACAGTATTTGGCAATTTTCTTTTTTTGATACTTGAATATTAGTACTGCAATACGCTCTTAGATGAGCTGGCCTTTTCACATTCGTATCAATCCACTGATAACTTTGTAAATCTTGTGATCTGACCCAAATAACATGTACACGGATCTTGTACACGATATTTTGGGCCAGATTTTTTTGTGTAAAAAGTAACTTGTACATGGATGATTTTGTACATGATATTTTTGCAAAGATTTACAAAGTTATCGGAAGGTTTACACGAATATGAAAAGTTCCAGAAAGTATAATAGCGTATTGCAAGACTAAAATTAACACACACTAAAAAATTGTAAACATATATATGATTTGCAGCAGTAATATATCAAATCAACTCCCCAATATTAACTTTACATACAATCACTTGATCGCTTTCAAACAACCAAATTGACGAAAATAGAGGTCTAATTAAAAACAACATTGCAAACCATAAAAACTATATTTTATCTGCCCCCAGTAAAAATAGATTGAATCAACTTCCCAGTGTCCAATACTTTCCAATAAAACAATCACTAAATTATAATTTTTTATAAATAATATTTACAAATACAGGTAAAATATACATGTACGCGATTTAAACTGTAGTAAATAGCAAGAACTAATCACGTTTAAAAAAATCCAATTAAAATTTCATGTTACCACGGAAAATGAACACACCAAGTGGAAATTTTCCCGCCAAAATGCTTGCAAAGTGTGTCAAGATCTTTTCCAGAAAAATACTAAGAAATGGATTTTTTGTAAAAAAAAAAAAAAAATAAGTAAATAAACAAAACCAATAATTCGGAACGATAAAGAAATATAAATTATAAGAGTTTTACTAGCACTTTTCTTCATGCAGGGGTTAGAAAAAATTGGAGAAAAATATTCATCAACCTATACTTTTTTTATGTAAATTCGCAAAACAAAACGAAGAATTCTCAACAAGAAAGAAATTCTAACAATTTCATTACTGCTTTTCATGTAGGCAGAAAAAAAAGTTTAGATAAATATTAATCAATCTAGGGTAAAGGTTTACTATACCGGTCTATGTATGTTTGCCCTCTATTGTTTAAAATTTAAACTAAATTGTTGAAAATATTACGTGTATGCTATTATATTACAAATAAATTAAAATTTAATCAAATGTAAAAGAAAATAATAATAAAAAAAAACCTTTTTAAAGAATTTGAATTAATTACACGACATTAATTAAAAGAATTACTTTTAATTTCTTTGAAAGTTAAGAATGTTTTACTTTGATTGATTACCCTTTGCAGTTCGAATGCTTTTTAATTAATCATCTTGTTTATCTGCAAAGTTCCTTCGTTAATTAACCTTCCTATCTAAAAGGATTTTTTACATGTTGTTTTAAAAAATAACACAGCTATTAAAGTATAATATTATTTTAAATTAACGAAGTATTTTTATCTTCATGTATATATATAACTTACGTATGTATATGCGAAAAATTATACACATACATACGTTTAAATATTAAATACCTATTTACAATATTTACTATTATTATGTTGTGTATATGTGTATTTTAATTATTATAAAACAATCAAAGCCTATACTTTTTTTATTTTAAATTCTTAAGTTGTAGACAGTTTAAATTTTTAACTTTCAAAGAAATTAAAAGTAATTCTTTTAATTAATGTCGTGTAATTAATCCAACATTCAAATTCTTTAAAAAGGGTTTTTTTATTATTATTATTATCTTTTACATTTGATTAAATTTTAATTTATTTGTAATATAATAAGATTTTCAACAATTTAGTTTAAATTTTAAACAATAGAGGGCAAACATACATAGACCGTTATAGTAAACCTTTACCCAATCTTTTTTGTAAATACACACAACAAAACAAAAAAGTAAACAAATCAAATAATTCAGAATAGTAAAGAAATATAAATTATAAGACTTATTAATTACCGCTTTTCATACAGGCGGAAAAAAAGTAGAAAAATATTCATCAATCTATACTTTTTTGTAAATACACCAAACAGAACAATAAAACAACGAAGGTATTCAATTCGGTAGTGGGCAGCTTTCCAATTGTCATAATTTTGGACTATTTCCAAATACAAAAAAAAAAATGCACACACACACTCATTACCTATGAAATTATGAAATCAAAATCCGAAACTTACACTCATTAAAATTAAATCAAATGAACTGAACGCAAAAAAAAAAAAATAATAATAATCAAAGTACTTTTTCAAAAAAAAAAAAAAACTAACATCATTTCCAAGCACGTTTTGAAAAAGACAATGTTTTGGCAGTTGACAACTATAAAAAAAGCAAAATAATAATCAAAGTACGTTTTGAAAAAGAAATCACTGAAAATTATAAATAACGCAAAATAATGACAATCAAAGCATGTTTTGAAAAATCTAAATCATCTTTTCAGACCTTTTTTAATATATATCACATGATTTATTTTCTTTCAATTTGATATTATCGCAAGATTACAGCGGATGTGAAAAGTCTCGTATCTCTTCTATATTGCAGGATTAATACTCAAAGTTTTAAAAAAAAAATGTATCATTCAATACAGCAAGCTGCTAATATTAAAGCAACACTGAAAAATTTGATGTTTCATACAGAAAACATCCGGAACATGTGGACCACAAATTTAGCTAGCCATAATATATTTATACGTAGAAATTTGGTGCTGTAGGATAAAATTAAGTCTCATTTGAGTTTAATCCAGTTATAAAGAGTCAGACATTAAGGTCTAAGATTCTCAATTAATTCCTGCACTGTTATTCTGGTGTTTGAACTTATGAATTTTTTAATATAGCCATTCAATTATTATTTTGCCCTCCATGATTTAGTACAATGGTAAAGTGTCAGCCTGGAGTGTAAGGTCATCGGATCCATTCCACTAGCACCTCCAATCCTCAAACTTCTTACAAATTCTTGAGCGATAAAAACACCGATTATTATTTTAAATTAAATAACGCTGTAATTAATCAATGCAAATTTCAATATCGATTGAGTTCTGATCGATCCATGTTTTATTGGCAGCCATTTACAATTGCCCTGCATGGTTAGGCAAAAGTGGTGAGTGTCCAACTTGGAATCAGGAGAGGAGGTTCCAGGATCGATTCTTGCACTCAAAGTTCCTATGAACTCCCAAGCAATAAATGCAAACAAGTATACAACCCTCATGAGGTCTGTCTGTTAGGTGAGGGAGCATCCTGTCTGATAAAGGTGGATTATATTAATGATGAATTTTCAGTCATGTTCTGAACAAACTTATAGTGATTAAACTCAATGTATATTTTGACATAAAACATATATGCCATATCTAAATGAATTGCACTATTACTGATTTAAAAAATAAGAAACATTTAACATAAATGTGAGTTCAAGTTTTTTTTTTTCATTAGCTGCTATTTGCAAACACATATGGCGATACTAACATTGAAAAAAATAGTTAAAGAATAAAAAGTTAAAAATATATATTTACAGGAGTTGGTCTGGACATATTGTTAGAATAAATGATAATAGATGGACAGTTAAAATCTTAAACTAAATTGCAAGAAATTATAAAAGACCTAGAAAGAGACCACATGTGAGATGAATGGATGAATTAAGGCATTGCGCTGGGGTGATGTGGAAAATAGAGTCTAGAGATCAGAGATGAATTGAACTTGGAGAGACCTTCATTCTGCAGTGGATTGATAATGATTGAAAGTAATGGTGATAATACAAGCACAATTATTTCCCACATTTTCCTTAATTTCGTTATTTGATATATATATATTACTTTTTAATCCTTTTTCCTCCTGAAATTTCACAGCTTGCTTTAATCTATAATATTAATAAGCCAATAAGCTGATACACATGCGCTTTGCAGATGTCCCTATATAAATGAATACTCCCACTTTTTCAAACCCAAGATAAAGTCTTTAAGAAAATATAGAATGAATCCACCTATACTTTCGACCCAACCATATATGTATGGGCAAATTTGAAGTGTTTGAAATGAAGAGCGTGAAGTTATTAATTGATCACTTTAAATTACTTTTCTACATCGTAAATGAATGAGGCCAATGAAATTTCTAGAATTTACGATACGTCATTCTTATAATTAAACATATGTAAACAAGACATTTATTTTTTTATATAGCGCGATGTTTTTGTTTATAATCTATAATATTAATAAGCCAATAAGCTGATACACATGTGCTTTGCAGATGTCACTATATAAATGAATACTCCCACTTTTTCAAACCCAAGATAAAGTCTTTAAGAAAATATAGAATGAATGAATCCACCTATACTTTTGACCCAACCGTATATGTATTCATTTATATAGTGACATCTGCAAAGCGCATGTGTATCAGCTTATTGGCTTATTAATATTATAGATTATAAACAAAAACATCGCGCTATATAAAAAAATAAATGTCTTGTTTACATATGTTTAATTATAAGAATGACGTATCGTAAATTCTAGAAATTTCATTGGCGTCATTCATTTACGATGAAGAAAAGTAATTTAAAGTGATCAATTAATAACTTCATGCTCTTCATTTCAAACACTTCAGATTTGCCCATACATATACAGTTGGGTCGAAAGTATAGGTGGATTCATTCTATATTTTCTTAAAGACTTTATCTTGGGTTTGAAAAAATGGGAGTATTCATTTATATAGTGACATCTGCAAAGTGCATGTGTATCAGCTTATTGGCTTATTGATATTATACATTATAAACAAAAACATTGCGCTATATAAAAAAATAAATAGATTGCTTTAATGTAGATTTTCCCTTTATTCTATTCTCAGCCATATACTCCCAATATTACTTTTTTACTTAGCAATATGGATATTTTTTCTTTAGCATTTAGGAGGATATAAAAAATATTTACAAATAAAAGTGTTTCTTTATTACTGTTATAAATATATATGTTTATTGATGTTATTATCTGCTTATAATTTATAAGAAAAAATAGTATAATGAATTACTTTTATTTTTCATTTTTGAGAATAGTATAATAAAATATGATAAAGGAACTTATGATCTAACCAGGAGAAAGATTTTTACTTGACTTTATTAAGATCTTCAATTCTGTCACTGCAGTCATATATTGGACAGTCATTAATCATGTGGTTTATAGTTTGAGTTTGTCCATATCTACTTTGCTTGAGGGACATTAAATCCTATTTATGATATACATGAGCACAATGCCCATTAGTTATCCTAAATCTATTGACAAGACTCCTATAATGTCAAGGAAGATCAAATCTAGGTGGCTTTTCTACTGGATTTGGAGAAGAATGTAGAACTACATAAGAATCAATTTTTCTGCCATAGTTCTTTGTAGCTACTTGATTGATTATTGTGCCTTTTTGTGGTGACTTTGAAAAAAAAAACTTTTATCAGTGGGGCAAATAGTTTTTGCATTAAGTCTGTATTTTTCAAGCACTTTACATTTCCAATCCAATGAAACTATACCTCGAGAAACATAGATTCTACAGTAAGTCCAGAATGTTTAACATACCAACTGGTCTTACCATTTCTCATGATCAAGAATTAAACCACTGAACATCACATGATCTTAAGATCTAGGTACAGTGCTCTCAAATACAAGGCTCCTTGTTGATGAAAGCCACACACCACAAACTAATCTGGGAATATTGAATGAGTAGGCACTAGATAAGAATGTTATGCACATATCTTGCATCCATTGATTACTCTTGTTTTCACTATTATATGGAGAATTTTGCCTCTATATTTTCAAAATGTTATGCCAAACATATTATACAGGTGTGAGATAAAAGTACTGGAAAGATTTTTTTATTTTAAACTCTTGGTATATTTTAGATAAAAGACAGACATGTTTGCTGAGGTGCATAAATCATTCTAGTACTTTAATTTTACAATGATAGTGAATTCATGTCTCACTTCCATATAATAAATTTTGTAGAATAACTTTGTTTACCCAAGTAATTTAGTGAGGCAAATGTATATTATGATAAAATACTCTTTTAACTCTTATACAAAACTGTGGCACAATTGGTGTTCCATCTCAGTACATACTCCTCATTTTATCTAAAATGTTATTACAATATTTTTGAACTAACATCTAAGCTAAAAAGCAGACTTTTCTTCCATTACCAATTGACAAAGAAAAAATATTGTATGACTTTCTCAGCTTATTCATATGCTTTAAAGAAGTTCTTATAACTTTAAACTAGCTCCATCTATTGGATTCAATAAACACCAGATTGCAGACCAGTGCTAACATATAAATATAAGGTGATTGTTAATGTATTAACTTCAATTTTGAATCCCAAATCTTCAATAAAAACAAATGCCAGAAACTTGTCTAGGAATGCAGATATTATATCACAATACCATCTGTCATCTATTGATTAATCTAGAGTATGGTAAAAAAACTGATATAATTATCTAAGTTATGTCAAACACTAATTAATAAAACAAACTCTTCATATGTTGAATTTAAAATATGAACATTCTGTAATTATCCCTTGAATTTGGCAAAAATAGCTCAATCAGTACTATACGGTATATTTAGAGTCAAAAAAAGGAAATTCTTTTCAAGATGTTCTATATCCTTTTCATTCTTCTCTCAATGCTTATATTTTAAAAAATCTATAAATTCCATCTCTTTCTTTGCTTTCTTCACAATGTTTTATTCAACTTAATTATCTTAACAGTTTTGCCTATCTAACAATCTTCTTCTAATCTATAAAATACAAAATAACATCATGGGATTGTATTTTAAAACTTTGATGAAGACTATTAGATAGTCGAAATCGTCAGCTTATTGAATTGAATAGGAATAAAAATTTAAGATTTATTAACATCAAATTCTTGTTATGGATTTAGGCAACCCTATGTCATAAAATTTATTTTATATCTTGATATCTGCTTCACAAACTGTTTATAAGATGACTGTCATAAAAAATGAAAAGCAACTTTTTTTTTTCTCATGCCTCTACTACATTTGCTCTCCACTATTATACAGCATTTGTACACAAATGTCTGTGGACAACCAGCAACATTTATATATTACTTTTTGTAGATTAACAGAATCAAATATCTTGATAAATTAATAAAAACAATCTATATATATATATCTTTTGTCCATAATACATTTCATGCACATCATTGCCAATAAAAAACATGTTTACAATTTACTCTCTATATTGTAAGATGTGGTCTTACATCCCACTAAAGAACCAGCAAACACCATTAGCTACTCCAAACCCAATAATCACAATAACAAGATTTTTATATATAAAGAGAATGCAACTCAAATAAAACTTATTAAAACAGGCAAAACTCACTATACGTATTGCCACACACAGCAAGATAGAGTAATCAATGGATGCCAGAAAGGCTTGTGCATCCATAGTGAGTTTTGCCTGTTTTAACAACAGTTATACACAAGCATAAGAAGTGGTGGTCATGTGATATTTATTGGCATAAAACTTATTACCAAAAGATGAAAATGGTCACAAGAACTGTAGCGGAGAAACATTTAATTGTTTCTATAATTGAATATTTAACAAACGTGTGATAAAATACATGACTCAGATTAAACTATAAAATGTAAATATTGATACTCACTGTTATTATAAAAACCTCACTTCAATTATTGTTGAATACACACATTACGACAGTACAAGGAAAATATGATCAAATTTAGACGCGAGAAAATTAAATCAAAATTAAAAGAAAGGAATAATAAATTATGACGTAAATAATGAACTCAATTCATGAACTCTAACTTGCCGTTTGAAAAACTCAAATTGACATTAAAATAGAACAACTTTGTTTTGATAATTAGCAAAATATATAAACAAACGATCTTCTCAAAAACCAGATCAAAAACTCATCGGTTAACCAATACGTATATTTTGTGAGTGGACAATCGAGCTTTGTCGTTAGTCTGTAGCCATCCAAGTAAAAACCTGAAACGAAAATATCTCATTGAATACCGAAAAAAGTTAGATTAAAAGCATTCACATTTAAACCCAACAAACTAAGGGATCTTAAATTATAACCCAAAACAGCTTTAAATTTATTCAATATTTCAAGAGTATTTTCAATTTTGAGCCGGAGAATCAGATCAACTTTAACTTGAGATTCCCAATAGCAAATATTTTGCTATTCAACAAACTCAAGGATTTTTATCAACTACATATATAGAAACACAGACAACTATGTGTTCCTAAGTGTTAAATTACCTCATGGGAAGAGACTCGTCACCCATGGAGCTATAACTGCCAAAACCGAATTTGATTCGACACAAGCAACACCAACTTTACTACTTAGATATAAAGCTGCAAACTCAACATCTCAAGGTAGGCCAGACGAAGAGAGAAATTGAGATTACCATCATATACATTCTAGAACATCCGAACCCTACCAACTGGATCATGAAGTGTACCAGTAAGGATATTTTTACTAATCATTTCGTCATTTATTTGGTTTTTTTCCCCAATATATATGATTAATAATCTCTAGCATAGTTTCCTATCATTGTAAAAACAAATTGCAATAGAGGGGGGGGGGGATCCCATTGCATCACCACGTTAAGATGAACTGATCGATAAACATATTGACGACAATGAATTACTATTTTGTTAAAGTCTAAATTAGTAAGCAAGTGTAAATCTAAATAATGTTTTAATTTAATTTTTTTTTTTTGTTAGTATTGATATTGATGGGAAAGGAGCGATTGGATTAATAAATATTGACCGTAGTAATCAAAGAATATTCATCGATATCTAAACGAATTATTTGCTTTTGTTATAATATCTCATTGCATAAATTATATTAATTGTGAAAAAAATTGTTAAATATATGATTTCAAATTTAGGACTATCGTTTATGTTTTTCGTTATTCATTTATCAATTTATTACATGTTAGCACATTAAAGATAGTAATATTAATATTCCATTAAGTAGAATATTATGTGTATTCTCCCTAAGCTCAAATTCTGGGATAAACGAAAGTTAAGGATGGAGAAAAGAGATGAGTATGCTGGTAGATTTTTGATGTATGTTCATGCGTTAATATGTCATCTTCTAGGAGTGAGATCGGAGTGGACATGAGTCTATATATTTAGGAATTCTAGATACGCTTTCTCATTAGTCCTGATGGCCTATCAAGTCTATTGTTATGCAAGGCCAGGACCTATTTCATTACAATATATATATATATTGAAACAGACAGATCGAAGAATCGATCTTAGTTTCATGGTTGTCATTTAAGAACGGTAATTCTAAACCACTATTTACCCGCAATGAGACTTTTTCTATTCCAAGCCACATAGATTTTAAGTTATTTATTTTGTGTTTGTTTAAAAAGAATTTAATGTAAAGAGTATGAGTATAAATGTCACAAATCATGATGAATAATATTCGTGTGTGTGTGGTTTGTGGATTTATATTAGCTCAATTTAAAAGTTTCAATTGCGTGTATATTTTCTTTAAATTTTAATTTTGCAAATTATACAAAGTCATTTAAAAATGCTGATCAAAAGTCACATTCCTTTGATCAGTATTTTTAATCAAAATCTTACTTGTACAAAATGTATAGAATAATTAATTTGTACTTTGATAAATTAAGATAATGAATTTATATTTTGTATTCATGAATTCCGATGTAATTGTTTTGTCAATTTAGAATCAAGTATTAAATTTAAAAATAAATGAAAACCGAACAATGGAAATGAGAAACGTAGAACCCTTATCAAGAAAGGCAAAGGCTATTGTATAGTCAAAAAAATTAGATATTGCTGGAGGCCAGAAAATCAAAGGAGGCGGAGTCATGAACAAAAACTAGGCAGAAAGGTCAACCGTAGCCATCTTAGATATGATAGACACTCTAACTTTTGACTTGGCTGTGCTTAGATCGTCTCAAGACAGCAAAGTAGTTGTTCCAGAGAAATCACTTCAACCATTATTAAGAAGTTGCCCGGTAAACTGCAATAATGATGGGCTAAAGTCCAAGAAGCTGATTCCTGTTCTGCCAATTTAAATCTTTCATACCACTGATCTGTAATGTTTTCCGTGCTTCCAGTCTTCCAAAATTCCAACATTTAAATTAACCATGCCTTTCTAAGAAATTCAAAATGCGCGCCTACGTTCTTCATACATATCACCGCAAGAAGAAAAGCCGGACGAAGAAAGAATGGTAACTTTTGTTACATGAACTTTTTAACTTTCCTCTCAGTAATAATTTTATATTTAATCTGTTAATCAAAGTAATTGCATGTAAATTTCTTGCTTTCCATTTGAAAATGTTACACTAAAACCTGTCAGTAAATTGCTTCTCTAATATTTCGGTGCTCTAGTCTTTAGATAATCATTATTAAGATTTGTGCCTACTAATAATCCATTTGTGAATACATTTATATTTTACTATTACTTATTTTACAAACAAAACGATGCCAATAATAATATTTCTCAACTCTAATTAAAGTCAGTAAAGTTTATCTCATAATATTTATTATATTCATTTTAAAAATAATTTCCTTTTATCGAACTAAAAATTGTTTCATTTATGTTGAGTTGAGAGATATTCAAATATTTTGTTGTTTCTTTTACTTCGTTATAATATTTTAATCTATACTCCAAATCTCAATACTTAAAATAGTCTAAAATTTTATTATAATTTTTTTATATATTATTACGGAGTAAGAATAATAAGTGAATATTTTTGCTATTATTACCTTCCGAACAATCTGGGGAGTTATGGGTTTCAGAGTGAAATTAATTAATTATTACTTTTGCGATCGTTTGATTTCGCCAGTTTTATTGAATAGTTATATCGGACTGTTGCGTAGAAAATGTTTCGGAGAGAAAATGTTTTATATAATTTCGTTTTAAAATCCACTTCCGACCACTCTTCCTCGATGTTACTGTGGCAATGCCTTTACCTTCGCTTAAGTTGGCGTCTCGTTTTACTACCACATGGAGAGAAAGAAATTCTTCTCCAGGTAATCTCTTGGGTCACCGGGGTTCGAAAATGAGCCTGGCTGGTTGTAGTGTCCCGGATCTACTTGGGGGCATTAAGACTTGTCAAAGTACAAGCCGCCCGGTATTCCGTCAATGCACCGCAAGTTATTATTTGTAGTATACCTTAATCCCTGCAACCATCAGTACATCAGTATTATATATTATATTTTTATGTAAAACCGCCTCCCATTTATCCGTATATGCAATGGTTTGAATCTATTAAAATAAACAACTTAATATAAACTAGTAGTTAAATATTTTAAGTGCTCCAATTACTCTGATTCCCATATCAACCTGTACAACCATTTAAACACATAAATATTGGCATGAGTTTTGTTAAGCAGTCTAAACCGATTATTGATGACTAGCAGCAATTTATTATAAAATACATATGAGAGTTTACCGTACCTGTAAATGATATTATTCAATGCTTTCCATAATTTATAAAAAAATTATCTAATCTAATTTTGTCTCTCTTGCTTTATTACTCTCGAAATCTAGTCAATCACCTGCTGTCTGTATTGACAACTTAAATATATACATCAAATTATTAGCCGTACCAATATCCCGAATATAAGATATCTATGAAATAGCTGATTGTAGATAATTTAGTCTGCGTTGTAATGTTGTCATCGGTGGGTCATGCCAGGGTTTTGGGTTTGAATTTAGTTTGCATTTTGGAATTTATTCCTAGACATGGACTGGGTTTGAATTCGGATTACTGTGTGTGATTAAGCATGGTGATTTTTACCGGTACAATATAGTTATAGTTATAAGGGGATTTGAACCCAGACTTTCAATCTCTCTTCAGCTACCCAATCTATCTCATATAATCAATACACATGACCACACACACGTGAAATAGATAAATAATCTTCAATATATGTATATATTTCATGCTGAACCAGCACTATCAGTTGGTTCTGATCATCATCTCCCACACATATAGTCAGTGCCCATTTTATATCAAGATAGCAAATTTTCAAACTTTAATGGACAGGCTGCAATCTACCCTGCCATCCAATTCTTCAGTCTTCCATACCATTGAAACTCTGATGATGAAATGCCCAAATCCCTTGATGATGCCAATATTATTGTCATGACCATGTTGATCTTAAATCATTCTGATTCCTCATGTATAGGACCTTGTTCATTTAAATACCCAAGAGGAATGGGCAGGATACAGACTGAATCTGTAATATTTAAATATATGTAAACTTTATAGCTCTGAAGTTTAGATGTAATTATAGGGAATTTGAATCCAGACATTCAAGTTCCCTTTAGTTATTCAGTCTATCTCAAAGAATTGATATACATGACCCATACATATGTGTAAAAGATAAATGAGGTCAAATATATGTATTTGAAGCTGAACCAGTACTCATCAGTTGGTCTGGATCATCTTCTCCCACACATATACATAATCAGTGTTAAATTTATACTAAGATAACAAATCTTCAAACTTTAATGGTTAAGCTTCAATCTATTCTGCCATCCAACTCTTCAGCCTTTCATACCATTGCAACTGATTATGGAATGCACAAATCCCTTGTATGTCATCAAGTGTATTAGTTGTATGAGATAGATTGGATAGTTAAAGTTGTTTGAACATCTGGATTCAAACCCTCTATAATTACATCTAAACTCCATAGATATAAAGTATGTAGTTAAATATTACAAATTCACGCTGTATGCCCATCCATCTTGTGTATTTAAATGGATAGTTAAAGTTGTTTGAACATCTGGATTCAAAACCTCTATAATTACATCTAAACTCCATAGATATAAAGTATGTAGTTAAATATTACAAATTCATGCTGTATGCCCATTTTTCTTGTGTATTTAAATGGACAAGTCCTATACATGAGGGATCAGAATGAATTAAGGTCAACATGGGCATGACAATAATATCTGGAATAATCAAGGGATTTGGGAATTCCATCATCAAAGTTTCAATGGTATGACAAGCTGAAGAGATGGCTACTGGAGCAGATTGAAGCCTGTCCATTAAAGTTTGAAGATTTGCTATCTTAATATAAACTGAGCACTGATTATATATATATATTCTAATCATATGGTTTGGCTTAATTCCATCAAGCCTTATTCAAG
Organism: Epiperipatus broadwayi; assembly: GCA_028023455.1. NCBI lineage: Eukaryota > Metazoa > Onychophora > Udeonychophora > Euonychophora > Peripatidae > Epiperipatus > Epiperipatus broadwayi. Next base: position 309,156 of record JAQFVV010012858.1, on the reverse strand, counting down.
TGATTCAGTATGAAAAATTTTAAATTTCAATTGGCAATAATTACAATATATTGAAAATCAGTATATAAAATCAGTGGTGGATTGGAATGCTTGCTAAATTATAATTTTCAAATTGAGTAAAATCTCACCAATAAATATCCTGAGAGTGATGGAAACTTAGACTGTTTGATATACACTAGAAAATCTGATAGAGTGAATATGAAGTTCGTATACATTTTGTCATATGGTCTAGTTGCAATTATATTTAAACTGATAATTTAATGGTATTGAATCAATTTGAAAATATAAAGGTGTTTAGTGCTGTATTATTATTATTAAACAATAATTAAAAAAAATAATTCAATTTATAATTCCTCTAAATTTTACAATCAATCTTCAAGCATATTGTATTGTAGCTTAAATTGATATGAAATTGTCTGATTAGTTACCACTATAGGGAGAGCTATTAATTAGTATGCACACTATTCTATTATTGGTCTATTTTATGTACCACAATCCATTGCATTAAAAATAATAAATAACTTAACAGAGAGGGAGAGGGGGAGTCTAAAAAGGAGAAATCAGAGACCGGACATCAACACTTGACACCTGCGAATTAACAAAAAAACAAAAACAAGAAAAAGCTGAAAATTTAACATCACCACTTTAAAATTGAACAAATAGTAATGAGATTGTAGTTTTACAAGTACGGAGTAGAAACTTCTACCCTAGTATATATTTCAACCTACTAATTCATTGATTGAAATCAACAAAGGCCTACTGGAGGGAGAATGGGAACCATAAATCAGTATATTACAAGATGGGACTTCAGGCTTAAACCGGAACAAATGGTAAGCATAAAGTTTGTTTTGCAAATAATAACTTTAATCATTATATAAATCTAAAAGTTCTGTATCAAATTATTTAAATCTAAAAAGAAAAACCGTAAGCCTCTCTAAATATATACATATATACGTTCTGTTTTTGAATTATCGTGATAAAATAAATAATTTGGAGAAACTTTTGAACTTGTAATTTAATCAAGTTAATTTTTATTTCAAATAGCATAATATTTGACCAATTTATAAATACGGAAACCTATATAATATTTAATCTGATTAAAGAAAACAATGATCGTCTGATTCTGGTTAGAAGTGCTAAAACTCTTTGTTATCGTAAACGTTAAGTCTAAAACGGTTACACTATTGACAAATGCGAGGGATGTTTATAATTGTAATTTCAACCTAATTGATATAAAGATTTATAAAGGAAAATAAATCTTCATCATTTGATTTAAGAAATATTTACAAATACTGATAAAAATATAAGTATATAAATATCTCCTTGAGAATTGTTTGAAAACTGAAATTAATAATAATTGAAATTGAAGAAAAGTTAATTGATTTATAAATGTGGGAACTTATTCTATATTATTGTTTTATTAAACATAAGATTATTGGACTAATCTATTGTAATGTTACTTTTTCCTTAGTCAGTAAAAAAAATAAAAATTAAAAGACCTATCATATACCGATAAATGCCAATAAAATGTTTAACTCACGATACTAATAGTTAATGGAAATTATTATATCTCAAAGACAGTATAATATTTAATATTATAGAAATTGAAACCTAATGAATAAAGAAAAATGTTTTAAAAGACTCTAATCATTTTGGATTATTATAATAAATTGCTGTGAAAAAAAATGAAAATCAATAAGTGCATTTGAAAAAGTTGTTGTTCTTGTTAAACCGGATACTATTGCTATATAGCTTAAACTTTTAGATAAAAATTCTGCAGAAAGTGTAGTGTTTTGTAAAATGGCAGACATGTTTGTGCACTTCAGAAAAAACTAGAATTTATTCGTAAAGCTGTTTTTAGATCGCGCTCTGATAGCTGAGGAATTTAATTAATGCATTGACGTAATGGCGATCGACAATTCCTAAAAATATTTGCTAATTACAAATGTTTCTAGATAAGAGACGTTATCTTATTGGTCAGTGCATTGATTGATCATTGCAGTTGTCAGAGAGCGATAAGAAGACTGGGTAACATCGAGCAGGATAACATAGAGAGCAGTCGTGCAGTAGCGAGTAGCGGACAGTGTGGAGTGCATCTACAGTAGAGTTACTGTTCAATTCCAGTAGGAGATAGCTGACGGCAGTCGCAGTGCTTACTACAAAGAGTTCGTGTACAGCTACACTGGACTGGGGCTAAATTAGGCCCATTGTGAACCGTTTTGTAGCAGCCAGCCTGAAAGAACATCGTGGGAATTGAACTTTAGCGAACTGTAGAAATAGATCGTTGCAGACCATTCGTTTGGAGATCATCTGCTTGCAGACAATTCATTGGAGAGCATTCGGTGCAGACCATTCGTTGGAGAGCATCCGTGGCTGAGCATTCAGTGCAGACCATTCGTTTGGAGAGCATCCATTGCAGAGAATACAGAGAATATTCAGAGCATTCGTTGCAGACCATTTGTTGGAGAGCATACGCAGTTGAACAGTAGCGAACGTTATTGGATAACCGCACCGTCAGTCTGGCGGATATAATAGAAAGATTTTTAATTAAGCATTTTTTTTAAGATTTTGTTTTCATAAATTTTTTTAGAAGGCCTTATTTGTTTATATTACCAAAGTGCATATATGAAAAAAAAAAGAAGAAAACTATGCAAACATCGCTCATAAAAGGTGCGCTCAGGATGACTTCATTTATATTTTTATGACAAATTTGTAATAAGTATGTAAACAGAAAATGTTAGACACGTAATTGTTTTTAGATTGGTATAAAATTTAATATTATGCTAAGCTTTACAAGATAGACATATTCATCTCTTACATATGTGAACAGTTTATTAAGGGTAAACAGATTCAATCAATAAAGGTGGAATAGTAATTCTTTATGATAACATAATTATTTTATGTTATGGAATAACCATATAAACATTTTATATTTATTAAAGTTTGCCTATAATTAGTATGGCCATGTTAGTGTATAATATGCTATGTATCTTTGACTGTGTGTGTATTTCTTGTTATAGCTATATTTTATCATAATTTAAAATATTTCTTAGTCGTTTGACTTATAAAACGTTGGCTTCTTTATTACACTATCAGTTATGAATTAGGAAATAAGATATTTATCTTTAGCTTTATAATGAGAATTATGTTTATCTTGACATTGTGGTGATAACGATTTGTTGAGAATGCATCTGATAAATATATGAAATATAAAGTTGCTTTAAACACTGTATTATATATATAGGATGAATGGACAAAGAGAGAATAGTATCACTCATCACTTACTCCATGATCAGATTATTTTATTGAGGCAAATAAATAAAGAATGCTGAAGTAGCATCATGAATCCCTATAGAGAGAGTTATTCTCAAGGCACATATTCTGTTTTGCTGTGTTGAGACAAGCTCCACACATTTGTATCTAAGAAAAAGGTACAGGAATCTGCCCTATTATTACACAATGAGATATTGTTGTTATGAATAGCCTTTCCCTCAGGAAGCTGTAGTGTGATTTTCTCACTGGGTATGATGAAATTATTTTTTGTATTTTAAAAATATGTATGGCAATGATAAGGTAAAGTTAATCAAGGACCCTTATTATGTATAGTGTTTAGTAAAGTTACATAGTGTATGAGTTGAGCTGTGACAACTTATGGGCAAGCCAATAAAACTTACCAACAAAATTTATTAATAATTATAAGACTTGGATTATGTGTAGCACAACAGGAGATACACACATACATACCATCATTGATGTTCATCAAGCAGTAATTCCCCGATGGATTGGTAAAGCTTTCTTTATAATCAGCATGGTTGTTCATGGACATAGGCAGGTTTAATATCAGGTATACATCTGACTTCTAATGTCTGTACACATATTTAGAAATTTTATTAGGTTAAATGATAAGGATCTAACTGGAGAGTTAACTAATGTCATATTAAATAATATTAAACAAAGTATATCAAAGAATAATTCTTATATTTGTGTTTAATATGATAATTGCAATTATCATATTCTTATATATAACTAAGAAGCTATAGTGAAAAATGCTGCTTCAAGAATTGAGTTTAAATATTAAATTTGTCAATTGCCCTTATTAATTGAAAAAAACTCCTATCTTGTACTGTAATGTTTATTTACACCAAACAGTGTAATATACCTATTTTACAATATACAAGAGTGAAAACATAATAAACAATGATGGTGACAATGAGGATATTATGGTATATTATTATTTTATCACTTATACATGTAGTCAAAAGAAAATATACCTTGTTTTATATATGTTTTCTGGAAATAGATGTTTAACTGTTTATGATATTAAGAAATTTTGTAAATAGTGTAAATAAATCTTATTTTGAAATGTTTATCTACTTGTCTATGGTGTTATTGCAAGCCATCATCCACATTATTATTGTTATTGCTCATTGTAATATAATTTACTATACATTAATACCATAATAAATTTGCTATACTTTATTTATTTTAAAGTCCTTTTAAACCATCCTCACTTAGTGATCTAAACATTGTTCACCTAAAATACATATATTATTTTAAATTATGTAATAAAGATGAAACCAATAAATTTGATATAGCTTTTTTATTTGAACTATCAAATACATCAATCATTGATCTATGATCACATAGACCATAATTATTGAATAAAAAGAGTTGTAAGTTATTTGTCTCAATTAAGAAGTTTGTGTGCACTTTATAGAGCTTAAATTTTATATTTGGTTTGTATTGAGTTTGCATAGATATCTTAGTAATTCTAACTGTTTATAAGCAGTTTTGTCTGTTATAGTTGGGTAGTGGAAAAATTCCTCTCAATTACACAAGTATATCTGAAAAAGGAATAATAGTTAATTTATTTGAAGCCTGAGAAGAATAAGTTAGTAGTTCATGGTATAATGTTAAATTTAAGGTTGATCTTTATATTCAGAATTATTTACTGTATTTTGATTTGAGTTATGTTTATTTTCACAGTTGTTTTACAGTCAACATAACTTAAGATGTAAATTTCTTCTTTTTTTACTTTTGAGCTTATATTTTATTTTAATTTGATGGTAAATATTCTGGTTTGGTTAAGCTTGGAATCCATATTTTACTTTAGTTTATCTTACTACCCATTAATGCAATATCAATTTATAGTTATGGATACCATCATACATCATCAACATTGTTCTCATCTAGCATCTCAATCATTCTTTATTTCTTCATTCATATTTCATCTTAATTCATTATTATAACTAATTCCCCTTTCACTGCTTCTTATACTATTACCATCATAATCAGTAATTAGTTCTTAATATACCCATATTTTAATCCTTCAGAATTCTAATACATCTTTTTTTCTCTTTGCTCTTAGGCTCCTTTCATTTTATTATTCAATTCATATTTATTTTCATCATCCATTTAATTATCTATATCTTAATTTATTTACTACTTAATTTATAATTCCAATCTCATATTTATTTCATAGACCATATTAATTAATTAATGGTTTGACAAATAATAAATTAATCTCATAATATTTTGTTTGGGGATTTGAAATCTAGTTTGACCAGAAGTTATTATCTTCATGATCACTTTGTAATCTTCTTTAGATTTATAGTTTCATGCTAATCAGTTCAATAGTCAGAAAAGAACATCTTTATCTTCACATTTAATTTGTGTACATAATTTGTTGGTGAATCATATGATGGAGGGTAATATATATATATATATATATATATATATATATATATATATATATATATATATATATATATATATATATATATATATATATATATATATATATATATATATATATATATATATTGTAACCTAATAACATAGAGAGAGAGGGAGAGATAAGAAGAAAATAAGGAAAAGGATGCTAATTATAACCTACTAGAATAAGAGGGGTGTGTGAGAAAGAGAAAAGGGAGAGAAAAAGATAAGATAATGCTACTAAAAAATGAAATAAGATGATAGAAAGAAATGAGAAATGAATGTTTTAAATAGCTGAGATGATAGAAAGATATGGAAAAGAGATATATAAGAAGAAGATGGAATAAAGAAGAGAGAAATGAAATGAGATGATAGAAGAAACTCTTAACGAACGTTTTAAATGGCTGAGATGATAGAAAAATATGAGAAATGACATGAAACAAAAAATGGAATGAATTGAAATGAAATGAAATATAATATAATATAAATGAGAGACTCTTAACGACTCGGCTCAGTGGGGTTACAATAAATTTAAAGAAAATAGATGATGATCCAGAGATGTATAATCAAATAAAGGTCAAATTCAATACTGATGAACTATAACTACTGCAGCATATTTATAATCTACTACTAAACCATACAAAATGTAAATTTTAAAACACTAATTAATAGTTACCATATTAGTCCTATCAATAGATCACACATACTCTGAATAAGAAAAAAAAAATAGATACCTTAATTAGAAAGATTATCTTACTAAATTATCTTTAATAAAACAACAAGAGTAAATAATCTCAGGGATTTCTAAACTAAAACTCTTGTATAAAATTACAGTTTAAGTTAAGTTGCCTAATAAAGTATTACTGTGATTAATAAGTAAATATGTGACATCTTAGCTGACCATAAAATAATTATAATATGTTCAATCTTAAAATAATAAACAAAACAAACATTAATTCAAACAATTTAATGAATCAATTTAAATTTAACTAATAATGGCCTATTATCTAAGATATTACTTGAGCAAAGAAAAGAGCAAGGGTACTTTTAATGCCTTTCCCTACTCACAGACAACCACTAAAGACCTCAAATGCAAATGGATTAGAGTTCTTTAAATATATCAAATTTAAGATGATGATAGATGATGTGCAGTCAATATATGATAAGGTGCAGCTCCTAAAATAATATTAATTAAAATATTCTTCTGAAGTACTAATATTGTTAATCTGATATTGCATAATCTTTAATCTGAAAGATATACCGATAATTTAAAGAAAATAAACTTTTAACTAAGTATTTAATTATGTATCTGCTATAATGCAATTATCTGTATTTATGATTCAATGTGAGAATCATTTACTTTAACATAGTTTTTTTTTTTTAATTTTCAAGACAATATCAACTATATTTAATTAACTTAGAGTATCCTTGTGAATGTCTGAATTTAAGATTCAATAAATTTAAAATTTTACGATTTTGTGAACTTGGAACCCAAGATAATAATATATTCTCATATAAAAGTAAAACAAACAAAACAAAACTTTTGAAATAATAATAATATTGTTTATTAAGAACAATAAGAAATTCTTACAAATTTAATGGACTATAATCATTGCCAATATCACACTAGGATTTAACATAAGTATTTTGACTTTTAATAATTTCCTTTAGTTTACATTAGTATACTTAATAACAGGCTAAGGCTATTCAATTTCCATCTCTTTTAATAATTAGAGATTTTACAATCTTTAACTTTAATTATAATGTCTGTATGTAATAAGCACATTATAAATTTTCTTTATTAAAATATTTTAAAACATTATGGTGTCATCTAGTAATCAGAATTACACACAAAAACTATATTTATATTTGAACCTCTAACTTAATTTTATAATCCTAAACTTAACAAACGCTAAGTTGGAAAAGCATATATTTTGAAAACTACAACTATTTATACTGACATAACTAATATTAAACTAATGATATATTTTTAAATTAGACTAAGCTAATCTTAAAATAAAACTAAGTTAAGTGTATGGGACATTCATTCATCAGAGATCAGTTATACTTTTTTAAATAAATTTAGTCCACATAAAATTATTCCCTCAATGTTTTAAAATTAATAATGTAACAGACTTACAAATCCAGCGGCGAAACTCTGGATGAAAATATTAAATTAGTATGTGTGAATTGCCACTTATACCATATGCATATTTAACATACTTTAAAATAAATATAACTTATTGTTGGTTAGCTTGTGCATGATAAAACTATCATAGCAACACAATTCAAACATTGATATACCTATGAGCCTTAAATTAGCTACAACTACCTGAAGAAATACATTTCCTCAAACAAGCATATCTTGTCATCACAAATCTAAAACAAATGCAACATCACCTACTGTGGTGGAATTAGCATTAAGTCATCATGAATGATAGGCAAAAAATATAAAAAATACTAAGCTCCTCAGAGCTGGAAAAGACTATGGTGGCTTCCAAAAATACCTAACTTCGAGGCAAAACAAAGATGTCTGGTATTTATCTTCAGTACATCTGGGAACAGGAACATCCACCAGAAAAGCACAATCCTCTCATGGGATTTCCAATGCTTATAAATGTGATCGTCATCACTGAAAAATACAATACAATACCCTCTTTGGGACACACTATCAAATCATGGAAATACAATACAATAAGGATGGAGGATTTCATCTACTCCATAAGCATATTCAAAATTATTAACTAAGCCTAACTCTATGAGGCTACCAATATTAACTAATAGCAAGATATATACTTCACTTAAACTAACTAAGTTATTTCCAAGAAATTTATAAAATACAAAACGTATATCCAATGTTCGAACCAACAAAGCAAACTATGTGTCAATTGACTACTGTAGAAAATACTTTAAACTTAAATGCATATAAAATTCTAGGCAAGGCACAATGCACACATAACAAAATATTAAATGCTAAAAATATAGTAACTAGTGGACTTTTAAAATTGTAAATTAAATGCAAGAATATTTACTTCTCGATGAATATAAAATATTTGCAATTATTATTAATATAACATTCGTAAAACAAATGAATGGATACTCTCTGATAAACTTCTGTAGTAAATTTAAATTAAACTTGAGTAAAACATCCCATTTATATGAAAATACGACTGTGATATTTAAATCTCTATAATAAAATTATTAAATAGAAACTAGCTAGTGTAATGCTTGATGAATAAACTAAATCTACTTAAGAATGGCAAAAAACATTTGCTCATTCAAATAAACCTATTTCGTTTTAAAATTATAACCCTAGTTTGCCTGTATATTTATGCAAAAGTGTTACAAAAAAAATTTAATAGCATAAATATTTTTATGGTTTTTTTACAAAAAATTTAATAGTATAAATATTTGTATTAATATATTAATTCAAGTTCATATTTCTGTTTCGTGATGATTTTTCCATTTCATAATGTGTAGACAATTTATCCAGGTTAAGATATCTATTTGAATTCGAAGCTTCAACTAATACATTTATATACATGGCAATCATTTCCAAACGAAAATGTTCAATAGTTCACTAATAATATTTTTTTTCAAAACAATTTTTTTAAAAAATTAAATAATAAGATTAAGCCGGCATGAAACAAAATAAATTCTTCAGCTGAACACATTTATATTTATAATCCTAGGTTCAAACGCAGAATAATTATAATATATATTTTTAGTTAACTTTCACTGTTTTTCTTTAGATAAATGCATTTTTTAAAATAGAGCTCTTTTTTTTAAAAACGTTTCTTAATATTCAAAAATATATTTTTTTTGTTTTTTTTTACAAATCTCCTTTTATTTATTAAACATAAGAGTAGATCTTTTTAATTAAGACATTCCTCCGTTTTTGAGCAAAGATCAACGGTAATAAGTTATTTATAAGTACTAGCAACTATAACCAAATATTATGCATTTGATAGAGACAAGTTCATTAATAATATTTTCTAAATTCTTTTAAAGTTTTGCTTTCAAACAAATTCTTTTCATACTACTAGCATAAACGAGAATTAGTATTTTAAACTAGATATTGTCCACAGAAACATTATTCTGTTAAAAGCATATTTAAATGTATATATATATCATCTATTAAGTAATAAAGTATTAAATTTAATGTTACTTTTAATTTATAACGACACTAACACATTTCCATTTTAATATTTTAAAATGTTTGAATGTCTTTTTTTTTTTAATTTCTTCTTCACGTATATTTTTTAATTTAATAGGAGTATACTATAGTTTAATGCAATAAAGTCTTTAGCCATAACAATACTTAATAATTTAAGTTTTACTTCTAAATAAAGAAAAATGAATAGATCAAAAGCCAATGAAATATGAGACGCTGTATTTTCTGCAAACATTTTACCGTAAATTTGAATGCCTCAACTGGAATGAAAAACTGTCAGGAAAAACGGATTACCTTTTCTTCTCAGCCCGCTGTCATTACTGGATGATTTAAAATAATGGTTTTAAAAACATACTTATATTTTTTATTAGAAAATATAAAGTTTTAAAAATTACTTTTTATTAAATTACTATTAAGATTCAGCTACCCATATATTTAAAACAGATCAGCAAATGAATGACCCCATAGATCTCCATTTATCTCACAAATTTTCACCCACCTACAGTTTAATTAAAAACCAATAAAAACTATTTTTTATTAAATTTAAATATTCCAACAAACTAGCTGTAGAATCGATCTACTGACGTAATCAATATAATTTTCCCTTACAACATGACCTTCAGCTGGAAAATCAAAATTTTATTATTAACAAATATTGTGCAATAATTTTTTTAAATGATATTTTATACAAAACATAGTAATAAATATAAAATTTAAAGTTATACTCTTTATTAACCCATAAATATTTCATTGAAATAATTTTATCCACCCATTTGTTTTATTTATTTATTTTAAACAATATTGAAATTAAATTATTTCTTTATTTTTATATTTATATTATCCTTGCAGGCATAGACATAATCTCAAATACGAATGCAAGCAAATTGTTTAAAAGTTATTTTTAAAATTACAACAATAGAATGTTAATGAATATTTAATCTAAATAAACTTTATAACTGGAATCTTAAGCTACAAAAACTAACAACAAATATTCTTATTTTTTTCAATAAAAACTTACATATCATTTTTTTTTAAATTTATTACTTACTTATTCCAACTTAATAATAATATCTTATTATTATTATTTAAACATTAGAATAGATTATACAATAGTAATTTTAGAATACATTTAATATTACTTACAAAACTGACAACTATTTCTGATATCTTTCTTTTTTTTAGAAATCAAAATATTATTTAGCATTTCTTACCAACCTAACTTGTATATCTTTTTCAAATACTTAGACATAATTCCATAATACAATAATGATTACAATCAATACAAGATTATCCTATTTTAATCATTAACTAATTTAATTTTCATTTTTATCATTATTATTTTTTAAAAATCAGGCAATTTCAAACCAAAAGGTTAAGCTAAGATAACCTTTGGCTTCTTTTGGAACTATGTGAAACTTCAGTTAGGCACTATATATATATATATATATATATATATATATATATCACAACCCTTAGACTCATTATTTCATTTATTTAAATTACTATGTTTTGATCCATTAATTATGCTTGCTCTGACTAGATGATATCCCGCCAACCCATATATATATATATATATATATATATATATATATATATATATATATATATATATATATATATATATATATTCATGATATAAAAGGTTCAATCATTTAAATATATCAAATCTTATAATAAATGCTTCACTATCTGATCTATTTTACCTAAGAGTCCATTTGTATCTCTGCTTTGCGATGGTGTTGGTAATAGATAAAATAGATCACTATCACTGGGATTGTTGCTCATAATTTGGTAGATCTGAAAAATAGACAAATAAGGCATATTTCATGAGTGTTCCTGACTTATGTATCTTGTGCATGATTGGACTTGAGGCACTTTTGTCTAGATACTAGACCTTGTTATATGAACTGACAAAACCATCTGGTACATTATATATATATATATATATATATATATATATATATATATATATATATATATATATATATATATATATATATATATATATATATATATAACAATCTACCCATAATCTTATTCTAAGAATTTGGGAGAGTACAAGTTATTACCCTAAAATTCGAGTAGGTATATTTATGAGCAGGGACTAATTCCCAACTCAAGGATGGATCTTATCAATTAATAACAATTATACACCTCAAAAACAAAAGAAAAGATTCCAGTGGATCCTTTTTGGGCACCTTATCCAGACTATCTCAATCTCAAAGTCTGGGAAACAATGTTAATGAAGCCAAGGTTATCATTCAAAGAAACATCATATATAAATACCTTTATAATTTTCTTATCTGTCCTCAATCTTATTATAAGAATCCAATAATTCAAATAAAGGCACATGTTATAGTTAAATTCTGAGAATGATTAATACACATATATATTAAAATCTCAAACATATGAGTCATTCATTCTGATATATATATATATATATATATATATATATATATATATATATATATATATATATATATATATATATATATATATATATATATATATATATATATATATATATATACATATGAGCAATATAAGATTCACAAAAGAGTGTAACTACATGTCAGAGTTGTATTTATTAAATGATTTTTAATCTTTTTTCTAATTACTTTCCTTAAGTTGGAATAGAGCACATATTTTTTAATTTTTTTAATGTTCATTTAGTACATAGAAAGAATAGGTTAAAGTTACCTTATTTGAGAGCAAATGTTTGCATGCTTAAGATTGATGATCTATAAGCTTACAGTACTACAATGTCAATTGTTTTAGTGAAAGTGGTCAGTCTGAAAGATGATGAAAGATTCTGTAATGTTTAAACATATGATAATCCATCCTAGAGGTGTTAGGTAGATGATTCAAAATTGAAGGCATGAAAATTCTTGTTGTTCCGGAGCTCCACAATCACTTTACTTGCTTGAAATAGATGGCAAAATCTCCATAGACAAAGATTATCATAGTAGGCAGGTCACAACAGCTATACTGGCCAATTCAACAAATCCCCACATATTTTTTACCCCAACATTTTGATGGGATCGATTCCTATTAATATTTATTAATTACTCCAATCAGGTTATCAAAATTTAATTTCCATGCTTCTTTCACTCTGTAGCTGTCTTTCTCGAATCACTACAAATATCAAATATGTATATATATATATTTTTCTTTTAGTGCTTTTTCACCTCACCTTTTTTATCTATCCATACACCAATGACCATATCTCAAAATGCTATTAGCTTCCATTGTTTCAAAATACTAAATTGACCAGTTCTTGGAATTCCGGTGACCAGTGTCATTATCCAAACTTGCCCACAGCACACCTTTCAATTGTTTTTGTTACTCTCTAGTCTTATATGTTTAATTTGCTTTTTTAAGAAACATGTGCTACTAATGACATTATTTAAATGTATAACTTACGATATTGATAAACAACAAAATTATATAAAGCAAAAATTTATTTCCATATGATACTGCATGTTATAACATCCAAAATAAACTACTGCATAGTAAATCGTAGGATTTCACGCTGTATGTTTGTAATTTAAACTCAGTGAGTTAAGTGTAAAGATATTTAATATTCATGCTTTCAGATCTAAGTACTTTAGACTGGCTTGGATATATAAAAAGACAAGTAAAGAATAGGATGGACTGCCCTTTTCTTGTTAAATTCTCTGCCTTGTATTTACAATCAGATTGGCTGTTAGATAGTAATGAGCGTGAGAGGTTTGCAGTCTCTCGATTTAATTTCAATACTGTTTGCACTTCATAAAAATAAATATTATTTACATATGTTACTGCATGTTATAACATCTAAAAAAACTACTGCATAGTAAATCATATGATTTTATGCTGTATGTTTGTCATTTAAACTCAGTGAGTTAAGTGTGAAGATATTTAATATTTACGCTTTCAGATCTAAGTATTTTAGACTGGCTTGGATATATAGAAAGACAAGTAAAGAACAGGGTGGACCATCTTTTTCTTGTTAAATTCTCTGTCAAGTATTTACAATCTGATTGGCTGTTAGATCATAATGAGCATGAGAGGTTTGCAGTCTCTCAATTTAATTTCAATAAAACAAAAATATAAAATATAACTCTGCACATAACTGCTTCTCTTCATCTTTACATACAAATCTGTTAGTAATAAATTCTAAACAACACAATAACACAAGTAATAAATATATATATGTATACATTCAAGCCTTTAAATAGTTAATGTATTTTAATCACACTCTTTTTTAACTGGGTTTGAATGAATATCTATAAATGTTCTTGCATCTATCAATTTAATTCACAATAACAATCACAATAAACTCTCTTTTGTAATTATGATTGCCCTTCATTTCATTTAGTACCTGTATTCAAACCCAGATAATGTTAGATACCCCCTGGTATAATAGCCTTCAAATACTATCTGTGTATTTGAATGGCTTCTTAACTGTCTCTTATCTATCCTTTACCTGTACCACTCTTTTGCTTTAGTGGCCAAGGCCTTTTTCCTTAACTGTAATTTGATTTGTCTGGTGGATGCCGAGCTTTTAGCTCATACATCCATCTCTGTCCTTAACTATCGCTATCTCTTTTTTATATGTTGCATCCCCATCAGATCATCCTTCTTCCTTTCCATGCTTAGCACTTTGCTGATCTTGGACTTCCTTTGCTCATTCCAACAGTATGCTATGGTCATATGTGCATATGTCCAGAACATTAAGAAGTTCTGTCACTTCTTCGATAGATGCCTTTCTCACCACCAACATCATTCTTTCTACATTCACAGGCATAATGTGCATTACAATATGAATGATGTGACCTTCTGACAAATTATACACATGCAGTGTCCTTCAGACTCATCATCTGTCAGTGATAGAATTGAGAAAAATTTTTTGCATCCCTTTCTCATACTTCTTTCGCATAACTTGGTATTGTATGAGTTCCTGATGGGCTTCTGACCAGAAAGTCTCCTGTATATTTTGGTATTCTTTGAAGGTTGTTGATTGTTGGGTCAATGAGTTCCACCATGCATGGGAATTCCCATTTACTTTCATCTGTGATGGGATTCATACAAAAGTATCTTCATAGTTTTTGCAGATGTTCCAAAGGAGCTTCCCCCCATTTGACCTTTAAACAGAAGTATCTTTAAGAACTGGTTCATGTTGGTATGCATCACCATACCCATACATTTTACCATGTTTTTCTATCTTTCTGTTTTCAAGCCCTTGACTTCTGTTTTACACTCCCCTCTCATTCATCTAAACTCCCTTCTACTTTTTTATTGTTTGACTTCTCAGCCTTTTCCTTACTTACTCCTTCATTTCCCTCATAATTCCGATTCCATCGACTACTTTTGCTTTCCATTCCTAGTCTCAATTCTGTATTCTGAAATCTCATTTTGAACCTCTCATCCATTTCCTGAATTCAGAATCTTAGACTTTTTAATGTTTCTAAAATTATCTCCATTACGTTTAGTTCTTTCTCCTCCCTCACCTTCTGCTGTTTAACGTTCTGCTTATTTTTTGACTTCAAAATGCTGTACTTATATATTCTGATAGGGTATACTTATTACTATTCCAATTAAATGTGCCTGGTTCATCACCCCAGCACTTTATGATATACTGAATGACTCACCTGATAAACCTTCCTCCACTCATTTTTACCTTTAGGAAAATATATTGTTTATAATATCCCAAATATTGGTAAAATTCTTAAACCCCTATTTTATCAATAACTTGACTTTATATATATATATATATATATATATATATATATATATATATATATATATATATATATATATATATATATATATATATATATATATATATATATATATATATATATATATATATATTGCAGAACAAACTTTATTGATCACACATGTTATTTTCTATTCTGACTACTTGAGAACTTTTCTGTAAGTATACATATATATCACAAAATATTCCATCATTTAAATATATTTCTAAACTCTTTTTGTTTTCTCTCTTTTCAAAAAAAAATGATTCTCCAACTTTCATTGGGAAGCCCTTTTTAAATTTCATGATTTTAACTTTTGTTCACCAACCTTCACTGCCCCATTTATTGGGAAGCCATTTTACCTTTCATTCTCCAACTTTCGGTTTGAGTAGTTATATTTATGAGCATGAACAAATTCTCATCTCAAGTGCCAATCTTATCAATTAATATGAATTATACACCTCAAAAACAAAAGAAGAGGCCCCAGTGAACCATTTTTGGATACCTTATCCAGCACTATCTCAATCTTAAGGTCTGGGAGACAATGTCTATCAGGAGAATGAAGCCAAGGTTATCTTACAGAAAAACATCATATCAATATGCCTTTATAATTTCTCTATCTGCCCTACAAATCTTATTATAAGACTCCCATTATTCAAATAAAGACACATTATAGATGTTAGGGAGATGATTCAAAATTGAAGGCACAGCAGTTCTTGTTGTTTGGAGCTCCATGATCACTTCACTTGCTTAAAATAAAAGGCAAAATCTCCATAGATGAAGACCATCATAGTAATCAGGTCACAACAGCTATACTGGCCATTTCAGCAAATCCCCACATGATTATTTTACCCCACCATTTTGATGGGATCCATTGTTATTAATTTTTATTAATTAATCCAATCAGGTTATCAAAATTTAATTTCCACGCTTCTTTATCTCTGTAATGGTCTTTTTTGAATCACTACAAAGATCATATATATATATATATATATATATATATATATATATATATATATATATATGATCTACTTATATATATATATATATATATATATATATTGTAACAGTAAGGAAGGATGATGAAGTTTTCCAGTCTTACCATATCTGCTGCTACAGGGCGCCACCAGGCATTTGAACCAGGAAAATTTATAATGTAGATAGATATGCACTGCTAAAAATCCAACTTTTATTTTATTGACCATTTGCCCTTGCCACTAACTCATAGAGTAGCAGAGGTTTAAAACATAAAAGTATATTTTTAATAAAGATTAAAAATAATAAACTAGATCAATGCCAGTACTAATAACACAACAGATTTTATTAATGCACATTTAAAATTGTGGAATACATTTATTTTTAAATTTTGACATTAATTTTTTTAATTTTAAATTACTATTTTAAATAGACTGCACAGATGGATATTTAAATTATATTTTACTTTAGCATGTTGAGTATAGATAGGCTACACAGATTTTTTTTCACTTAAAAACTTATCAAAACATTCATTGAATCTCAGACTAAACGTTCATAGCCAAACCAATGCCTGCTTCCAGATATATAGTCACAACCAATGCAATATGAAGATGCATCTGACAGTGTGCTATTATTAGAAGAACATGTTCCTTGTCCAGTACAGGAATGTACATCTGTCTGACTAAGAAATCATGTATATAAATTAATTAAAGAGTGCTATGTGTGGGGAAGAGTGGTCTTTCTGCTGACTTATAATCCCTACACAGACCTAGAAGGGGTCAATGGTGCAAGAAATACATCTGTGAACACTGCAACAATATGACTGCCTCTTTGGGGTCATGCATTGAATTGGGCACATTGTCCTGTATGCTAAACACACTTCACATTACATAGATATAAACACCCATATATCCATCCACAAGCATCGTCCTAACTATGAAATAAATAGCCTGAAACTAACCTTTAAAATAAACATAAACGAATTTAAACATAGTTATTAATTTTTATCCATAGAGATATTTATACCCAACTTTAATTTGATACATTTTAATTTACACATAACACAAAAAAAGAGAAATGGAAATAATTGCTTTAACAGATGCATAAAAAATACTAATAATTGATTTTAGGCCAGATAATTGTTTTTATTTTCAGCTATTAATTGCAATTTTAGAAAAGTTCTTATTAGATAGACATAAGAGTTCATACTTTATGGATTGAGCAGATTTAGAAGTCCATTTTGTGATCACTTTTGTAGATTTTGTCTTTCTTTGAAATGAAACCACTACTTGCCATGCATTTGGTAAGGAACTGTCATCCAGAGGCTTTAGCTGGTTGTCTGGAAATTTAATTTATTGCAGACTTTTACATCGTAAAACCTGCAATACAGCCAGTTATAATGGTATATTCATAGTTAGCTCTAAGATCCCAATTATAATAATCATTTGGCTTTTATATTTTTATTAGCCTCTTATCATACAATCTTCGGATTCAATGAGCAAGACTACATTAATCCTCTGGTGTTTCAATTATGGTCCATGCTGTCATTTTGTGCTTGCATTGATCATTTAATTTTTTTTTATTATCTTACCATTTAATTTATTTTAAGTGCCCCAAGGGCTAGTTTGCTTTAGAACAATCATTTCCAATTTTTAAGATTATAGAAATGAACACTATTTCTATTTTCCAAAATATCAAATTTTTACATCTTTACTTTTTTACAAAAAAAAAAAAAAATACTTTCAAATATTTTCATTTTTAAAAGTTTTTAAAGTTTCCCATGTGTGCAGTATATATATACGTTAAATATAACATTCAGTTTTCAGTTTTTAAAATAAGTTTTTTTTTTCTTTTTAATAAATCAATTTTTATTTATGTCTTTTTATTTTAATTTTAAAATAATGTAATGGCAAATTATATACCATTACAATATATATATATATATATATATATATATATATATATATATATATATATATATATATATATATATATATATATATATATATATATATATATATATATATATATATATATATATATAATTTCTTTTAACACACTTTCACCTCACCTTTTTTCATCTATCCATATGCCAATGACCATATCTCAGGAATGCTTTTAGCTTCCATTGTTACAAAATACTAAACTGACCAGTTTTTGGAATTTTGATGACCAGTGATTATTCTCCAACCTTATATGTTTAATTTGCTTTAGTTAAAAAACATGTACTACTAATGGCTTTATTTAAATCTATAACTTATTATATTAATAAACAACAAAATTATATAAAACAAAAATATAAAATACAGCTCCACACATAACTGCTTCTCTTCATCTTCACATACAAATCTGTTAGTAATTAATTCTACACAACCCAATAACACGTGTAATAAATATATATGTATACATTCATCCCTTTAAATGGTTAATGCATTTTATTCACACTCTTTTGTAACAGAGTTGGAATGAATATCTATAAATGTTCTTGCATCTATCAATGTAATTCACAATAACAATCACAATAAATAGTCTTTTCTAATTATTATTGCACATCCCTTCCTTTACTACCCATATTCGAACCTAGCTATGATTACAATATAGATATATATATATATATATATATATATTTATATATGTAATCATATATATATATAGCACATATACAATATATATATATATATATATATTGTGCTGGTCAAAATTGTGTATTCAACAAGACCAATAATCCAAGCAAATGTACCTTGAATCCAACCATGAACAAGATACATATGTTAGGACAAGGATGAATCCTAACCTATTTGCCTAAACTATTGCCTCTCTGACTAATGGATAACGTTTTTGATGACCCTAGCAGTGCTTGGTTTTATTCTGTCCCAGCTGGATGTCATGGTTCACATAGATACTCAAAATAATAAAGGGTTTTTATGAAAAATCAATGATTTAATGGATTCTGACAATTGCAGAATAGTACAGATATGATTTGATCAATTACTAATGGTTTGAACCATAATAATGATAATTCTTTATGGCAACATTATAAAGAAGTGAATTTACATCAAAGACATATTATAAACAATTAGAGTAATTAACCTTAGAGATTGGGAGTGATGACAAACTAAGCTTATTTAAATAACAATATTATAGGAATTTATTAAGGAATTTAGTACAAAATAAGTTAAGTCTTTGTTTATACAACTTGGTTATTTTCTTTAATTCATTTTGATGTGGCTTTGACAAACAATGTAAAAGTTTGTTAATTGGTCGGCCAAAAACCAAGCAGCAATATAATATTATTAACCCTCTTCAAGATATTACAAATAAATCTGTTATATATATATATATATATATATATATATATAAAAGATTTATTTGTAATATCTTGTAACATATATATATATATATATATATATATATATGTTACAAGACATGAAATATGGGCATTTAAAACACTATTACATATAAAATCATTTGTCTATAATGAGTGTGGCAAGCAAAATAGTTCTTAAATAAATAATTGACAATTATACAGTCAGATTTAATTAATTACAAAATTTGTTTGTGAAGGACATTCTATCATGGCAGAGAGCTTTTCAGGTTTCTAAATAAAGATATAAAATGATGAGGAAGGCAGTATGCTATTATAGATTACAACAAAATTAAATGAGGTCTGTTATGAACTTCTGGGTGGCTTTACTAAAAGAAAGTCCTACTCTTTGCTTTTCAGGTTTCTAAATAAAGATATAAAATGATGAGGAAGGCAGTATGCTATTATAGTTTACAACAAAATTAAATGAGGTCTGTTATGAACCTCTGGGTGGCTTTACTAAAGGAAATTCCTAGTAAATGCAACTAGATGATGAGAAATGTTGGCCCTCCAGCCAAAACATGTCTCTAAATAATCATAATAATATTTTGATGTGCTGGACTTCCCATACACATCTTAATAGCAAAGCCCGATAAGAATCCCTTGGTATGAACTACATCTACTTTGAGGGAGTGTGAAAGATTGGACCGGTCATAGTTAAATTTCCGAAGGTCCTGAGGAGTAACTAGCAAAGCAAAATAATAATAAATGAATGGTTGTAGCTATAAATCCATAATGCCTTAGACATATATAGATAGATAATGTATCACTAACAAAATTATTACTTAAATCCTGCTTAAAATAATCAACTTCCTGACATGAAAGGAAGTCCCTGAAACCTTAGGCCATCAATGAATGAATTATAATTTATACTATAAAAAGAAAGGCAAGAATTAAAGCTAAAATATGAATTGTTTTTCACACTTTTATTATTAAGTTATTAAATAGTGTATGAAAGATTACAAAATAAGACTGTCTTTTAATTAACATAGACAGGGTATTGAATATCAAACTCACTTCTGATGAAGTTTGACAATATAAAACATAACAAATTATACATCTATTTTTTTTACTATTTTTGATAAATAAAATATATATGTATGAAACATATACTGACAAAACACTATAATAGATTTTGTTTAATTGATTCACTAAATGTCTTTATTCTTTCAGAAATAATTACAGGGCTATTCTAAATTGGAGGTAATAGTAAGATACTTTTGAAATAATTTCAATCATTCAAAATAAATTTATATATGATGTACAAAACTAAACAAGCTTTCTATTAATTAATTTACGGGAAGTAAATCTCCTGTAATGATTTTAAATGAAGAAAATAAGAGGGAGAGGGTTGAAAGTTAGTTTCTCATTGAGTTTTATACTATTATAAATAAACCCACAAAAATTTAAGATAAATTTGTCGCATCCAAAAAATGTTGGATTTTTAGAAGAATTGATATTTTAAATTTAAGAGAAAAATTAAAAGAGCATTTTAAACCAAACCGTATACACATCACACAGATATATAAAATATAAATTAGTATTATTTGGAAAACAAGTAAAATAGAATCAATGGTCTGCAGCAAATTGGACATTACCTCAGAACCAATCTATAGGCATTCCATGGCTTGAAACAGGCCTTAATACTGTCAGATTATTTGCAGGCTTCCTCGACACAGACAGTCTCCAGCTAGATGTTTAAAGCAGTGGAAAAGCATTGATGGGCTGGTGGAAACAGAGCTCCAGGGAGCAATTCTGATCTTTTTACCCCATCATTTCTTTAGTCATGATGTACTGTAAATTTAAACTACTCTCTTAAGATAAAACTCAATAATAATCTCCTTCAATAATTTTCCACTATTTGTGTTCTGGTCTTATCTACAGGATTCAATCTACAGTGACAACTGCCAATTGAAATTGCTCTAAGTGGTCCTCTGAGGTTGGTGCCTGCTTTGGAGGGAAATCTATAATTCTGTGTTAACATGCCTCAAGGGTTGATTTGCTGATTAAAAAAACAACAACAAGCATATTAAGCTTATCAGACATTGTACTAACAAAATCTATTTAATTAAGGCTTAGATTAACAAAATGTAGATTTTATTCAGAAAAATTTTAGGAATTTAGTACAATGACTTTCAAACTTATATTTGACATAAACTTAAGCAGAAATTTACAAAACTTTTCAAGTATTACATTGTTCAAATAATTGAATCTCTAATTACATTGATTAAAAGATAAATATAGAATGTTACCAACTGATTAATTGAAGAAAATGAACTTTAATAAAGAATTCGAAATATTTGTAACAATTTATAGATATCTAGGATTCAATTCAATTTAATAAAAGAAACACAAAATACATTTTTACAAATATAAAATAAATAAACTAATATAAAAAGGTTAGTTTTAATTATAAAATAAGATTAATGAAATATAAAAGATTATAATATTGCTTAAAATATACTACCACCTATTATGAGATGAGTGTCAGTTAATAAAGATTGGGTTCAAACCCAGACTAGATGATGACATTGGCACTAGGTGACAACAACAACTATGGAGGATATTAATCCACACCCAAGAATTGTGGTTGACAGTGATAATATAGCTGTGGAATTTAATTACTAAGTGATACTTATTAATATGGGTGGACAATTGCTCTAACAGATTATCTTAATTTAATATAATCTCATCTGATACTTTAATGTTTATCTACAATAGCATTACACATATAGAGGTTTAAATAGATGATGATTGTTTTTTTTTATTTTATAAACAATACATATTTTATTGGCCCTTAAGCAATATAAGCTTATTTACAAACTTCAATTTTGATCTATGGTAGCATTACACACACACGCGCGCGCGCACACACACACACACACACATATATATATATATATATATATATATATATATATATATATATATATAAGTTTAAATAGGTTATGATTTTTTTAAGGGATAATATATATATTTACATTATGTGATTTGTTTATTTAGACAAATATTTTCCTTTTTTCCTTATAAATTTATTACTCTGAGTGTTTTGCCCTACATACATGAGAAAAATTAAATTTGTTGAGAGATTGATTTGAAACATTGGGTTATTAGTATATGTATTGACAGTACTTTCGTGGATTTAAAAAGTTAATTTATATAATTAAAATATTTACCTATAACTCTATTACATAATTTGATACAGTATAAATAATTATTTTTTGACATGATGGAAGATTCTATTTTGACAGCAATATACATTAAATAATGAAATTTCTTTATTGATTTTTCTACAACTTAATATAATAATAAGAACTTGGTGTCTTCATGACTCAGCCAGTCTTATAGGGAATCTTAACAGAGTCAGGAAGAAGTTTAAACAAGATTTGTACTTAACTATTGATTCCCTCCATCATTAAAGGTAAAATACAAATAAACACACATATATAAAATATATTTATATAGCAACGTGATAACTTAACTAGCAACAAGATTGAGGGTTAACAAAATAATAAAATTACATACTGGGATCATATAAAACATTGAGGTTAGTTAGGTTATCTAAGTTAAGACCAGCAATAAAACTGTATCCTTTTAGTTGCAGTTCTGTGAAATAATAATAATAGTAAATGTTTTACCAGAATTCTGGTAAACTTCTGGAAAATGGATGAGTGAATTCACGGTAAGAAATAGGTGGTGGTGATAATGACAGCTTCTCTCCTTTACATTAGGATCTGTAACCGTTTGGACACTCAGCTTCCCACCACTATGACCTAGAGAAGCCAATGCCAATTACTTGGGTATTTTTACACAAACAGTGCACATGACCATTAGTAATTTTAGCATGATGTAATGGATAGTTCTTTCACTACAATTTTCAATATTTTTGATATTCATAATTTCTGCAAAATACTCTAATCAGAAGTAATCATAGCAATGGAATTTGATCATTTTATATCTATAAGTTTTTGACTACAGTGCATTTCAAGAAAGCTATTAGATGATGTTCCATAATTAAATGCATTTATTCTTTTATGTTGCCATTCTGTCTTGTTGGGCATTGTATTCATATTTTATAATACGATGTATTACCTCTGTAAGGTGACAAATTGCAACAATTTTAGGATTGCTCTACAGGTAGAGCACTCATTTTATTTTACCTAATGCATTTTGAACCACTCTCCCATTGTATATTGATTTCATTTATGCAATGCTTTTACTGATTTTATGATATTTCAAAACTTAGCTAAAAACTTTTCCAATGAAACTTTTTTTTACTTAATATTTCTAAATCTGATTATGAAATAGTGTTTACAACCATTTAACCCCCTCATAATTTCACACATGCATGTGCCTATTCTTAACATATGTGGGTTTAAAATAATTAATAACATTGTTTCTACACTGAGAAATAGCTTCAAACACAGCAACATGAAGCAAGTATATTTACTGGTAGATATACACCACCTCAATATATATATATATATATTGTAACGGAAACGGTTATTTGGGTGGTTCGATTTTATTTTATTTTATCTCTATACTTTTATTTTATACTTATTTATTATACTTTTTTTTTTTTCATAACTTTGATTCTACCATTCATTTATTTATTCTTATTTGTTTACTATCAGTTTTTGCTATTTATTATCAATTTTGTTAACCGAAATATTCCGGCTTAGCCTCCAACTGTAATGGATACTGTTTATTTATTTATTTAACCAAAGCCATTACAATACAAGCAGAGAGCTAATACAGATACAAATTTAACTTCATATCTATACCCTTGACCAAACCCCAAGGCAATATGTACATATTATCTTGGCATTATTTTTCCCGATCAAGAACCCTCGGCTGCTGGTCAAAGCAAACTATTCAAGAAATTTAATGAATGTCTAGCACTTGCTATTTATTTTTTATAATTGGAAAATTCACACGAACAAGCAGCACTTGAATACCTTTAAAAATCAGCCTTACTCTTTAATCACTAAATTACAGTTCCCCCCTGTCAAAGCTTGGTGATAGGAGAATAAAGCAAGTATATGCAATTTACGAATAAATATGTTTAATAACACACACACACACACACATATATATATATACATGATAACAATAATAAAAAACACACACTTATATAAATATGTGGCTATAATAAAACATAGTAAAACAGATCAAATATAAAAGTTATTTTGAAGTCCTATTGGGTAGAGTTCAAAATCTATCAAGATTGTTCTTTGTTTACATTTATTTACGAACATTAAAAATTAAAATGCATGCATGCTTTTTACCTAGGTTTTCATAGTAGTTGATTCCATGGGCATTAGTCCAACAGACTCTAACACTTCTAATTTATATGGTCATATTGTTTTTACATTACATATTACATTTAATTTTTACTTAAAAGTTTACAATTCATTTTTTTCAAATTTATGTTTATAATTCATTTTAACTTGTTACAATAAAGTTTTTAACAAGAGAGGAAAAGACGCATTTATTTATGCATCCCCTTCCCCTCTCCCACAATAAACAGAAATAACTTTCAAGCATTTGACATACTCATTGTTTTTTTAAAAGAGAGAATGAGACACATTTCTTTATGCACCGCTCCCCTTCTCTTACTATAAAAAAAATCAAAGTAATTTCGACATTTGAATTTCAACTTTTTATTTTCCTTCTTTTTTTTTAATTTTAGAAGCTAACTCATTTATCTTTATTACTTTCTAGTAGCTAATTTATCTAATTTTATTAATAAATATATATATATGATGACTATGTATCATATAATTATATATAATAATATAATATATTATATATATTTATATATATATATATATATATATATAATCAAAACTACCCCAAATCCAAAAATCAACCACACCAGCATAAAAAATAATATTAAAACACAACCAAATGTTTCACTGCTACAAGCAGACTTCTCATATATTAAGGGTGGATGGGAAGTGAATGGATTTGTGTGTAATTTTTAATATTATATATATATATTGTGTAGTTTTTTTAATATTATATATATATATTGTGTAGTTTTTGTAATTATTTACACTTGAGAAGTCTGCTTGTAGCAGTGAAACCTTTGGTTGTTTTTTAATATTTTTTTTTTTTGGTTGAATTTTGGATTTGGGGTAGTTTTGATTATATATTGACTAATTTAGCTTTATGCTTGTAATGTTTATATAAATATATATATATATATATATTAACGGTAAATGCGATATTATAGTCTAAATTCTTTTGTAGCACTTTCGATTACATGGTAATCCTTGTCGGCTTTAAGAGAATTTCACATTTTTTTAAACTTATTATTATGTATATTTCCATAAGCTGTGTATGGTATATATTTGAAACTTGTCTATTAATAACATCATTCTTATATTTATCCATTAATATTGCCTCTTTAATTTTTCTCTTTTTATGATTTCTTTCTTCCATTAATATTTTTATTTCATTACTATTAAATGTAAACTTGTAATTACAAGTTTTTTCATGGTCAAAGAATACTGAAGCTGTATTACATTAACTATTTATGTTATTTTTAATTTGATTATATAATAATTGATGCTCCTTCAATCTTTTATCCACAGTACATCTCTATTCACCGATATAAAATTTCTGACATCCACATGAAATCTGATAAATTATGTTACTTCTTTGCAATTTAGAAATTATACTCCTACAATTATTAATCAATTGATTAACATTCGGAAGAACACTAAATAAAATATTATACTTTTCTTTAAATATGTTCTTAATTAATTTAGATTGCATGTTATTAATAAACGGCATAGATATCCATTTTTTATGATCTAAAGTAACACTGCAAACGCTTTTCTTATTATTAAATAAATTTACTGTATGCAAGATTTGGATTTCTCATAACCAACCTTTAAAAGTTCATTAGCAAAGAGTTCAATATTTAATATTTTATCATTTTTATATTTACATTATTTATCATTGCGATGCAAAAATGATTTCAGACTTGCCATTGTATGTATCATTGGAACATGTGATTTAAAATGAATATATCCTCTTTCTCCAATAGGTTTAAAAATTAATTTATAATTTAAATCAGTAGCATCTCTAAACATTTTTAAATACAAAAATTTTATTTTTCCATTTTATTCATTGACAATAGTCCATTTTAAATTGTTTAAATTATTCAGATTATATAAAAGAACATCAATACTGTCTTTAGTATCACAAACAAAAACATCATCCACATATCTAGTATAAATTTTAATATCTTAAAAATTATAAAAATTAAATATAATATCTTCATATTTCAACAATGCAAAATTACAAATTTGTGCTATAATAGGTAATCCCATTGGCCATCCTTTCCTCGTTTTATAAAACCTATTATTAAATGTTACAATAATATTATCACTTATAAATTTTAGTGATTCAATAATAAAATTTATTAAATGTTTATTTACAGACATATTAATTAGTTCAATTTCATTTAAATTTATAGATTCAAGATGATCAATTGATTCATATAATTCTGTTACATCCAATGAAGCTAGCAAATCATTATCATTTATTTTATATTTTTTAATTTTATCAACAAATTCATAAGAAGATGCAATTGTATATCTTCCAAAACCCAACATATCTTCCCACTGCATCTTCTTATAAATTTGTTGATAAAATTAAAAATATAAAAATAAATGAAAATGACCCTCATACATTAATTCTTTCTGTAAATATGTTAATTAGTTTAGAAAATGGTTTATTTTATTTAAAACATTTTAATTATTTTGAAGACCTCTAGTTTTCAAATATTTTTGTGGGTTTCAGGATTTATTTATTTATTATAAACATTTCTTGATATTTGAATACTTGATTTTTGATTTGGAAATTACAGTATATATATATATATATATATACTATATATATACTGTAATTTCCACTGAAATAAAGATAAGATTTTTCATATATATATATATATATATGAAAAATCTTTATTTCAGTTTATATTCAGGATAAGTTCCTCTATACAATGATAATTCAATATTTAGTATTACTAAATACTAAGTACATCCAATAAATTAACTGTTTATATTTTTGTAAATATAATTTAAAATATCAATATGACAAATAAAAGTATACAAATTACAACAGTTACCGTTTATTCTATATATATCTGTATCATCAAAATCCAATCGTTTTCCATTTATTAAAACATCAATTCTTCTTATTTCACTAAGTTCTACCTGAATTACTGGTCCAGTATATCCCTTCATGACCAAAGCATTCCATGAAGTTGAATTTATTAATGTTCCTGAAAAGTGTGTATGTGTATATATATATATATATATATATATATATATATATATATATATATATATATATATATATATATATATATATATATATATATATATATATATATTCATACTTTTAAATGTTATGAACTTAAATTTTAATACCTTGAAATATTATTAGTATAATTATGGTTTATGAAGATACTACTATTATGCTAATTTGTTACTAATTTATTTTAATAAATAATAAGGCTTCATCAATGAATTTGTTGTTACATTAAAGAAACCCATTTGATTCTTCTTTCAGACCTCTATACTATACATATTCATATGGCAAATGAGCATTATGGGAAGACTGTAGGTTTTTATTTCTAAATTTAAGATCATGATATATATTTGACCAATCTTCTAAATTTCTATTTATTTATTAACTGAAAAATAATTGTATTGCTTATAGATTTGGTAATCAATTGTGTGTGAATATTTTTTTGAATATTTACATTTGTAAAAACAAAACTTAAATACAATTCCTATTTGTAGGAACTTGTAAATTATTATGAAAAATGATGAAGACAGAAGTTTCTAATAATTTTATAATATGTGATCCAGAATATTATTCTTTTATGACTTTTTATTTACGTAACTACAGTAATGCAGATTACATTCAAAAGAAAATAAAAATGCAAGAAATGGAAGAATAATCACTACTCATTTAGTATGTAGTCTCCATTATTTTGCTTTCTAAGATTAGCCTCAAACTTCTGATGACACATTGAAGTGATAAATGAAATCGAACAAAACACAAAAGCTTGTTATCGATAGTATTCCAATTATTTTGATCAATTGTTACAAAATCATATTTTCCATCAATAATTAAAAAAATTAACATGGAATATTTATACAATCATGTAAATAAAAGACAAAGAATAAAGACAGAAAAAATAAAATTTCCCCTGCTGAAAACTAGACTAAAATCAATTTGCATAAGCCCACACTATGCTAAAATAAAATTGCATATGGTCAAACACAAAATGAGTGAAAGCTATTATAAAAAATAAAAAATAATATTGTACAAACTAAGTTACTATAAAATTGCATATAATGACACAAGAAATGCGATAACTACATGTTGAATAAAAGAAAAAAATGCCAAAAAAGTCTTTGCATCATCAAAGATAAAAATTAAAAAATAAATTGCTCTTATTTAAGGTTATAGTTAATAAATATTAATGCATTTTATTACAATTTGTATATGATGATAACCATGAATTGAATAATCATAAAACGACTGACAGACAAGAAATTTTAGTAAACTCAAAAAGTAATGTTTTATGGTAAAATAATCTAAAATACAACTGCTGAAAGAGAAGTTGCCTAAACTAAAACATATTAATTTTACAATGGATAAAAGATTGAATTTTTTTGTATTATCAAAATGAGTATGGTTGTGTTTCATTTCTCACATATATGTATGAAGAAAAAGATGGAGATGCAAAAAGATTGACCATAAAATTGCATAAGCCTGGACATCTGTTAGAAAAATTGAAAAAAATTAAATAGAATAAGCTTAAACAAGAAATTTGCTTAAGCTGAAATAAAATTACATAGAATAAAGTAATATTATAATTAATAAGAAAAAGTAATAAATAATAATTCCTTTTATTACATTTATTATATGGTGGTAACCACATGTTGTATAAATGCTAAAGCAATTGCCAAAGATAATTGCATTAATCTCGAATAAGATTTGTACATAGGCTAAAATTTAGCAGCCAAAAAATATTCATTAAACTAAAGCTTGTTACTTTTACAATTAAGAATAAAATAATAAATGAGATTTTTTGTTCTTATTATAGGTTGTATTATTATATGTTTCATTTTTTACATGTAGATATGGAGAAAAAATCCCAGATGTAAAAATATTGATTATAAAATGATTATTTGTTAATCAAAGTTGAAAAACAATCAAATTGCAATTTTTCTTTCTGCTACCATATTTGAGCTTACATACAATTCTTATTCAAACATAATGCAATTTTTTCTAATGTTTTTACAGTTATTCAGCATATTGATACTGTCATATATTAATTGTAATAAAATGTATTAGGAATGATTTTTCCCAACAATTGTAATTTTTTTTTTATTTATGCAATTTTAGTTAAGTCTATGCAATTCGATTTTTTTCGACTTTTTTTAAATAAATGGTCAAGTTTACACATTTTATGATCAGTCTTTTGACATCTCCACCATTTTCTTTCTGTTTACATGTGAAAAATGAAGCCCATAACAATACTCACTTTGTTAAGTAAAAAATTCAAATTATTATTTTTCATTAATTGTAAAATTAATGTTTAATTTAGGCAATTTCTCTTTTGGCTGCCATATTTTAGTTTATGCACATTGCTTATTTGAGCTTAATATAATTTCTATCATTAGTAGTTTAACTATTTACTCAACATGTGGTTATCACCATATATTAACTGTAATAAAATGTATTAGGATCTATTGTTATTTCTGTTAATTATAATATTAAAATATTTGATGCAATTTTATTTTAGCTTAAGCAAATTTCTTGTTTGAGCCTTTGCAATTTCGATTTTTTTCCTATTATTTTAAATGTATAAGGCTTATGCAATTTTATGGTCAATATTTTTGCATTTCCATGTATTTATTTATAAATTTGTATGAAAGATGAAACACAACATTAAAACTTTGACAAAGATAAAAATACATTTTTTATTAATTGTAAAATAAATATGTGTTAGTTAAGAGAATTTCTCTTTCAGCTGTCGTATTTTGTATTATTTTACTTTATTCACATTGCTTGTTTAAATTTGAAGCAATTTCTCTTTCAGAAACTGTTTTTACATTTATTCAGTATGTGGTAATCACCATATATTAATTGTAATGAAATGCATTAAAATTCATTAATTATAAGCAAATTTTGAGGAATTTAATTTTTTTAATTTTTACCTTTGAGTAAGCAAATGGTCTTTTGGCAGTTGTTTTTTACATTCATTCAATCTGTTATTAACACCATATATTAATTGTAATATAATGCATTAGTATTTTTTAATTATAATTTTAGTTTGAGGAATTTCATTTTTTCATTTTTATTTTTGAGTATGCAAATGCTCATTTGGCAGTTGATTTTAAGTTTATTCAAAACATGGTTACTTCATAGAAAATTAATGTTACCACCCTATAGTGATAAACATCTATTGACTGTAGTGATAAACATCATAAATGATTCTGGAAAGAAAGACCTCCAACATTGGTTACTGGCAGGAGAAACATGAAAAATAAAGAGAAATCATGGAAGCACTGAAACAAAGGTAGAGAGCCATGTATAATGATGTGGAGGGCCACTAAAAGAGAGTTAAATTCCCAAAAAGGGATATTTCAACAATGAGTAAGGTCTGAGGATGACTTATAGAAGATCATAATACTCCTTGAGTTAAAAAGCCATATGCTCCATTATATGCACTGCCTGGTATGGCACTATGGCCATCACAATGAACCACCCAATAAATCTTATAAAGACCCTCTGACTATTGTCATTCCTTTAGAACCAAATGAAATCTTGGTAATAAACCATATTGGCCCACTGCCATTGTAAAAAGGGCATCATTATGAGTTAGTTATCTATGTCCTATTATCTCAATATGTCAAGGCATACTCAGTTATGAGAGTGAATTCCCTTTGCACCATTTAAGATTATTCTGTCTGACCATGGATCCAGTTTTACATTAGGGGATAGAGAAAATGGGTGGAGCACCAGGGTAACAAGCACAGCTAAACTTTCATAAGAAATCCCACCCCAATCCATATGAGATAGTTATGAGGGAAATCAACTGTCTGTACTGAACTCAACTGGTACTAATTGTAGAGGGTTGGTAAACTAAACCTTATAGTTGTTTCATCCCATTATGTTTAAACTTTGGTAAACTAAGCCAAATGCTTGTAAGGCCTTCTTCCAATCTGGGAAAGTGAGAATTGACAGACAAAAAGATGTACATTCTGCTAGGGATAGATTGAAATGGATGGCCATCAGAGTGGTCATGATAAAATACTAGCCACATATTTTTATAGTGAGAAACTGGGTGTAGGTCATGACATCACAATCTAGTAATAATATCTTGAAGAAATACAAGAAGTTGTTTTCCATTTTATAGAAATCCATATCTCATTGGTGTGAGAGCATGGAATTAATGCATATGTATTACAAAATCAGGGCATATTAATAGGAACCTAAAACGCTCATAACAATAATCAAGCTAACCCAACACAAGGACACTAACCTTAGTGACAGATATTTGTTGAGTATTAAATCTCTTTTTGTATGTTTTTTAATAAATACATATATTAATTATCAACCATTTAGGGTGTATTGTAGTCTTTTGTAGTTGGTGATTCTATAGTAATCATAATGGTGTGGGATTTATTGAAAGACCATTTAAAATAGTGAGGAATAACTAGTACAAGTAGCATTAGAGCTGTTAATCACCATTAATCACAGAACAGTTCATTATTGGATTTAAAATCATCAGATTTTCCATGATATGAATGGCTGAAAAGTTGAAGGTTGTTGTGGATTGAAGACTGTCCACTAAAGTATAAAGATTTGCTATCTTAATATAAACTGAGAACTGGTTATATATGTATGGGAGGTGATAATCTGGACCAACTGATGAGTGTTGTTTTAGCATGTAATTGGTGACTATTTATCTCTTCTACATGTGGGTGGTCATGTATATCAGTTGTATGAGATGGTGTGGATAATTGAAGGGTGCTTAAAAATCTGAGTTATATATTAACCTTAAGTAAGATCTTTTTTTTTTACTATTTTATTTGTTTTCTAACTATGGGAACATGAAAAGGTATATTCTTATCCTCATATATGTTTCACTTATTTTTCCTATAGTTCTATATGTGCCTGATTTAAACCCTTTATATATATATATATATATATATATATATATATATATATATATATATATATATATATATATATATATATATATATATATATATATATATATATATATATAAATAAACAAAAAAAGACTTATCTTGCTTCATGACATTCACAGATTTAACAATATCTCAGAAAATACCTTTCATGCTAAAGTTACACTTTGGTAAGCATATCAACTAATCAACCCTCAGGTCACCATTATTAGACCGAAATTGGCTTATCCAATCACAAACTTGTAGTTCTTTTTAAATTTTGGGCATTGGAGCCAAAGCTTTTGGACTACCTAATTAAAGATAATATTCATGTTATGTCTACAAACTGGTTCCTGAGATGTAGGAGACAAATCAGTGAGATTGATTCATTATGCTCGAACTGCTGCAGACAAGATGAAACGTTTATCATCTACTCCTGCACCAGACTGGGAATATTAAAATGTTTATCTATCAGAACTCTAAAGAGGACTTCTACAAGAATATCTCAATTAAGGACTGCCTGCATTCTGGAGACATCCCAACCATCAGACTGTCGATTTTCTTGACATTCTCTGTGTGGTTGGCCAGATGTAAGAAACAATTTACTCAGCCTCTTCCAGATGTTGATTCTTATTTTCTTCAAACTCTTAAAAAACTTAAAAACAGAGACTGTATCTTATCTACAAAATTTTTATATGAGGAAACTTGGAATCTTTTTCAGCTTTCTAGATAAAGTCCTTGATGACTGAAATATCATGTATTAATTTATTAAGTTTGGTCCTTTTTTACGATGATGTTACCAGGTAATTATTAATTATGCCTATAGTATCACTTGTAAACATATATTATTTGTTTTAATAAAGTTATTTTAGAATAAATATACTTTTTCCTTCTTAGTAAAATTGATTCAAGATGTGGATTGAGGCCATTAAACTAGATAAATAATATAGTTTTTGTCCATTAATATAGAATGGATATTATGCTTATTTTAAGAACTGGGTTCTATTAATTATGCTGAAGGAAGCAATATGTTTTTACACATGTAATTGAAATATACAAATTTGTATTTTGCTTTATGCATTGCAGGTGTGTTCTTACAAAGTTAGTTTTGTACAAAACAACTTGCTTCACCTTTTAATAGACAGAGGCCAACCCCATATACTTAATTTGGATGTGGCTATATTTTTATTAGATCTGGAGCACAAAATTCCAGACCCCATTTTGTATTAAGCTTCTCTGAGTTCCTGATCTTGAAATGTTCAGGTTTTATTAGTAGCAAGCTATCCAATCTTGGGATTTTACACATTTTTTGCAAAATTCTGTGAATAACTATCCACTCACATGAAAAACATGTTTTTTTAATATTTTATTCTGTTTCATAGCAAATACATGTGGATCTAATGTAACCACTTCTTTCCTCTGTGTTAAATAATTTTTCAGCATTAGTCTGAAAACAAATCTTTGATTATTGGACTAAATATGCATTATTATTGAGCTTAATTATATATATATATATATATATATAATTAAGCTATAATATACAAATATTCAGTTATATAATTATATATATATATATATATATATATATATATATACGTAATTATATAACTGAATATTTGTAAATACAGTAACTTAATAATTAAAAAAAATATTTTATTCACTTAGGAATGCTTTCGATTATCCCAGTAATCTGTTTCAACTAAAGCTTTGAAATGCTAACTTTCCCACAATTCCGTGATCTTAACGTTTGCTGCTTGCCTGTTAATCAAGTCATGTTTATATTTGAATATTAGCATAGCTTCCTTTATTTTTCTTTTATTGTTATTTTTTTCAATTTGCAATATTTTTACACTGTTAAAATTAAAGTCAAAACCATAAATACATGATTTATTATGGTCGAAAAAAAAAGATGCTGAAATATTATTATCTACTATGCAATTTTCTTTCAATTTCTGAACATGTTTTAATAATAGCAAGTGTTCTTTAGTTCTTTTTTCCAACGTACATCTAGATTCACCTATATATCCATCACCACACCTACATATCCATTTATAAATAACATAATTTTTATGCATAAACAAGGTTTTATCTTTGGAGTTATTTATTAATTTGTTTAATGTAGGAGGTGTGTAAAATGCAATGTCACATATATCTTTATAAATTTTCCTTATAAACTTTACTTGATAATTTGAAATATATGGGATTGATATCCATATTTTTTTATTAGCAGGAGAATCAATATTATTATTAAAATTTTTATTTTTATATTTTAAATTAAAATCTCTAATAACATTATATATGAGATTATAACTGTAGCCAACATTTAACAATTCATTTGAATATATTTCAATATTTTTGCCTTTATCTGATGAATATTTGCAAAGACTATTATTTCTAAATAAAAAGGACTTCAAACCTGCAATTTTGTGTGGCATTGGCACTTTTGATTTATATGGAATATAATCTCTTTTTACTATAGGTTTAACGGTCATACAGTAATCCAGCATGCATTGATTTCTTGTTATTTTAAGATCAAGAAACTGAACACACATTAAATCTTCATATGTTTTTATCCATCTTAGGCCTTTCAAACAATTTAATTCCTTAAATAACTCATTAATTGTACTTGGTTTACCACATACAAAAACATCATCAACATATCGATAATATGCAGTAATATTTTTTTGATAATATTCATTTTTCAAAATATTTTCTTCATATGTAGAAATTATAAAATTACATATTTGAGCAACAGTAGGTAATCCCATCGGCCATCGGTCACACATTTTATAAAAGTCCTTAATAAAAACTGCATAAATATTTTTATCAATAAAATTTAATGTTTCAATTATAAACTTTATTATTTTCACGTTAACATTTTTTAAACTTAATGCGTTGGAAATAATTTCGATAGATGCCAATCGATCAATTGATCCATACACTTCACTAATATCTAGAGTACATATAACGTCATTAACATCGATCTTAATGAAATTAATTCCAACGCATTAAGTTTAAAAAATGTTAACATGAAAATAATAAAGTTTATAATTGAAACATTAAATTTTATTGATAAAAATATTTATGCAGTTTTTAATAAGGACTTTTATAAAATGTTAGATGGATGGCCGATGGGATTACCTACTGTTGCTCAAATATGTAATTTTATAATTTCTACATATGAAGAAAATATTTTGAAAAATGAATATTATCAAAAAAATATTACTGCATATTATCGATATGTTGATGATGTTTTTGTATGTGGTGAACCAAGTACAATTAATGAGTTATTTAAGGAATTAAATTGTTTGAAAGGCCTAAGATGGATAAAAACAGATGAAGATTTAATGTGTGTTCAGTTTCTTGATCTTAAAATAACAAGAAATCAATGCATGCTGGATTACTGTATGACCATTAAACCTATAGTAAAAAGAGATTATATTCCATATAAATCAAAAGTACCAATGTCACACAAAATTGCAGGTTTGAAGTCCTTTTTATTTAGAAATAATAGACTTTGCAAATATTAATCAGATAAAGGCAAAAATATTGAAATCTATTCAAATGAATTGTTAAATGTTGGCTACAGTTATAATCTCATATATAATGTTATTAGAGATTTTAATATAAAATATAAAAATAAAAATTTTAATAATAATATTGATTCTCCTGCTAATAAAAAATATGGATATCAATCCCATATATTTCAAATTATCAAGTAAAGTTTATAAGGAAAATTTATAAAGATATATGTGACATTGCATTTTACACACCTCCTACATTAAACAAATTAATAAATAACTCCAAAGATAAAACCTCGTTTATACATAAAAATTGTGTCATTTATAAATGGATATGTAGGTGTGGTGATGGATATATAGGTGAATCTAGATGTACGTTGGAAAAAAGAACTAAAGAACATTTGCTATTATTAAAACGTGTTCAGAAATTGAAAGAAAATTGCATAGTAGATAATAATATTTCAGCATCTGTTGTTTTCGACCATAATAAATCATGTATTTATGGTTTTGACTTTAATTTTAACAGTGTAAAAATATTGCAAATTGAAAAAAAAAAACAATAAAAAAATAAAGGAAGCTATGCTAATATTCAAATATAAACATGACTTGATTAACAGGCAAGCAGCAAACGTTAAGATCACGGAATTGTGGGAAAGTTAGCATTTCAAAGCTTTAGTTGAAACTGATTACTGGGATAATCGAAAGCGCTCCTAAGTGGATAAAATATTTCTTTTGATTATTAAGTTACTGTATTTGCAAATATTCAGTTATATAATTATGTATATTGCTTTTAAAAATACAGACATTGAATCATAATATTATTATACACACACACACACACACACACACACATATATATATATATATATATATATAGTTCAATATATATATATATATATATATATATATATATATTGAACTGGATAGCATTCATCTCAAAAGTTGCTTCACTAAAAATAAAAGTCACTTTTGGGTTTGAATAAATTTAAATCTATAAAGCTATTTAAAAAAAAATGTTTATAAGAATATGTGTATTAAGCAGATACTTGTTTATGTTTAAAATATATCATTTTAATTAAACATTGGCGGGTGAGTGGTCAACACAGCTGCTTTACAAGCAGTTGTCTCAGGTAAGCAGGTTCACTTCCCGGCCGATGCTATGACACATGAGAAAAAAAAATCATTTTATTTTTTTCATATATAAAATTTATTTTAAAATAGTTTTTTTTTTTTCCACTTGTTTTTTAATTTTTTTATCAAATTGATTAAAAACAAGCAAACTTGTTAATTACATTCCTTTCTTTTTTATTTTAATCATTTCTAAGTTAATTCTAAAAGCAAACATTTAATGTTGTGTTGTTGTTTTTGTTTAAAATAATCACGGATTAAAATTCCTAATTAGTTTGACTGGGAGATTAAGATTTTCTCTGCCTTAAGACATAATTTGAAAACAAAGAAAGTACATGTGGGAATTGAGTGTGGATATAAATAACCCTGCAAATTTTGGTACAATAGTTTTTTTTTTTCTTTTTGGCAACACACTACTTCAAAGTGAGATCCAGTATTCATTTTCACACTTTGATTATAGCCTGCTGAAATTCATACCATCTTGATAGCAGTGTGGACATTTAATTTATTTCAAAAATTAGCAATTGTTAAAGGACTTTGTTTCTTCACAAGTTGTCAAAATATACTACTGTATGTTTTGTAATCAACAATATGTCTTGTTACTTAACCAAAGGATAAATCCCTGACTTTTCTCTCTTCTCCAGTCATGTATGAAATTCTAAAATAAACATGATTTCCCACTATGCCTCTACTATTGCTGCTACAAAAGGATGGAACACCTAAAATAAGAACTTAAGTATAGGTACACACTCTTTGAAACTATGTGAACTTTGCATTACAGTAAGGTAATTTTTTTTTATACTTTTCAGGGTAAATTATTTTATTTAAACCTCCACTCAATTTAAAAATAAATTTGTAGTTTTTATAATTATTTATTTTCCTATATATTAACTGTATTTGCTTTTCATTGTATTTATAGTGTGTCCTTAGTTTTAAGATTCCAAGTTTGCTTTCAATTTTGTTTATTGGAAAAATGTCTTGCGAGTTTATATTTTTATATGGTTAATATATCTCTATTTACATGCCTAGCTTTTTTAAAATGCTTTAGCAGTCTTGCATAAATTTTAGTTTAATAATCTTTTCTTATTTTATCTTTTAATAATTGAATTAAGTTATTGGGATTGCACTTTTTTGCAAAGTGCAAAACCTTTTGGCTGGTGGCTTATATTGTTTGTTGTTCTGTTCTTCCTTGTAGAGATTTTATTTTCCTTAGTTCTGATTATATAGTATGTAATTTCTCCTTTTATTGTAAGAGTAATCTTGGCTCATTTAAATATACTTGTCCATGTGCATTTTGCAGAATTAGAACATTTTTAGTTCTGACATTTTTTTTCCGGACCAAGAAAGCTCATCTGTGCTGTCTCATTAGTTTTCACATGCATCATTTTTTATTCTATTTTAAATCTCTATAACATAAATGGAATTTGTTTGGGTAAACCCCTAGCAGGAAGAAACTCCTAATTCCCATTTAAATTCAATGTGATATAATGGTTCTTTCTGCTAAGGCATTTAATGTTTTTGTAGTTTCAACTCATATACCCTCTGTGATAATCTAACTTATAAAAAAATGTAGGTCAACATTTATATCTGTTTGCTATATTTATTTTGTCTTTTACACATTGCTTTAAATTTTATCAGAGCGTGTACTAACAACTTGGTTTATCAATTTATTTGTAATTATAATTATTTCACTTTCTTGAAATGCTTGGGCACACATAACTGTTTTTCTAATTGCTTTTTTGTCTTCTACTGAGACCTCTAATTATTATTCTCAGATTAAAAACTGGTCAATCATTTGGTTAGCAATTCATCAGTTTCAAAGTCTGTTTTCTTATAATCATAGATTTAATATTTTATACATTTGAAATCATTTGCATCAGGGTATTTTCTAATTTTATTATTTCATTGAAATGGCGATTTAAATTTCTTCCTATTTTATAATTTATATTCTGACATATTTATTTATTTATTTTTGTTCTTGGGGTAAATCACACATACATTACATTAAATATAATATATCATATGACATTCTTGGTCTTGATCCATTTTTCCACACTAAGAAGTTCTCACCAGCACTGTTTTGTTCATTTCCTACAATAACATATTGTTTTCATATCTGTGAATAAGGAAACCAGTGTTGTAAGTGAAACACCAGCTGAAGGAAAATCCTTCAATATTAGAAAATTAGTCTCTCTGCCAGAGCATTGAATTGTATTATTTCTGGTACATGCCTGATATGACCCTATTTGTTGTATTATAAACTTTTACTTTATAATTTATATTTATTGTAAATAAAATTTCAAATTATTTAAACTTAATTTGGCTGACGTTTGTTTTAATGCTTTTATTTCTCAATTGTCTGAACAATATTTAAGATTCCATGGTCCTCTTTGTATATAGTCAATGCAAATCATAATCCTCATCCATTTTTGAAAGCAGTAAATAAATTTTCCATGTGATGTGATGTACTGTAGCTTCTTCTTAAACGAAGTCAAGAATGTCTCAGCAATTATGCCCAGAGCAACCTGTTTGCCACTTAATTTTACATTCCCCAGTCTAAGTTTTTTCATATTCTGCTCCATCCCATTTCCACAACATAATCTTTGTTAACTCTATGGCCTTTATATCTAAATCCCTTTTATCTTTTTCTAAACTCAGCATAAAAACCAATAATCCACTTTCTATATAATCACTTTTTTCTCATTTATTCTTCCATAACTTCATTATATATGCCATTTCTGTTTTCAAGCATTTACATTCAATTAACAAATGCCTAATATTTTCTATTCCTTCCTTACATAATTTACAGACTGAATCACCGATATTTTTCCATTTACATGTATATTCTCTTGTTGCTAAAAATCCTGTTCGACCCTTAAACAATAAACTACTTTCTTTACTATTATCATATATTAACTCGCACCTAATATTATGTTTATTTCTATATATATTTCAAATCATTTAAACTCTCCATACTAGTTATCCATCTCTCTAACTTGTTATTCTTTATTTATAAATATATTCTTTTATCCCATTTTTATAATTATATCATTCAACAATCCTCCTAACACAATCATCCCATCTTTTGTACAAATATACTGATATAAATTCTTTATCCAAATCTTTTGCATACTACATTACTTTTCTCACCCATCTTTTTGCCTGCCCATTACTCATCACCAAATTAAATACTATTTTTGCTATTCATTTATAATCCATAAACTGCAATCTACCAAACATTTTAATTTTACTTTCTGCATCTCTCATATGAAAACTTAACCATCCCATTTCTGCTTGATTTGCCTTCCTTATATATATCTACATCCAATGCTAGTCTTCCTACTTCCCTTTGAACTTTTTCTAAATAATTTAATACCCCTTTACTAATATATAATGCATCATTATCATATGTTAACCCTGCTACTACAACTCATTTCCATATAATTCTAGATACATCATATTCATTATATGAAAACACTGTTAATTGATCATATTCATTATATGAAAACACTGTTAATTTCTTTATCAATCCCTTTCTTTTCTTTGCTTCATTTATCTTTTTTTTTCCATTCATTCAAATAATTTTTCTGATTACTTAAAATATTCCCAAATAACTAAATCTATTCACTACACTGAACTTAATATCTCCCAATAAAAATTCTACATCTTCTTTTTCCCCAGTATTAACCATCATTATATTTGATTTTTCTTTACTAAATTTAACCCCCTCTCTTTACCCACTTTTGCACATGTCCTCAGCATAACTTCCATATCTTCTCTTCTTTCTGCACACAAAAATATAAGACCCACAGAAAGACCTGACAAAATATATATTCCCTTACTACCAGTTAATGGTATATTTATCTTTCTTCCTAATCTTTCTATTGCTCTTTCCATTTCACTCAAATACAACACAAACAAAATAGGTAAAATAGGTCATACCTTGCCTTAGTCCGATCCCATTTTTAACTTTAACTGATTCTGTATTCCCTAATTTATATATATATTGTGCCCTTTTGTATGGGTCTCCATAAATTGTTGTATCAATCTATTTAAAAAATTTTAAATTTAAGATATATTTAGCTATATGATGTTAATTTTATTTATAACAATCTTTTAAAAAGTGTAATTAAAGTAATTCATGAGTATTTGATATGTGAAAATTGTGCTGATGTTTGAGAGAGACGTTTCAATAGGGATGATAATAATATGGTTGGGAAAACTGGCCATAATCAATACTGCATTAATAAATTTAATAAATAAATGTTTAAAGTTAAAAGATTTAAAAAGACAAGTTAAAATTAAATGCATATATTTATTGTTGATAAAGATTAATATTTAATAAATGAATATAAATATTTTAATTATTAGTAGTACATAATAGAAGATTAATATTTGATTTTAATAATATCGAATTATTATTTTAAAAGTTGTTATAAGATATTATTTATTTTAAAAATATTTATTTTTAAAAATGAAATTGTTAGTTTATTTTTAGATTATTACAAGCGTTTGTAGCTGTGTTGTAAAACAGATGTTAGTTAGACACATACACACATGCTTGGGAGTTTTTTAGTAAAGTTGCAAAACTATTTTAAAATTCTGTTATAAAATTTATAAATATTATATTGGCTATCACGAGATAAAAATAAAGATAATTAATGTGAAATATTAAATCTGATTTTTAAAATACTGTTTAAAAAAATAACGAATAAAAATAGACTTAATTTGTTTATAAAAATAATCTTATAAAAGTTAAAAGTGAAATAAAATAAGAAAGTATATTTTAAAAAATGTTTAATGGATTTAAATAAATGATAAAGATTAATTTAAGAATTTAATAATGTGATAAATAATAAATATTAAATAAGTCATTATTTATTTTTAATTCTGTCTTGTTGGTAAAATATGTAAATAAGCTAGCAAGTTGATTGTTTAATTTACCAATCAAGTGGGGAGTTTCTTCGGGTATAAAACCAAGGTTCAATTGTTCGGAGGGGGATTGTGATTGTAATTTTTAAGGTAAAGTGTGCTATTAGAGATAGCTAAGAAAAATTATAGACGCTCTCATAATCGTTTTTAAAATTATAAGAGAGTAGTTTTAAAATAATTTATAAAAGTTTAACGACAAATATGCAGTGCTAATTTTAATTATAATTTCCTATTGATCGTCTCGATCGAAGCTCAATTTACTATCAAATAGTCATGAAAACATCGTATAAGGATAAAATGTATTGGAGACTTTATACTAAAAATTTAACAAACACTGGATTAAGTAGGAGAGTTATTAGATGCATAAAAGTAATACGTTGGACCTTGTATAAATTTAAAAGCTGATGGTAATTAATTTTTATAAAACAGATATTTAAAAGAATGAGAAATACTTCTTTATGAAGAAAGTATTTGTAAATTATAAATTTAAGTATATATCTTGATAAAGATATGATAATTAACAGTAATTGTATAAATACTTGCCTTGTTAAGTCTTTATGGTTTAAAAGACTAAATTTTG
This sequence comes from Epiperipatus broadwayi, assembly GCA_028023455.1. NCBI lineage: Eukaryota > Metazoa > Onychophora > Udeonychophora > Euonychophora > Peripatidae > Epiperipatus > Epiperipatus broadwayi. The sequence continues at coordinate 265,794 of JAQFVV010012858.1, read as the reverse complement.
ACAGTTTTAAAAGGCAAATAAATTGAAAATTTAATGGGTAAAGAAATACCTATAAATAAAATTATTATATTAGTAGAGTCTGAACGCTGGTCGTACAGAAGAATCTAAAATTAATCTTACCTAAATATTTGTTAAGGAATGCGCAAATCAAATATACGTGGATATCCAAATCAATTAAAAATAATTAAATAAGAACTTTATAAACTATTAACTAATACTAAAAATAATAACTTTTAAATAATAATATTTTTCCATAAAAAGAAATGAATCTGGATCTCATAAACTATTTTACTTTTATTTTGTTTTATGGTGGAACTGTCTTTTATTTTTTTTTTTAAAAAAAAAAGAACGTTTTCATTTTTTCATAAAAACTTTTAAAAACACGTGATGTACCGGAAAAGGAAGTAATGTTGGTGAAAATTTGTGCCTAGGAAAAAGAACAATTATGGGTGAAAAGAAGACACCGTTGGATTTTATGTAATATGTTTTTATTTATTAACTAACATAAATATTTAATTAATTATTAATTTATTAAAGATAGGAAAGGTACATTTACATTTTTCAAAAAAAAAAAGCTAAATATTAATATAACATTTCATTGCATAAAGTTTATTTTTATAATTATACAACACGTAATATTTTAAAGAATAATTGTTGAGTGTAAATGTGAAATTATCTTGTAAAACTGTAATCCTGGAGGACATCGTGTGATGGACTGTACATTAAAGTATCATTTATGGTAAAAAATTATGTAATAATAATAATTTGATGTATTTGCTATGTTTTCTTTAGATCAACCAAATGTTATTTGATTGTTGAATGGATGGATAAATATTTAAAAAATATACACGCATAATATTAATAATAGCAGTTTTATTTTAATATGCATACTTTAAATTGATGATGTAAATTTAGTACAACATAATATGAGAACCTAGAAATAATTATATGATTCTTTCGTGAACAAATTTTAATGTTTTTGTTACAATATTAGGAATTAGATTTATTATATTAGTGTAAGTTATTTTTTTCTTTTCAAGTTAGTAAGAGATATATAAAAATCTATATTTTATTTTTATTTTATTAGATAAGTTAAGTTAATTTTATGTAGAAATTTATATTTTGATTGAAGGCTTATCGTATATAGATGATGAGGTATAAGAGATTTTGGATAAATATTATTATTATTAATATTTTTTTTAAAATTGGTCATCTATTTTTCTGAAGTTAAATAAGGTTAAAATGACTTTTGTAGATAGAAGTTTTTTAGGAAGGAATAAGAATAACAAGTAAAGAAAAGTAATAGTTTAAATATAAAAAGAATCATAGAATTTTATTTAACATAATACTTTATAAAATTTGAAATTATTGAATAATTTAAAATATTATTTTAAAAAAAGGGCATATACGTATTGCATATTTTAGTAAGACATGTAGTATGACATTATATCAGAATGTAATAAATAGTTATAATCAATAATTGTTATTATATTACAAAGTTATATCATTTTATACATTAATTAATATTTGAGTAATATTAATAGTAAATGTAATGCATACTAGTACATCATAATATAAATAGCAGTAAGACTAAGTGAAATAGCATTTTAATTATTAAAGTTTGTTTATTTACATATATGCTACATGAATGATATTTCACATGAAACTTTTCCTTGTATTAACTGAAAACAAATGATGTTTATTAAAATTTAAAGTCATAAACTTAATTAAATGTTATTGATAGAACATTTAAGAAATGTATAAATTATCTATTTATGATTATGGAAATAGTAATAGTGTAAAATCTTGTATTATTATTTTTTTTATTTTTTGTTTTATTTTCTTTAGTTCCATTTGTAATGTAAATAGCGTAAATAAGTTATTTGTTAAAGTTGATGTAAATAAATTTGTTAAGTTGTTTTAAAAAATGTGTCGAATTCATTATTTTACACCACAGCATTTGACAACAGATAATTTGAATGTACATAATATTTGCACAATATGAATTTATTATTTTATTATTTGAGAAAGAAACACAATATTTTATTAATAATTTTAGAAATTGATTGACATTAACATATAATATTACAATGGTCACAAAGTAATTATAATGCACAATATAAGAGTATAATATTATTTATTGCCACAGATTGTTAAATTGTAAGATTTTGGTCTATTTTAAAATTAATATACTATATGGAAATGAAAGACATGTATATGATTTACTTATTCTCTTAGTAATTAATGGTATAATCAAATAGATAAGAGTAAGCTATACACTAAAGATTATTATTGTTAGTTATTGTTATTAGAATAAGTTAGGTGTATTTAGGTTTGATATTAAATCCCTTATCATTCCTATTTGCACGAATTATTATTACTTTAAGATAATTAGAAGAACCTGAGAATATTTAATTATAATTCCTTAACAAAAGATTGAGATTTATTTATCTATTATTATTAAAGATAATTCATTTATAAAAGTCATAAGAGTGCTATAGAGTTAGTAATGAGATAATAAAGAGGTAATAGTATTCTTACATTGGCTCAATGTAAATTCAATTACCAATTGTAACTTCACTTCACAGTCTCATGATTTTAGTAAATACTTATTTAATTAGTACATGATATTGAACTATATTAATTTTTGATAAGTTATAATAAATCTAATAAGATATAGTATTATAAAAATATATTAAAGATAGTTATACATATTTTAACCAAGCATAATGATTTAATTGAGCTAGTCATATTTTAAGTTATATCATATATCGAGAAGTGAGGGTACAAACGGTAGTTAGGATTTTGGCACCCAAACGTTGTAGGCTTAGATAATTAGTTAAGGATTAGGATACACAATTTTAGGGTTGGTATATGTTAGGGGAATAGAGTGATAGGTATAGATTTGTTAGTAAAAATAGTGTATGGGTTAAAATGTATAATTTAGGAATTAATAATTAGTATATTTATTAAATATAAATAGTTTAGTATTTCTATAATAGTAGTTATAAGTGATTAGATATTAGTTATAAAATTAAAATAAAAATCTTATTAGTAAAGTTATTATATTTTCATATGGTATCTATAATATGATTATTTAAAAATTAAATACTGTAACAGTCAAAACACGTGTATCTCGTTAACATATTGCAGAATTCGACCACCACACAGAACAGCAGCACCATCGAGTAGCGAAGCCACCGGTAATACTGAGTTCGAACATAGTTTATCGGTTCCACAATACAATCTACGGAATAACGCCTCTGATGCGACATAAGTAAACACTTCTTTAGGCACGGTGGTCAGGGAGATGCACGAGATTCATGGGTTTTGTTTCCGAGTTGGCCAACAATCAAACGAATATTAACTAACACATATAATCGAGGAAATATATAATGGGCATCGAATAAATGAAAACTTAACTACAGACGTATAGTTAAAATTATTTATTTACATTTTTAATAAAAGACAACATTAGTAAGGTTATTGATCATATTTTTAAATTAAGAGTTTCAATATCTAATTGGCAATATTATATATAGAAAATACATTTCTTTATTAGGAGCATTTATTTATAGGAAGGCGTAATCCAGCTACCCAGGGTTCTCGAGTGAGTATTTCTAATGCGTGCTGTAAGGAATTTATACTTTGCACTGCAAGAGTCATCAGTAACGGTGGACATACATTTATTTAATAAAAATCTTTATTTTACGACTAAGGGCAAACATTTATTTGAGAGTATATGACGAAGATAATGCCGAGGCAGAGTGATGGAGAGAATAATAAACTAATATAAAAGAACACATGGTACGCTTTAGAAGGGCGATGTAAAATGGCAGCACTGAAACTGCAAGACCGTGAATAAGTTATAAGGGTTTCGGGTTGGTCTCTGCCTTGACCCGAAGAGGTAAGGTGTCACATGAGCATAACCAGGGACAAGCGGTCCGTGTCGCAATTTGCCAGCTGGCTGCGTGACGGTCGTCAAGCCCTACGGGAACATTGATCATGTTCGCTTGTGTAGGACGACTGGGGTCAATTCAACCCTGGAGAATCCGGAGTATTCACGGCGTGGAATGTGCCATCGGGGCTTCAAAACGTAACACATGTATAATATCTAAAAGATTGCAGTAATATTTAACTAGATTTCAAACTCGGCCCAACATTATCAACTTTGACTGAAAGAAAATTGGTGACTCTCAAAGAAATGAAATTTACATAATTATTCATTAACATTTAATAATAATAAAAATATCTAAAAAGGGAATTATTACAGCGAGTATGCCAGCTATTACGGAGTAGTCGACCCTGCATTACAATAACTGATTCTTTGAATGCGTGTCGATTTATATGAAATTTAAGTGATTTATAAAAGCAATATTAATGACAATTTGACACGCATTCACTGTTCGAGCGATTATGGATTTAGCTTTAAAACTAAGACAATTCTACGAAGGTAATATTTCAATGATAATTATAAATAAAATGTAGATTTAAGAAATACACACCTAAGAAGTGATAGAGGGGGGGTAAGCTAGATCATGCGACAAGTTTACAGATTACATGAATTCTCAAATTTTAATTTCACAAATTTACACTTTTAACATTTAGAAGTTATACAAATAATAGGAGATGAGGTATAGCTTATTATTACTAGAGTACTCTATAATTTGGAATACACAAACACAGGTACCTGTTTTATAAGAGGTTTTCATCCATTGGTTTAATAGCAGATTGTTCATAGTTAGAAGTTTTCTTTCTTGTCCTGGGCATATTGTTTTATTGATTTTTAACAGCAGCGGCTTTCTTGTTTATTTCAGGCAGCAGATCATCTTGGTGTTTTTACGATGGGCAAGGTGAAGCTCAGCATATGGTGGGCCATCTTCCGATGGAGAATAATTTCGGTGCTTACTCGGTCATACCTTGCAGTATTAATTTATTTAAGATATTTTAGACGCTCCACTCGAGAGCAAAGCTAAAATTCAAGTCCAAATCTTTAGCAAGTCTAAGATGGCCTCCTTTTCTTATCTTAATCTTTTAATTTTTCTGTTGAGATATTTTTAGGTTTTATTTATCTTGCCCTCAGGATAATCAATGCTCTGCTGGTTTTAATTAGAAAGAAATTTGCTGTCTATTGTTTGTTTTTCTTTACATTCGTTAATTACATTTTTCTAGGAATTTTGCTATAATTAATTTATTATCTATCACTGACCGATGATTTTACATTTTCAAAGACAAAAGGGAATAAAATTATTTTAACTTTAATTAATTAATGCATCAGATTTTGTTAGACTTATTATTTAACGAAATTTAAACTAAACAACAAATACGAACTTTATAAAATTCAAAATAAATGATTAATATTACACAAAAGTTTATTTAACTAGAAGGAATCTAAATTACATTATTTTATCCGTATTTATTGCCTTTAATTTGAGATCGAAATGTGTGCGTGTTTATGTTGAATTCTACATATATTTATACATTTTTAATATTGTTACACACACAATTCGATACCAAAAAGTTTAAATTTGGGTGGGATAGACCGGTCAGTGAGAGATGACAGAAAAAGGTGAAACTTGAGATTCGAATACGAATCTCACTGTTTCAATACTAGGTTAATTTTAAATTAATAAGCAAATAAATATGTAAATGATGAAAATGTGGCAAATAGTTATTTTGTAATATGACCATGTCAATTCTTAAGATATTTTAAATGTGTATTAAATATAATATATATTATGTGCAAATTGTCTGTGGATCATAGGTGTGAAAATAATGACATGACACAATTTTGTTATTTGAAGTTATATAATTAGTTAATAATACATAGTGTAGAGTTTTCAAAGATGATGTTTTGTGATTAATTGTAGAAGTGAATTGAGCGGAGATGGAAAGGTTGATAGGGAATTATTATTTTTGAAATATTGATAATAAGTACTGCATACTAATAGAATTGAATTTTAAAAAAATATAGAAATGAATAACTGGGATAAAGATTTAGAGGTTGAGATGTCTAATTTTATTGTTGAGGATAATAGTTGTGAGGAGAGAAAAGAAGGGGAGAAATTAGTAGATTTTGAGACAATATTAGAAAATACGCAAAATATGGATAGTGAAATAGAGGAGGAGGAAGAGATAATTTTTAAAACAGTAGAAAAAGAAGTAATAAAAACTGAGAAAGATATAGAGAACTTCTCAATGTTTGATTTTATGAAGCATTTTGAATTAATGAGTCAAGGTATTATTGATTCAGTGAATAATTCTATTAAGAAAGAAATGAAAAAGGAGAGGAAATATATTAAAGAAGAAATGAAAGAGGAGAGTCATAAAAATAGTATTAGATTTGATGCTATTAAAGAAGAAATGAAAGATTCTTTAAAGGAAGAAATGAAAAAGGAGAATAATTATATTAAGGAAGAAATGAAAAAGGAGAGTAATTCTATTAAAAAAGAAATGAATATGAAGTTTGATACTCTTAGAGAGTATATAAATAAAAATAATATAAAAGTAGAATCTCTTGAGGAAAATATTAAAGAAGTTAAAGAAGATTTAAGTAAAGATAGAGAAGAAATCAAATTTTGTATAGACAATATAAATAAAAAGATTGATGATAATTCTGAAATTGTAAAGAATTTTAAAAAAGAAGTGGAAGATAAAATTAATAATCTGGATATAAGGTTTAGTAAAAATGAAGAAGTAGTTGAATCTTTAAAGTTAGAAGTAATAAAAATTGATGATAAAAATCAGGAATTGTTGGAAAGAAAATTTTGTGAATTTTCAGAGAGTACGATTAAAAGTTTGAAAGATCAAATAGCAGAATCTATTGATCAATGTAGGATCAATAATAATGATTTAACTTTAAAAATTGATAGCTATAAATTGAAGGTTGATAGTGAGATTTGTGAGGTTAAAAGCCATGTTAATAATGTTAGTGAAGATATTAAAAGTGTTAGGAGTGCAATAGTTCAGACTAAAGGAGATATAAAGGATGAAATAGAGAAGGAACTAATTGAAAAATTTAAGGATTTAGATGTTAAAAGAATCGATGAACATAAATATCGATCAAAGGTAGGAGAGAATTTAAAACGTATGCAAAATGATATAAAAGAGCATGCAGGTATGTTAGAACTAAATAATGATAAGTATAAAGAAATCTTAGATAAAAATTTGGATGAATTTAGGAAGGAACAGAAAGGGTATGTCAAGCAAGTGCTTGAACAAATGGATTTAGAGGGGAAATTTCAACAGATGTATGACCAAATAGAGATAAAAAATGTAAATAATACAAAGACAGAAGTATTAAAAGGGAAAATAAGTGATAAGGCATATGAGGATTATGTTAATTCATCACGAATAAATAAAGTAGAATCGGTAAGAAAAGGTAATAGTAATCAGTCAGAAAATACTGTTGTGAAAGAAATTGATAGTAGACCGAGTAGAGAAGTGGTTAATTGTGAAGGAAATGCAAATAATTCAATGGCTTTACGTTTTATGAAAGTCAAACCATTTAAAGGAGAGTATATGGAAAATCCCTCAGAATTTTTAAATAATTTAGACGAATTATTTTCCATATGTTCATTGTCAGAAAAAGAAAAAGTGGCAGTTTGTAGTAATCATTTGTATGGAATTGCCAAAGATTGGTGGCAATCACTGTTTGAGAAACCAATAACTTACGGCGACTTTAAGTGTTTTATTGTTGGAAGTTTTTGGAACTCTGATAAACAAGATTGCATTAGATACCAAATTACTAAAGAAAAATACCATATTAGTAAAGGCAGTTATACAAGCTTTTTTAGAAATCAAGCTGTTCGGTTGAAAACATTGACTGCTTGTCCATTATCAGAAGGACAGATTGTAAGAATTGTAAGGCATAACTTACCTAAAAATGTTGAACAGTTGTTGATAGCTGCTGATCGTGGTTCAATAGAAGAAGTATCAGAGGTATTAGATGCTCTTGAAGTAGCTGAATTATCTATGGACAATAGATTTAAAATAAACAAAGATAGAAATAATTATCCGTTAGCAAATATTAATGTTAACACTGGTGTGAGATCTTCTGCAGGGTATAAAAGGAGATTTGAGTACAGAGGTAGAGATAGGATGTCTCCACACTTAAAAAAATTTGTTAAATTTGATACATTTAGGGACAGAAATGATGATCAAAATAATCAGCCTTCTACTAGTGGTGTGACCACAATTCTAAAAAGACCAGCTAATAAAGCTAGTAGTAAGAAATTAAACTAGAAAGGTCTTTGTATGTTAGTTCCTCTTTGCAAGGACCCGGTGCTAACAAAATGGGGAACGATCAGATGTGGATGCTTAATACTTTAGATCTTGATATTGATTATTTAGAGCCCTTTACTATAGGCGAACCACCTATAACTTATCAATGTCCTATTGTAATTTTATACATAAACAATATCAGAATTGAAGCATTAATTGACTCTGGAAGTCAAGCTTCCATATTATCAGAGTCAACATATCAAAATCTGGTGAGTGTAGAAAGGGATATACCTTCATTGCCAGTAAAGCAGATCCAAGTAACTTTAGCAAATGGAAAGAGGACAAAGTTATCAAATAAACAAGTCTGGATTACCTTCAAAATAAATAATACAGAGTATGGGCATGTTTTCCTTATTATGCCTGGGTTAATACATGAAGCCATAATAGGAGCTGACTTCATGATTTTAAATAAATGTCAGATTGATTTTTATAATAAAATTTTTATTTGTAAAGAAGAAAGGCTTAATTTTGAATATGGTATGCATAACCTTTCTAGTCAATTATTATGCATCCAGAACACATTAATTGATGCCAGCATAAAGGCCAAAATTGAACATGTTTATGCAATAAATTCTAAATTGGGTGAAAATTTATATCAATTAATGTATAATTTTAAAAACATCTTTTCTAAAATCCCTGGTATAATAAAGGGATATACCCATAGAATAAAATTGAAGAGTAATGATCCTTTCCATCAAAAGATGTACCCAATTCCTTACCAATATAAGGATGAGGTACAGAGTCAAATTGACAAAATGCTAGAGTGGAATATAATTAAAAAATGCCCTTCTCCTTACGTAAACCCATTGGTTATTGTAAAGAAGAAGGATGGTAGTATTAGAGTATGTTTAGATGCTCATATGCTAAATAATGTAACTATACCAGAGCGTGACATTCCTCCACCTGTACATGAGCTCTTAACTAAATTTCACAAGAGGTCAATTTTCTCTACATTTGATCTGACAGCTAGTTATTGGCAAATACCACTGCATGAGAGTGATCAGCAGTATACAGCATTTCGATTTCAAGGCCAGTCGTATGTTTTCAGACGGATGCCTTTTGGTCTCATTAATAGTGGTGCTGGCTTGATCAGATGTTTAGACATGATTTTTTCGAAACAATTAAAGGAAAAAATCATCATGTATGTGGATGATATAGTTATTGCTTCTGATAGTTTACATGAGCATCTCCAACATTTAAAATTATTTTTTACAGAATGTCAAATACAAAATGTCAAAATTAATATGGAAAAATGTTCAATAGCAGCTAAAGAAATTACTTTTCTAGGTCATTTAATAAATGAGCATGGAATCCAGCCCCATCCTGAAAAGATTGCAGCTATTCAACGTTTTCCCATTCCAAAAACAGTAAAACAATTAAAATCATTTTTTGGATTATGTAACTATTATAATAGATTCTATAAAAATTTCGCTGAAGATACAATAAATTTGTCTCGGTTATTAAAGAAAACTGAAAAATGGAAGTGGACTGCTGAACATGATAATGAATTTAGTATAATTAAAAATAAATTTTTAAAACACGTGATTTTAATGTATCCTGACTTTAATAAAACATTCTATGTGCAGACAGATAGTAGTTACTATGGTCTGGGAGTAGTGTTATATCAGCTCGATGAGGATCAGGTACCTCATGTGTTGTACTTCTTAAGCCGACATTTAAGAGGTGCTGAGTTGAATTACACTATTACTGAAAAGGAGACCCTAGCTGTTGTCTGGGCTTTTCAGAAATTACGTCAATTTTTATTAGGTTCAGAGGTAATTGTGTTGACCGACCATAGAAGCTTGGAGTTTTTAAACAAGAGCTACCTCAGTAATGAGAGACTTGTTAGGTGGAGCTTGTATCTCCAGCAATTCAATTATAGAGTTCTCTATATTGAAGGGAGACAGAATATCCCTGCTGATATTCTTAGCCACCACCCTATTTGTCTGATGTCCCAACATCCTAATGCTCAAAATATAATTATTAGTAGTGTGGATGTGGTCAGGGATGAATCTATAGTGGATGATTATAATAATCTCACTATGATTCAAGGTCAGGATCAGAAATTAAATAGAATCATGACTATCCTAAATAATCATGATAATGTAAATAGTAAAAGTAAATATATAAAAAGGATTTTTAGCAAGTATAAGATGTACCAGAATTTACTTATGTATAATTTAAAGTCAAATCAGGGGGAATCATGGAGGATAGTTGTACCTAACTCTATGATTGATAAATTGATAATGTATGTACATTGTAGTTATGGTCACTATGGTGCACCAAAGATTATGTATGTTTTAAAATCTATTTTTTATTGGGATGGAATGTATAAACGTGTCATAAGGAAAATTAAAACATGTTCTACTTGCTTAAAGTCTAAATATTGTAATAAATCGTATGTAGGTGTTATGCAGCCTATTATTCCAGATCGAGCTAATGAATTATTAGCAATTGATTTTTATGGGCCTCTCCCACCATTTAAACAACAGAAATTTATTTTGGTAGCCTATGATGTTTTTAGCAAATTTGTATCAGCGTATCCTGTGCCTAAAACTAGTGCACATTTTGTAATAAAATGCATGCTTAATTATCAATTTCCATTAGTAGGAAAACCAAAAATCATACTTACAGATCATGCTACAGCTTTTATATCGGGTAGGTGGAATGAATGGATTCAAGATCAAAACCTCAAACATGTTATGAGCTCCATAAGAAACCCTCAGTCTAATCCTTGCGAACGTGTTATGTGGGAGCTTAGTCGATTATTTAGGGTGTATGTAGCTGATAATCATAAGAAATGGGTTCATAAACTCCCAGAGGTTATTAACTATATTAATAGTACGTATAATGAATCCACTGGTTTCACTCCTATTCGTTTACATTATGGTAGACATGAACCATTATTGATTAAAACGCCTATACCAATTGTAAGAGAACAAATTAATAGGGATGAAGATAATAATCAAGCTAAAGTAAAGCTTCATATTATGGGTGAAAAAAGAGTAAAGAAATCCCATAATAAACCACATCCATTTAAAATTAATGATTTAGTTCTAGTTAGAACACCCCATGTTAGCAACCTTCAAAGAAATCAGTTCAAAAAATTTCTTAGTCTATATGAGGGTCCATATAGAATATCTTGCAAAGTAGGTGAAAATGCATTTATGTTAACCACACCAGATGGTGAGAAAGGAACTTATAATGCAAGAAGTTTAATTCCATATCCTTCTGAAGTGTGAATTACAATTTTCAAAGGATGTAGTGTGGGTAAAGATTTTAGTGTGGTGTTCAGATATTATATTTTTATATAATGAAATAATTTATTATCAAGTCAGTAAATGTTAATTTAGGGAGAAATGAATAATATGATAAGAGTGAGTAGATCTTATAAAAGATCAATTTATGAAAAGAGTTATGGATGAATTTAAGAATTTTCATAAATATTGTAGTAGTGATCATAAAATTAATAAATCTTCAGGGATAAAGTTAATCTCTTTAGATGAAAAGTGTCTAAATTTATTAGATAATGATTCATTAAAAACTGCTAATGAAACTAGCAACAAGTTTGGAAGTAAAATACAAAAATGTGATTTAAAAGATAGTGTTAACTATAGAAATATGTATTTATAGTTTAGTTTGTGTAAAAGGTGTTATTTAAAGGAATTTAAACATATGATATTTCATAGTAAGATTAGGGAAATAAAAAATGACCTAATTAAAGATATAAATAAAGGAAAAGTGAGACTTAATTTTATAAAGTAAAAGAAAGTCATGATGATTTTATTTAAAATGTTTTCTGGTTGAGATTTTAATGTGATGTTCCAATGCTTTATAAAATTTCATGTTAAAGTGATTTATTATGATATTCAATGATAAGAAAAATGAAGATGATAATTGTAGATTAAAGAAGATGAAGGTAGATGGTTAATTTAAAATTTTTATCCGAAGGAGGAGGATATGTGCCCTTTTGTATGGGTCTCCATAAATTGTTGTATCAATCTATTTAAAAAATTTTAAATTTAAGATATATTTAGCTATATGATGTTAATTTTATTTATAACAATCTTTTAAAAAGTGTAATTAAAGTAATCTATGAATATTTGATATGTGAAAATTGTGCTGATGTTTGAGAGAGACGTTTCAATAGGGATGATAATAGTATATGGTTGGGAAAACTGGCCATAATCAATACTGCATTAATAAATTTAATAAATAAATGTTTAAAGTTAAAGTTTTAAAAAGACAAGTTAAAATTAAATGCATATATTTATTGTTGATAAAGATTAATATTTAATAAATGAATATAAATATTTTAATTATTAGTAGTACATAATAGAAGATTAATATTTGATTTTAATAATATCGAATTATTATTTTAAAAGTTGTTATAAGATATTATTTATTTTAAAAATATTTATTTTTAAAAAATGAAATTGTTAGTTTATTTTTAGATTATTACAAGCGTTTGTAGCTGTGTTGTAAAACAGATGTTAGTTAGACACATACACACATGCTTGTGAGTTTTTTAGTAAAGTTGCAAAACTATTTTAAAATTCTGTTATAAAATTTATAAATATTATATTGGCTATCACGAGATAAAAATAAAGATAATTAATGTGAAATATTAAATCTGATTTTTAAAATACTGTTTAAAAACATAACGAATAAAAATAGACTTAATTTGTTTATAAAAATAATCTTATAAAAGTTAAAAGTGAAATAAAGTAAGAAAGTATATTTTAAAAAAATGTTTAATGGATTTAAATAAATGATAAAGATTAATTTAAGAATTTAATAATGTGATAAATAATAAATATTAAATAAGTCATTATTTATTTTTAATTCTGTCTTGTTGGTAAAATATGTAAATAAGCTAGCAAGTTGATTGTTTAATTTACCAATCAAGTGGGGAGTTTCTTCGGGTATAAAACCAAGGTTCAATTGTTCGGAGGGGGATTGTGATTGTAATTTTTAAAGTAAAGTGTGCTATTAGAGATAGCTAAGTAAAATTATAGACGCTCTCATAATCGTTTTAAAATTATAAGAGAGTAGTTTTTAAAATAATTTATAAAAGTTTACCGACAAATATGCAGTGCTAATTTTAATTATAATTTCCTATTGATCGTCTCGATTGAAGCTCAATTTACTATCAAATAGTCATGAAAACATCGTATAAGGATAAAATGTATTGGAGACTTTATACTAAAAATTTAACAAACGCTGGATTAACTAGGAGAGTTACTAGATGCATAAAAGTAATATGTTGGACCTTATATAAATTTAAAAGCTGATGGTAATTAATTTTTATAAAACAGATATTTAAAAGAATGAGAAATACTTCTTTATGAAGAAAGTATTTGTAAATTATAAATTTAAGTATATATCTTGGTAAAGATATGGTAAATAATAATGATTATATAAATACTTGCCTTGTTAAGTCTTTATGGTTTAAAAGACTAAATTTTGACAATTTTAAAAGGCAAATAAATTGAAAATTTAATGGGTAAAGAAATACCTATAAATAAAAATTATTATATTAGTAAAGTCTGAACGCTGGTCGTACAGAAGAATCTAAAATTAATCTTACCTAAATATTTGTTAAGGAATGCGCAAATCAAATATACGTGGATATCCAAGTCAATTTTTAAATAATTAAATAAGAACTTTATAAACTATAGACTAATTCTAAAAATAATAACTTTTAAATAATAATATTTTTTCCTTAAAAAGAAATGAATCTGGATCTCATAAACTATTTTAATTTTATTTTGTTTTATGGTGGAACTGACTTTTATTTTATTTTTTTTTTTAAAAAAAAGAACGTTTTCATTTTTTTCATAAAAACTTTTAAAAACACGTGATGTACCGGAAAAGGAAGTAATGTTTGGTGAAAATTTGTGCCTAGGAAAAAGAACAATTATGGGTGAAAGAAGACACCGTTGGATTTTATGTAATATGTTTTTTATTTATTAACTAACATAAATATTTAATTAATTATTGATTTATTAAAGATAGGAAAGGTACATTTACATTTTTTTTTTAAAAAAAGCTAAATATTAATATAACATTTCATTGCATAAAGTTTATTTTTATAATTATACAACACGTAATATTTTAAAGAATAATTGTTGAGTGTAAATGTGAAATTATTTTGTAAAACTGTAATCCTGGAGGACATCGTGTGACGGACTGTACATTAAAGTATCATTTATGGTAAAAAATTATGTAATAATAATAATTTGATGTATTTGCTATGTTTTCTTTAGATCAACCAAATGTTATTTGATTGTTGAATGGATGGATAAATATTTAAAGAATATACACGCATAATATTAGTAATAGCAGTTTTATTTTAATATGCATACTTTAAATTGATGATGTAAATTTAGTACAACATAATATGAGAACCTAGAAATAATTATATGATTCTTTCGTGAATAAATTTTAATGTTTCTGTTACAATATTAGGAATTAGATTTATTATATTAGTATAAGTTATTTTTTTTTCTTTTCAAGTTAGTAAGAGATATATAAAAATCTATATTTTATTTTTATTTTATTAGATAAGTTAAGTTAATTTTATGTAGAAATTTATATTTTGATTGAAGGTTTATCGTATATAGATGATGAGGTATAAGAGAGTTTGGATAATTATTATTATTTTTTTTTAAAATTGGTCATCTATTTTTCTGAAGTTAAATAAGGTTAAAATGACTTTTGTAGATAGAAGTTTTTTAGGAAGGAATAAGAATAACAAGTAAAGAAAAGTAATAGTTTAAATATAAAAAGAATCATAGAATTTTATTTAATATAATACTTTATAAAATTTGAAATTGTTGAATAATTTTAAATATTATTTTAAAAGAACATATACGTATTGCATATTTTGATAAGACATGTAGTATGACATTATATCGGAATGAAATAAATAGTTATAATCAATAATTGTTATTATATTACAAAGTTATATCAGTTTATACATTAATTAATATTTGAGTAATATTAATAGTAAATGTAATACATACTAGTACATTATAATATAAATAGCAGTAAGACTTAAGTGAAATAGCATTTTAATTATTAAAGTTTGTTTATTTACATATATGCTACATGAATGATATTTCACATAAAACCTTTTCTTGTATTAACTGAGGACAAATGATGTTTATTAAAATTTAAAGTCATAAACTTAATTAAATGTTATTGATAGAACATTTAAGAAATGTATAAATTATCTATTTATGATTATGGAAATAGTAACAGTGTAAAAATCTTGTATTATTATTTTTCTTATTTTTTGTTTTATTTTCTTTAGTTCCATTTGTAATGTAAATAGTGTAAATAAGTTATTTGTTAAAGTTGATGTAAATAAATTTGTTTAAGTTGTTTTAAAAAATGTGTCGAATTCATTATTTTACACCACAGCATTTGACAACAGATAATTTGAATGTACATAATATTTGCACAATATGAATTTATTATTTTATTATTTGAGAAAGAAACACAATATTTTCTTAATATAATTTATAGAAATTGATTGACATTAACATATAATATTACAATGGTCACAAAGTAATTATAATGCACAATATAAGAGTATAATATTATTTATTGCCACAGATTGTTAAATTATAAGATTTTGGTCTATTTTAAAATTAAGATACTATATGGAAATGAAAGACATGTATATGATTTACTTATTTTCTTAATGATTAATAGTATAATCAAATAGATAAGATTAAGCTATACACTAAAGATTATTATTGTTAGTTATTGTTATTAGAATAAGTTAGGTGTATTTAGGTTTGATATTAAATCCCTTATCATTCCTATCTGCACGAATTATTATTACTTTAAGATAATTAGAAGAACCTGAGATTATTTAATTATATTTCCTTAACAAAAGATTGAGATTTATTTATCTATTATTATTAAAGATAGTTCATTTATAAAAGTCATAAGAGTGCTGTAGAGTTAGTAATGAGATAATAAAGAGGTAATAGTATTCTTATGCCATTGAGACAGTGTCTTGGAAAGACATTGGCTCAATGTAAATTCAATTACCAATTGTAACTTCACTTCATAGTCTCATGATTTTAGTAAATACTTATTTAATTAGTACATGATATTGAACTATATTAATTTTTGATAAGTTATAATAAATCTAATAAGATATAGTATTATAAAAATATATTAAAGATAGTTATACATATTTTAGCCAAGCATAATGATTTAATTGAGCTAGTCATATTTTAAGTTATATCATATATCGAGAAGTGAGGGTACAATATATATATATATATATATATATATATATTCTTATCATTTCTTAATAATATCTATTAAAGCTTCATCCATTCCCAAATTTGCCAAACTTATCCATAATCTATTTTTATTTAATCTATCATGTGCCTTCTCTATATCTATAAAACTCATATATAACTGTTTACCTGAATTTCTACTCATATCCATAAGTTTTGTAACTACAAATAAACTATATCCTATACGCCTATCTAATCTAAATACTCATTGCATTTTTCCCACTACATTATTCCATTCATTCATTTTACAACTTTTCTAGCCACCATATATGAGAAAACTTTATATAAAACTGATGTTACCACTATTGGTCTATAATTAATCAACTTTCTATGGTCCTTACCCTTTCCTTTAAATAATAATCTTACTCATGTATTACTCCAACTACTTGGGAAATCTCTATTCTGTGCCATCATATTAAAACAGGATAATAACTTTACTTTTGCCCTATAATCTAAATTCATTACCATCTCTGCTGCTCATCCATCTAAACTTCTTGCCTTTCCACTTTTCACTATCTTCTTTACTCATTCAGTTCATTTTCTGAAAACTTAATATTCCCATTACTATATGCTTTCATGTTTTCTATCACTCTATCCTATATATATATATATATATATATATATATATATATATATATATATATATATATATATATATATATATATATATATATATATATATATATATATATATATATATATATATATATATAAGATTCTCTGTAAATTCTCTCTAGAGCTAAACTCTATTCCCTCATCATCTAGTAATACGATCTCTCTCTCCCCTACATTTCTCCCTTTAATGTAATTCCAAATTTTTTTACTCCCATCTCTTCCACTTTTATTAATATTCGCCAATAATTTACTATTCAATGTCATTCTCTCTGTATAATTATCTATTTTAGACAACTGTTTCTTTTCTAAGTAATTTTACCATTTAGCATTAATATATTTTTCACTTTCCTTTTTCTTAATAGCACACTTATATTCTCTACATTCTTCTTTCCTCTTTTTTACACTTTTACTAATTCTCATTTTTACTACTTTTATTTTTTTGAATATTCTCACCTAAAACTCTATTTGCCACTTTTTCTATTTTTTTTCACAAGACCTTATACTCATCCCCAATACACTCTTCCACGATTTCTTCAACTTGCATTTTATACTCTTCCAACATATTCTTATCATTCACTCACCATCCACATCTTTCACAATTATTTTTACTTTTATTTTTATTCTCCATCACATTACTAACCATTTCAATTACAATGAAGTTATGATCACTAATGCATACTTTTTCTTCATTATCAAACACCTTAATTTTCCATATTTTATTTATTTCCTCTTTCTCTACCAAAAAACATAATCTATTGTATGAAATATATTATTTCTTGACCATGTGTATTGTCCCTCACAAATATTTAATAAATTTCCAATAACAAAATCACTTTCTGACAAAATTTCTTTAAAAGCTGTCCATTTTTATTATCTACATCATCAATTCTTTCAATATGTCCATTCATATCAACTATAACCATTATTATCATTCCTTTTTTTTAAAAAACTTTGTATATCCTTAACTAGACATTTGTATATGTTACTATTCAACTCAATTGCAATTTGACTATATCCAGTTGCTATATAAACTGTATCCACCATCCATTCTTCTCTATACAACCTTATTTCAAACCACACATGTTTTTGACATTTAATAACATTTAAATATTTTTTTTTGATATAACACCTATACCACCTTCCCTTTTTTCTTTTTCTTTTCTATTTATAACATGCCATACCAACTGTTCCAAAATCGATTCTTCTTATTCTCTTATATGTGTTTCCACTACTGCTAATACCTCAAGCTCTTCATTTTCAATTGTTGTATTTAATTCCATCCACTTTTCTGGTCTCCTACCACCTTGCATATTCAAAAACCGAATTTTAACAATTTCTTCTTTCCTAAGTACTCTTTTATAAATTCTTTCTTTTTGATTACATTTATAAATTACTTTCTTGCTATTAATTTTACAAACCCATTTCTTCTCCATATATATATATTTATATTTAAATCAAATTCTCTTTGCTTATTTTTTATATTCCATCCATTCTTTTTTCTTTTTATTAATATTGCAATTTAAAATCACACCCCTCTTTATAAGTTTCCCCCCAAAAAATCTTTATAAATCAGACTCCCTAAAACTTCACTACCTTGTTTCCTAAATGCAACTCGTCTTTACTATATAACTCTCTCTTTCCAATAAAACAATCCCACACATCCACAAACATAACATTATTTCTCTCACCCAATTTTTTCAATCTCTCATTTATAGAACATGCCCTATCTAACAAATATCTCTTGTCGAATCTTCCTTTAATCATAGTCAAATTCCTAATCAAATGTACATACGCATCCATTATTCTCTTTGATGATTCTGATAAATTATTAGTCCCCACCATAATATACACATTTCTACTCCCTTGCTATTTTACTTTATATGCTATATCCCTAATTCTAGTTCCAGGCAAACGTACTCTCACATACCTACTTCTATTTTCCCTTGCAATTATATCCCCACATTCTCTAATAGTGAATCTCCTATCAATACTGTTTCATAATCTCCTTCATCCATAACATTTTCTAATACCTTCTCGTCCTCCTTATCTATTTCTTCCCTATCATTCCTACTCAATAATTCCTTTATCTCCTCACATTTTATCACTAATGATTTTAATTTTATTCCTACATCTTTCAGTTTTTCCTCTATCTTATTTATTCTTTGATTAATCAACTCCATTGTGCTATTACTTTCTCCACTCATATTTCCTAACACTCCACTAAAACCATAATCTAACCTATCTTTCTTAATTACATTTTGCTCCTTTTACACTGTCTTTCAACTATCTAGAGTTTGAAAACATTTTCTCATATATTTTATCATATTTATAAATTGACTACATAACGATAAACCTATCATATCCTTCCTAGTCTTATTTAAACATTTCAAGTGATAAACCTCATCACATATAGTACATTCTACCACAGCACACCTAATTTATTTTTTCTGATTATATATACATTGTGAAACACAAATGCAATCCATATTTTTTATTTTATGTATTTTTCGAACATTATAAAATAACCTTTATATATATATATATATATATATATATACGTTTATTTATATACGTATATCGAATATATATATTTTTAATAAAACAAACAAAAATAACTTTATATATATATATATAACAAATTGAAAAAAAAACTTTAAAACAAATAAAAAAAAATAAAAAACGCAATTTTCAAACTTTCAAATACTCTAAACCACTTATTACACTTTCATGCACAATAATAATTAATATAAATAAATATTAATGCTCTCAGACTAAATTTATTTTATCTCTATTCTGTGATCAGAGATGGATCAAATGTCCAGTACATAGGTATATTAATTTTAGCATATCCAATGTAGTGCTTTGTGTTTTAAGCCCATGTGAGATTTTGTTTAGATAATTGAGAAAAGTTTCAAGTATAAAAGGCAAGATTTAGTAGATGAGGATCAGTTTTTGTTAGTATGGCATGTATTTTGGGAGCAGTTTGGTAAAAGGGAGCTCATCTTTTTCATATTAAATAATTTATAAAAAACAGTAAATAGTGTTTTTTTTTAATTCTTTCAGAGTTAACTTGTGGAATTTAAAAGTTTAAATTGTTCATCTTTTTTGTATGATAAAAATAATATAAAAATAGTTAGAATTTTCTATGAAATCTATAAACAAACATATTGAAAATGGTTTGTTGTCTATTTTCATATAAATAATTAATAAACAGTAAATAGCGCTTTATTTGCTAGTAGATTTTTTCCTTAAAGAAAAAAGATAAAAATAGCGAGTTTAGTCTTGTGTAAAAATGAGGCAGTTGAAAAAGAAGTGTCAAAGATATCGATGATGATGAAGATGGTGATGGATATGATGAGGTCAATGCATCAAGAAATGAAGGAAGAAATTAGTGAATTCAACAAAGTTAGCAAGCAATGCTGGCAGATTTCAAAGCAAAAATAAAGGGAAAAATAGAGAATTTGTCAAGAAATAAAAGAAGTTAGTAAATTCCAAGTAGAAATGATTAACAAAATGAGAGAAATAAGAAGAGAAATAATGGAAAGAGTTGAAGAAAGTCAGGAAATAAAAAAGTTGAGGTCATAAAAGATATATAAATTGAATTACAACAACATAGTCTTAAAATAGATAAGGTGAAAATGAAGTTAGAATCAAACAAAGATTGGGTACAGATAGAAAGTGTGGGGGAAATTCTAGAAAAGGTAGATTAAGAAATTGAAGGAAGCTATGAGTTAGAGATGGAAAATAATATAAAAGAGTTACCTCTAGAGGGTAAAATGAGTTAAGTATCTGTTAGTTTAAAACATGGAGTTAAAACTAAGAAAACAGTTAGGAAAAAGATTAAGAAATATGATTTTAAAGCTGAAGTAGAAACCATATGTGGAAGGATCTTATGTCAAACATTCATAAAGATTGTAGAAGATAAATTATTTCCATTTACTAATGCTTATAGTATGAATAATAAAGGAAAACACTTTTTAGGAATCTGTTTTGCTCAGCAAAAAAGTTTTTAGTTATATGAGTTAGAAAATAAAACAGAACATAAAAAAGAGAAGAGAAACTTTTAAGCAAGAAAAAAACAGAAGGGTGAAAGTAGGCCATGCCAGACAGTTAGTAAAAGAAGAAAAAGAACTTCCAGACAAATGTTATAGGTTCAGCTTTTAGTAATGGGATGAAATGTTTTTTTTTTAAAAAGATTTTGTTAATGACTTCTTAGAATGGAGAAGTGAAATGTCTTTTTGTAAAATATTGTTTTAGAGTGCAAGCCAAACATTCAGATGGATTTCTAAGGGAGGTTTTACAATGTTTATAGATAAAAAAAGGTAACAGGAATGTTTTTAGTTTTTTTTTTTTTTTTGATTACATATAGGAGCATTTGAACTGGATAGCGTCCTTCTCAAAAGTCACTTCACTAAAAATAAAATTCACATTTGAGTTTGATTAAATATAAATTTATAAAGCTATTTTTAAAAAAAAGTGTTTATAAGGGTAAGTGTATTAAAACACATATTCATTTATGTTTAAAATATATAATTTTATTTTTTTCATATATAAAATTGATTATAAAATAGTTTTCTATTCCGCTTGTTTTTGATATTTTTTTATCAAATTGATTAAAAACAAACAAACGTGTTAATTACATTCCTGTCTCTTTTATTTTAATCATTTCTAAGTTAATTCTAAAAGTGGAGATTTAATTTTGTGTTGTTGTTTTTGTTTAAAATAATCCCTGGTTAAAATTTCTAATTAGTTTGAGCAAAATATTGAAAATTCCCCTGCGATAAGGTGTAGAATTTGAAAACAAAAAAAAAATATGCAGGAATGGAGTGTTGTTATAAATAACCCCACAAATTTTGGGACAATAGTTTTTTTTTTTTATTCTTGGCTAACATGCTGCTTCAAAGTGAGACTCAGTATTTATTTTCATGTTTTGATTATAGTCTGCTGATATTCATACCATATTGGTAGCAGTGCAGACATTTAATTTCTTTTAAAAATTTGCAGTTGTTAAAAGACTTCATTTCTTCACAAGATGTCAAAATATACTACTATACATTTTGTAATCAACAATATGCCTTGCTAACTTAACCAAAGAATAAATCCCTGACTTCCAACTCTTCTTTAGTCATGCTATGAAATTCTAAAATAAACCAGATCTCCCACTATGCCTCTACTCTTGCCATTGTAAAAGGATGGAACACCTGAAATATGAACTTCAATAAAAGTGTACACTCTTTGAAACTATGTGAAGTTTGCTTTACCATAAGGTAAATTAAATTTTTTTATTTTTCCCAGGGTAAATTCTTTTATTTAAATCTCTGTTCAATCTAAAAATAAATTTGTAGTCTTTATAATTATTTAATCTTTTATTCATTAACTATATTTGCTTTTCATTGTATTTATAGTGTGTTTTGGAGTCTTAGCTTTAAGATTCCAAGTTTGATTCAAGTTAATTTATCCGAGAGTGTCTGGTGAGTTTATATTTTTATATGCTTAATATATCTCTATTTACATGCCTAACTTTTTTTAAATGCTTTAGAAGTCTTGTGTAAATTTTAGTTTAATCATGTGTCCCCATTTTATCCTTCAATAATTGATTTAAATTACTGAGTTTGCACTTTTTGCAAACCAAAAATCTTTTGGCTGGTGGCTTATTGTATTCATTGTTCTGTTTTTCCTTGTAGAGATTTTATTTTCCATAGTTTAGATTACATATTATATAATATCTCCCTTTATTGTGTGAGACTAATCTTAGCAGGTTTAAATGTACTTGTCCATGAAAATTTTGCAGAATTAAGACATTTTTAGTTCCAGCATTTTTCCCACACTAAGAAAAGCTCCTCTTGGCTGTCTTATTAGTTTTCACATGCATCATTTAATTTTTTTTTTTAATTCTCTATAAAATGATTGAAATTGGAATGGGTGAACTGCTAGCAGAAAGATATTCTTAATTTGTATTTTAATTTTAGGTAATATAATGTTTCTCCCTACTAAAGCATTTAATGTTTTCGTAGCTATAGCTCATATACACTCTCTGATAAACTAACTTATAAAAAAATGTAGGTAAATGTTTATATTTGATTGCTAGATTTCTTTTGTCTTTTACATATTACTCTAAATTTTATCAGAACATGAACTAAGAACATGGTTTGTCAATTTATTTGTAATTATAATTATTTCACATTCTTGAAATGCTTGGGCAGATGTAAATGGTTTTCTAATTATTTACTTGTCTCCTAATGAGGCCTCTAATTATTATTCTCATATTAGTTTTGGCAAATCATTTGATGGGGGATTCACCAGGTTTAAATGACTGTTTTCCTTTAGTAATAGATTTAATATTTTATAAATTTGAAATCGTTTGCATGGGGTATTTTTTTAATTTTATTATTTCACTGAATTGGAGATGCAAATTTCATCCTGTTTCATAATTTATACTCTGATGTATTTATTTATTTATTTTTGGTCCTTGGACTAAATCTACCCTGCATTATGTTAAACATGATATAACATAGGTTGTTCTTCCAACAAAAATATGATGTACTAGGTCCCGACACTTTTACTGGACCCAAAAAAACTCACCAGTGCTGTTTCATTGATTTACTCCAAGAACATATTGTTTTCATATCTGTGAATAAGGAAACCAATGTTGTAGGTGAAACACCAGCTGAAGGAAAATCCTTTCCTCCTTTTTTAATTTAATATTAGAAAATGAGTTTGTCTGCCAGAGTGTTGAATTTTATTCTTTCTAGTACATGCCTGATATAACCCTATTTATTGTATTATAACCTTTTATTTTATAAATTATATTGTCATAAATAAAATTTCAAATTATTTAAATTTAATTTGGTTGATGTTTCCTTAGTGCTTTTATTTCTCAATTGTCTCTCCACAAACCATCAACCTCATTCATTTTTGATCAGAGTAAATAAGTTTTCCAGATATGTAGTGATGGAGTGTCACCTACTGTGATCAGTGATGGATTGAGTGTCCACTACAATATATATATATATATATATATATATATATATATATATATATATATATATATATATATATATATATATATATATATATATATATATATATATATATATATATATATAAACAGCAGTCATCTTAGCACTGTAAATAGCAATCTATCTTCAGCTAGCATATTCAATTGTATACTAGCAAACCAATGTATAAATATAGGATTTTTCCATATTAATTGAGATAGGCACAATGTATTTACCCCTAACAAACACACCCACCCACCCACACACACACACACATATATATATATATATATATATATATATATATATATATATATATATATATATATATATATATATATATATATATATATATATATATACACAGCCATTTTATGATGAGATATGCTGAAGCTCAATTTAATCTCATTTCACTATATAAGGCCTGTATGCATTTCACCCAACATTTAATATTGTATACTTATCATTTTCATTTCATTGTTTAATTTATTGATTAATAAATCTATTCAAATTTAACTTGTTTTCATCTCATGCACTCACATACAATTTATTTTATTTGATAATTTCATATGCATTATAGTTTAATTATAATTTTAATTGTTAATTTTATCTTAAAATTAGCATATCATTTATCCATTTTAACACACTAGTCAGCTTTGTCAAATTAATTTTTGGGTCTCATATATCTTTCTGTTTAGAGCTGGCTCACAGATTAAATTAAGTCCTGTGTGCAACCTCAGAAATACCATTCATATGGTGTTAAGCCATAGAGCAGTGATAACTAGATTGAAGGTTGGTCAAACCTGGAATCCAGCCATCCCATTGTGATCATGTTTAGTGTACTTCACCTGGACAATGGGTTTTGTTATGTGAATGTACAAATCTGAACATTACAATATATATATATATATATATATATATATATATATATATATATATATATATATATATATATATATATATATATATATATATATATATATATATATATATATTTGTAAGGTTGCTTACAATCTCACTTACAATGAACGTGGCCATTGAAAATATTGAATTAAACTTTAATCAGGATTTATATCTGATAGATACTAATTGTAAAATTATTTCAAAATAAATACTAAAAATGTTGAATTAAACTTTAATCAGGATTTATATCTGATAGATACTAATTGTAAAATTATTTCAAAATAAATACTAAAAAAAAAATGTACAATTACATATGTGTCATGTCAATTATTTTGTGTTGTATGTTTTGACCTCAGAAATTGATGTTCAAGATACACAAATAAAGACAGCAATAGACACTGAGAATAAGGTTGGTATGGAAAAGTGAACTTAAAAAAAGGAAAGAACAACAAACATTTTGTTCAACATTGAGACTGTCATTTAATTTTTTTTTTTTATTATTTAACTTTGTAAAACAAATTTGTCATAGGATTTTGAAAAACCAACTAGAGATTTGTCAGATAAACAAATTATGCAGATAAAATTAAGTATTCAGTGAATGTAGAAGAAATCATTTCAATCTTCTAAAGACTCTTGTGGAATATGCATATATATAGCTAATACAGTAGATGCTAGAACAACCAAATTTTATTACATTTAAAAACAATTTTTTTTTACTTCAAACCATATTTCAACTTAAATTTATTATATAAGGAAACAACACAATGTGGTCTGAATAGAGCTATCAGTTGTTGTGGGTAAGAAAATTAATCCCATAATCATGAAAAGTATATAATCATATCTCTACATTTATAGCATCTGACATACTTACTTCATAAAGCATGGAATGGTTAAAAGAATAATGGAAGCAAACCAGAGTTCATCAAGGCAGAATAATTCCCAGTGCACTGCACAATAGCAACAGTGAATGATTCACACTATGGAGAGAGGAGTACACATAAACTGTATAAACTATAAAAATTGAATAACTTTAATGAAATGAGCCTGATGACCGATTGTGAAATAATTCATGAAATATATATGTATATTTTATTATGTTATGCATTATGAATATATTTTATTGTATTATTTTTTATTAATTCATTCTTAATTTATAGAAATTTTTATTATTATGGTTTGATGTTTTGGGAGAATTCAACCTAACAGAACATAAAGAGAATGGGTAAGGGGATAGGTTCAATTTAGACCATTTAAAAAAAATGAAATACAGATTCAATTTCTTATCCCAAATATTTGACTGTTGTTCACAACCATATATTTGAAATTTAGAAGTAAATTATTATTATTGTTTTTGCCATTAACAACACACAACTTATGAAAGCAAAGTTGCATTATATATTGTTTGTTTTACTAATGATATATTGTTTGTTTTACTAATGATAGTTAATTAAATATTTCTGTATAAATGATCAATTTCCTGAATAAATCTGCTGTACTATGACATTTAATAATGCTTCTTTATTATTATGTGATAAATGACAGAAAGGTCCTCTAGGCAAGATAAATCACTACAACTTGAACCATGAGTCAAATCAATGTTGATGTTGAATATTAAATTAATTTCAGTTAATTACTCACATGTTTAATAAGGCCAATAGTATGATTTTAATTAGAGATGGCTTCAACATGAGTATCTATCATGGGGATTAATTAACTTCAGATTAACGATATCACTAAAATGATAGATGCTCATTACAGACATTTAAACTGTAAATATCTATGTATCATCTCATATCTATTTGTAAATATTTTAATATCTCTTTAATTTGTTCAAGTTTATTTACAGATTCCGTAGAGTTTATAAATAAATGTTGTAAATTCTGTTGAATAGATTAAGTCTTTCTTAAGCCTTTGCATTCACTTATAAAGCTAATATCATACTTATATATATATATATATATATATATATATATATATATATATATATATATATATATATATATATATATATATATATATATATATATATATATATATATATATATATATTATCACTATAATAGAAAGTTCTTGGATTAGGGTCATTTATGAATGCTATCTTAGGTAAGCTGATCTGACCATAAGTATGTGTTACTACAACCTTGTTAAAAAAGTCAAACATGAGTTCTTCTTGAGTTTGAAACCTGAGGCAATGGTTCCAAAAGAGAATGATGAGATGTAGATGAACTGACTTAAATAACATGTAAATTTGATAGATATGTATTACGCTAGTCTATTGAAGGTAGATGTAATAATAAATCATGTATTTCATTGCATTGTCTCCAGCATCCTGCATGAAGATCCTAGGTCTGACCATAGTCAGATGTGACCTCTTTTTATGTCATTGACTGGACCATTACATCTGGATCCCATCATGTTAAGCATGAAAATACTATAGTTGCAAGAGAGGTCCAACCTTAGGACTTGATTTCAATTTTTTTGGAACATTTTGTTGGAATTTATATTTATGTGATAAACCTAGTGACTTAAAACTAGTGTTGTTCTTATGATCATGTAAAGTAATCCATATACTAAATAATCACAGATCAACATTAAACACCTAAACCTAACACTAAACACATGCAGTAGATAAACAAAAAAAGAATCATACAAGGCTACGAATGCAAGGCCCATAAATGGAGAGAGTATAAAAATGATTAATTGATAAATCATGAATAAAATATGTGAATCAGGCAGAATATAGTTAGAAGGTTAAATGTAGATAATCAGAACATCAAAGATTAAACCAATTTAAAAATAGTGGCTAGAAGCATAATGGTTAGGGAAACATGAAAACCCTTGGCAATCATCCATTATATTATGATAAAAGGATTAACTAAACACATTTAAATTACTTAATTCAAGATATTAAGAAGTTAAAAAATTATTAGTATTGGTGACAGGCTGCCATGAAGAAGAGGTTAGTGATGTTGAGGTAGACAAGATTGAGGTTAGCCACAAGAAAGGATATATGCTGATCCAAGTTTCTGGGGGGTTATAATTAGAGTTGAATAACCTCCACAGATCCAAGAAGGGATTCTAGCAACATCTCAAATTCAGTAGATCCCTGATAGTGAAATGACTCAAGTGCCTGAAATTGAAGTAACTCAGACAATGCAAGACTCCATATCATTGGCACAACTACTCCAAGTAATTATGAAAATGAAGAATAACATGGCCATCAAAACTGATATGAATAGTATGAACAGTAAGATGTAAAATATGAAAATCAAGCTGATGAAATAAAGAATGACATAAACAGTAAGATGGAAAATATGGCAACCAAGGCTGATGAAATAAAGAATGACATAAACAGTAAGATGAAGAATATGGCAACCTAGGCTAACATAAGTAAAATAAATATAGAATTGAAGTAGGATGTGAATGATATGAGAGAACAAATGGAAATAAAGATTGACAGTGTGGAAACTAAGCTGTCTGAACGTATGGGGCAACTTCCTCAAAATTTTAAAATATTCAGAAAAACAACTCGAAGGAGGAAATAAAGAAAAGGATATGAGATGCCAACAATGATTTAATGATTTTAAAAGTAGTATCATGGAACAATTGAATGTAAAATATGATGAGGCATGCAAAAGTGGATAAATTTTAAAACATGATGTGCGTGTGGAATGGGATAAATTCTGGACTGAGATCCAAGATGAATTTCAAAGGATTCAATAGAGAATAGAACAACTCTCCATAGCACATAATGGTCAGGTTGAGCCACACAACAAGAAACTAGTAGATTTGGATCATCATTTTAAATGAGTAGCTGTTAGAATAGTCAAGGTGAGGACAGACAAGATGACAGACAATGTCAGTATAGAATAGTTGGTGGGAAATGCTATTGAAATAAGAGATTGAATTGATAGAAAGTGTGAAACATTTTCTCAGAGACTGGTAGTGCTTGTATCTCAGCTATGACCCTTCTGTCAGTATAGAATAGTTGGTGGGAAATGCTATTGAAATAAGAGATTGAATTGATAGAAAGTGTGAAACCTTTTTCTCAGAGACTGGTAGTGCTTGTATCTCAGCTATGACCCTTCTAATAATATTTTCTTCCACATTGAATCCTGATTGAGGCAGAAGATTATCCTCCTAACTTTAGTTTAGATGT
Source organism: Epiperipatus broadwayi (assembly GCA_028023455.1). Taxonomy (NCBI): domain Eukaryota; kingdom Metazoa; phylum Onychophora; class Udeonychophora; order Euonychophora; family Peripatidae; genus Epiperipatus; species Epiperipatus broadwayi. The sequence goes on along the minus strand of JAQFVV010012858.1, from coordinate 236,512 downwards.
TTTAATACTGGATAATTATCAAAAACACTATTATGATCATGTATTGACCCCATGTGTAAACTCTACAGAATCAGAAAGACACTTCACATCCCTGCACAAGTGAATGCTATTACCTAATTTGTCAAACTAAAGATATTTAAGGGAACTACCAATGAAGCCTTCATTGAACACATCTGGGGTCTGAACCTTTATTTCTCTGTTAACAGAAACTTGTTAGACGGTGAAATATTAATATTGCATATACACACCTTCATGGTGATGTGTTGGTGTGGTAGGAGTCATTGTTTCAGGCACCATCTTCCTTTGACAAATATAAGATACTGTTAGTGAAAATTTTCTGGAACAAGAATAGGCAAGAGGCCTTATTATACCAGCTACTCCAGGAGAAAAACAGAACAGATCCTGAGAAATCTTGACAAAGTTTTTCCACTTCTAAGTTACAAAATTAAGAATTCTAATCACCTACTATCTGAGTGAAAGCCAAATTATCAAATAATAAAGAGAAACTTACCACCCCCAAATGAACTAGCAGTATTGGATACTGGTATTATGACCATAGAACATTTAGATGAACTGTTGACTAATATAGATATGAACAATGCTAACCTGTCAACTAAGGTGCCTGAAAAAAGGAAAGAATAGGCTACTGTTAATGCTATCTTCATAAAGGGAGAAAAAATAATCATGATGCTAACAACTGAAAAAAAAGAGAAATCCATATAAAGTAACCTTCACTATGTATGGTCAGCTAAATTGCTAAACAGAAATAAGCCTTCCCCATAGTCCTTAAAAATATTCAAAACCAGGGTGTAGTAATTGTACAGCAAAATTCAACAGAAACTAGAAGTGTACATGTAGTTGTGTTCCTTGCCTTAAGAAACCAAAAATACTATGAAAAACATGATATGAAGTTCTGATTGAAAAATCACTAATATGGTGTGTTCGTGGGAAGATAAAGCACCTAACTACACTTTGGAGATCTGTCCCATGTTACAGATTTTGTTTGATAGTTTACACATTAAAGCACTGTTAGATTCTGGTAGCCAGATTTTTATGATCTCAGATAAATTTTACCAGGAGATTTTGATTAAAAAATCCCCAAAATTAAAACCTTGCCACTGAAATCTATTCATGTTACCATGGCTAACAGTATGAAAGCAAAACTTATACAGGAGCAAATCTGAGTTGAAATGAAAGTTGGACAAACAATCATCTATCAAGTGTTCTTTATATTGAATGGATTGATCCATGATGTCATTGTTAGGGAAGACTACCTACACTTGAAAACTTATATTATTGATTTCTCTGACAAAGTAGTTAAGATAAGTGATGAGGTCTAGAAAATGGCATTACTTCTGAAATATGTTCTCCCTAAAATTGAATGTGTTATATCTAGAAATCTGGAAGCAGTCATAAATAATAAGCTTGAAAAGTCCAACTTGCTTGGAGGCAAAGAGACATTAAATTTGAGATCTGGGATACATGAATTTGGCTTGATTTTTTCAGAGATACCAAGAGAGGTAGAGGGATTTCAGCAGAAAATAAGATTAGTACAAGACTAACAATATCAATTCATGTTGTATCCTATTCATAATACTATTACTGGCAAGAAATAACTTAACATAATTAAAATTTATGGATTGGGGATTTATTTCCAAATGCTCATCACCATACTGTGATTCAGTCATAACTGTGAAGAAGAAAGATGGGTCAATGAGATTTTCTTTGAATTCTAGACAATTAAAAAAAGTACTGTCCATGACAGAAATATTCCTTCTTCCATACACAAATTATTCATAAGATTTGGAAACAAGATGTTTTCCACTTTCGATTTAAACTCCAGGTATTGGCAGATCGAAATCCATCCAGCTAATTGTCAATACACTGCCTTCCAATATGAGGGATTTATGTACCAATTTAATAGTTTGTCATTTGAGTTGATAAATAGTGGTGCTAGTTTGATAAGATGTCTAGATCAGACCATGTCTCCTGTGGTGAAACAGATCATTACAATATATGTGGATGATATGATCATCACATTTAGCAGAAGTGCTTTCAAAAAGGTATCAAAAAACATCAAGAAGAATAACTTAGAAAAATAACTTAGTCTCAAACTTTGTAGTCTTCTTAGATCATATTGTAGATTGTGATGGATAAGGCCTCATCCAGACAAGATCAGTGCCATTCAAAACTTTTCTAAACTGATCATTTTTAGACCTATATCATTTTTGCCATCATATTTACCAAAAATTCTTCAACCACATGATACCATTATTAAAATTAGTCAGCAAGTATGGGTGATGGAATTGAACTGAGGAACAGGATCAGGCATTTGAGAATATTAAAACAGGATGTTTAAAGTCAACCATGTTAACATTCTCTGATTTTAATAAATCATTTATTGTCCAAACAGATAGTAGTGTTTTTTTATTTGGGGGTAATATTATCCCAAATCCAGGAGAATGGCCAATCTGGTATCCTCTACTTTATCAGCTGACTCCTGAAATTTCTAGAAATAAGTTATACTATAACAGAGAAGAAAGCATTAGCAATAGTATGGGCATTTTAAAAGTCTTGAAGATGCTTTTTGGATCTGATGTGATAGTAATCACAGATCACAAAAGCCTGTAATTACAGAACAACAGTTATCTGACCAACAGTTATCTAGTAAGATGGAGTTTGCTGGTGCAGGAATTCAACTATACAATGCACAATTGCAAGGGATCCAAGAATGTTGTGGCCAATGTGCTTAGTTGGAACCCATGTGGATCAAAACACAGTCCCATTTATCAGTATAGAATGCATACATTACCAATGTCAATATGATGATTGGTGATAGTGTAGAGTATGATTTGGAAAAGCTACCTGAATTACAACTTAAAGATCATAGTTTAAACTTAATCATGAAAGCTTTGAAATGAGAGAAAGTTTTGAATGTGTCAAAAGATCTTGATTTTTATAAGATAAAAAAATAAGATCCTATTACATAAAATAAATAACACTACAGATGAGAGGAAGGTAGTAATACCAGAAGCATTGGATATTCCACTCATAAAATATATTCACTGTTTATATATACACAGTAGGGTATTCATATATTAAAGCATACCTTGAGAAATTTGTTTTACTGGCCAGGTTTGTATAGAGACATCTTAAGGTTACTTCAAGATTGTCTAGAATGCCTTTGAGCCAAATTCAATAATACCTAAAGGAGCAAATGAGATCTTGGTGATTGACTATTATGGGCCACCCCCTGTTTAATAAACAAAAATACCTATTGGTCATGATCTCTTCACTAAGTATGTTTCAGCTTCCCCAATGCCCCAAGATAATACCAGATATACCATCAAGGTAATAGAGACCTTCCAATTCATGAAGATAGGAAAGCCCAAAACCATCCTAACAGATCATGGTACTATTTTCCTATCCAAATAATAAAAAAAGATGGATGGAAAGATCAAGAAAAGCATGTGTTCATGTCCATTAGGAATCGACAGTCGAACCGTTATGAATGTATGATGTGGGAGCTTGATTCTTTGTTCAATACTTACCTAGGGGATAAGCATAAATTGTGGCTTAAGACAGATAAAGCAGGTAGCTAATTATATCAACTGGAGTGTGAATGAATCCACTGAATTCACAACCATCGAACTACATTTTAATCAATCAAGTCCCATGTTGTTTACTAAATATAATAATATGACTAACCATAACCAAATTGAGATGGAGGAAAATGTGCAAAAACATATTTTCAGTTAATAAGTAAGGTTAATACAATGAACAAAAATAAGACTAAAATTCCACATACTTTCAAAGTAGGAGATAAAAGTTTTTATAATTACCCCTCATGCTAGTAAACAAATCAATAAATATAGTAATATTTACCATCTATATGAAGGAGCTTACACTATAGTTAAACAATCTAGTCATAATGAATTTTGGAATTATAAGGTAGGACAAGTCAGAAGCACATATAATGCCTGAATTACAAAACTATATCATGGACAATTTAAGAAATTATGGGATTGTCATACTCAACTGATGTGAAAAAAGAGAGAGGCAAATGAATGCTGATAAGTAAAAAATGTAGATATAACAAACTTAGGATAGAAACTATGATGACAGTATTATCTAATGGATGCCAGAGCAGATATTAGAATACTTTGGGGCTGCTTTCTTTAAAAAATAGTCTACACCAAAGGATGGATGCTCTAATCTTCTGTTAGTCCTCAAAAAAAAATCCAATAAGACTCAATAGAGCAGGATAGAGGCTAACAAAAAAATAATATGCTATCTGAAACAGAAACACATTTATATTAGTGTGCTTAAAACATAGCCATCAATAGTTTAAGAAAAAAGACCTATGTTTGAACCCCACCTTAAAAATGTCCGAAGTATTGAGTACAGAAGAATAGAAAGTATTTTGCATAGTTGAGTTATCAAAAAAATATAACTAGGTTTCTCTGTTCTTCTTATATGTATGTATAAAAAAGCAACCATCAAATTTTAAATGCAAAGTTCATAATAAGTGTTAAAATTTTCATTACAGACTAAAATTTTAACTCTATTAGAAATAAAAAGATTGTGAGGGTAGTTTACAATTTCACTCACAATGACCTTAGCCTTGGAAATGTTGAACTAAACTTTAATCAGGATTTACATCTGATAGGATTAAAAAAAATATTGCTAACATATTGTTTACAAAGTTTGAAGAAATAAATGTGAATAGCTATAAAGACACAATTTAAACAGTTATTCAATAATTGAATTTGAAGCTACATATATATATATATATATATATATATATTGTAATGGGAGAAAGATATTTGAGATTCGCATATACTAACCACAGGGGCGCCACTAGTCCGAAAATAGGATCTAGACATTTATTTCAAGGGTGGACAGGATATGCGAATCAAAATGCACCGGACTAAACTTAGGGAGAAACAAGATATCTTAAATATTGTTTAGACAGTTGAGAATAAAATCACAAAGACAAACATCAGCCAAATAAATTTAAACAATTTATTAATTTTATTAAAAGTTGGATAATATAATAAAGACATTTAGCCACGAATACCAAAGTGGCTTATAGTAACATATGCGTAATTACCAGAGAGTGCACAAGAATAAAACAAACATGAAGGCATTAAACATCTTGGCAGCAGAATTCTCTCACTTAAAATATAAGAAATGGTTAGGATAATATCTTCTTGCTGGCCAGTTGTAAAATTACAAAAACAAACAACAAATCTAGCTTCCTAAATCAGAGATAATAAAACAGTTACTGTCCCGTCGGAAATCAACGAAACCAGCGCGAACGTTCGAGCAGCAATATTCTAATTACTGTCATTAAAATGCCGCAGGACTGCTGTGCGTAATACTACATTCAAAGTAAACGTGGTTGATCTTACACACAAGACAGCAAAAGATATTTGATTACGATCTTACATAATCCCAAAAGAAATAACTACTTTCAGACAACCCGAAGAAATAACCTGACAAATATCCAGCAAAAAGATTTTGTTGCTTGCACAAAAAGTGCAAACAAAACATGACTAAAGATTCTTTATTGTACAACTAAGGGCAGGTAAATAAATAAAGATTACAAAAACTGCCAATGTGTTTTGTAATAGTTAATAAAATAATCAGGTATATATTAAACATATAAACTACAATCTCCTAATGCACCCCCTGATAAACGAAAATTGCAAACAAACTTGGAATCTTAAAACTAAGATTCCAAGACACACTTTAAATACTAGAAAAGAGTACATACAGATAATAAATAATTTTTAAAAAACAATATCATTTTAAAACATATTTATCATTATATTGAGTGGAGATTTAATTAAATGCAATTTATTTACCCTGGCTAGAATAGGAAAAAGTTTAGCTTACGTTAAGGCAGAGTTCTAGTGATTTAGTGACGAGTGCACACTTTTGATAATAGGTCCTTTTTCAGGTCCTTTGACAGCGGCAAGGTAGAGGCAGTATTTATTTTAGAGGTTCATGGCATGACTGAAGAAGATCTGGTAGGTGGGGTCGGTCCTTTGTTTAAATTAGCCAGACATTCTAATGATGGCAAAACTCATCACGGTTAATTTTGACTTCTTGCACATCGGCGAAGTTTGTCAATAATTACTTAAGTTTTTTTTTCCTTTTTAACAGGAATTAAATGTCCAAACAGCTACTCAAATGGTGTGACTCTTAGCAGGCAAATAAACCAAGTGTCTATTTTTATACTGAATCCTCTCTATATCTCTAGAATTGGTGGGCTATCCTTGCCTCACTACATTTCCCATGAAAACTTTCATTAGTCTCCAATTCTGTATCTCAGGCAGGGCAAATATTAATTTCCCACTCAATCTAATTTAAGACTTTCAACCAGGGATATTGAAACAAAAACGACAATATGATTAAACCTCCGCTTTTAGACTTTTAGAATTAACTTTAAAAATAATTACAATAAAAGCAACAGGAATATATAATTAGCAAGCTTGCCTGTTTTTAATCAAATTGATTAAAACAGACGGTGAAAGTAAACTATTTTACAATCAATTTTATAAACATTAAATAATCTATTTTAAAATATAAATGTGTATGTGTTTTAAATAATAATAAAAAAATTGAGCATTAGACATTTAATGAAAATGAAGTTGTTTTCCCTTTTTAATTTTAGTAATAAAATCATTGAATCAGAAATCAATCCGGCTCAACTGCCTCAACACGTGATCAACAAAAAAAAATTCCTGCAACTTTTTTTTTCTTTTTAAACTATAAACATTTTAAAAACTACCCCTAGGAATTTGGCTGAATGCACTCATGAAAAACCAAAACAATATTTCATTTCTTACATTTATCCATTCTCATAAATCATTAACAATTTTTTTTTCTGTTTTAAAACAATCCGTCCGATTGCTAAAATCTGAATCTTTAACTTTTGTCCGGCAGTTCTTTTACTCTTAATACTAACTTCCGGACATGGTCTACTTTTACCCACTTGTCCCTTTTTAGCTTATAAAATTTTATCTCGTCTCTTTCCTGTTCTGTTTTGCTTTCTAGCATATATACCTGAACCTTTTTCTGATCGAAACTTCCCAATTCTTCATCTTTTCCCACTTTATTTTTGATCATAACAACACTAATAAATTGCAAAATTTCATTTCCTACAGACTTTTTACGTGACTTGCATATGATTGCTTTATAAATGGCTTTTATTTTTGCCCTAAAATCATATTCCGGAATCTTCTCCTTAACTCTCTTCTTAGTTTTAAATCCCTGTTCACAACTAACAGCTATTTTACTCAACTCATTTGTAACCTTGTTAGGCAACTCTTTTACACTGCTTTCAACCCCTAACTTATAACTGTCTCCAAGATCTTCTTTCTCCACCATACTATCTATCTCTCTCCACTGTCTACTTATTTCAAACTTTATTTCCACTCTCTCTGTCCTAGTACTATCCTGTGCTACTTCAATTTCTATATATTTTATGACCACTTTTTCTACTTCCTGACTCTCTTCTACTCTTCCTGTCATTTTTTTTCTCATTTTTTTTTCATTTTTGCTCTCAGCCCCTCCAGTATTGCTTGCTGACTTTGTTTCATTTCTAGCAATGCTTGTCATATTTCTTTCATCCCAGCTTGCTGACTTTGTTTCATTTCTATTAATAACTTTATCATCAACGGTGTCTCGCTCTCTTCTTTTTTTACTATCTGGGGGTATTTAAATGAAATAAGGCTCTCTTCCAAACCTGCTGCCCTGTTGCCTTCTTCTTTACCTTTCATTTTTACACAAGGCTAACTCACTATACTAACTTTTTTTTTAAACAAAAAATCTCAAAGCAAATAAAATGCTATTTATTTATATGCAAGAAGACAACAAACTATTTTTAGTACTTTTAAATTCGAAAATTTTATTCCAAACTATTTTTCTTCTAAACTGTTTAATAATTATTTCATATAAAAAAGATGAACTATATATATATATATATATATATATATATATATATATATATTTAACTCTTCAAAAAAAAATTAACTCCGACAGTCTTTTTTTTTTAGAACATACGCTATTTATTGTTTATTTATTTATGTCATATGAAAAAGACGAAACCCCATTCTACCAAACTGCTCTAACAATACATGCCATAATTAACAAAAATCGAGCCTCCACCGATTAGATCTTGCCACTTACACCTGAAATCTTTCTCAACCATCTAAACAAAATCTCACATGGGCTTGAAAACTCGGAAGTCCCACGTTGACACGACAAAAATTACTATATATGTAATGGGAGAAAGATATTTGAGATTCACATATACTAACCATGAGGGCGCCACTAGTTCAAAAATAGGATCTAGACATTTATTTTAAGAGTGGACAGGATATGCGAATCAAAATGCACCAGATTAAACTTAGGGAGAAACAAGATATCTTAAATATTGTTTAGACAGTTGAGAATAAAATCACAAAGACAAATGTCAGCCAAATAAATTTAAACAATTTATTAATTTTATTAAAAGTTGGATAACATAATAAAGACATCTAGCCACGAATACCAAAGTGGCTTATAGTAACATACGCATAATTACCAGAGAGTGCACAAGAGTACGACAAACATGAAAGCATTAAACATCTTGGCAGCAAAATTCTCTCACTTAAAATATAAGAAATGGTTAGGATAATATCTTCTTGCTGGCCAGTTGTAAAATTACAAAAACAAACAACAACTCTAGCTTCCTAAATCAGAGATAATAAAACAGTTACTGTCCCATCGGAAATCAACGAAACCACAGCAAACTTTTGAGCAGCAATATAATAATTACTGTCGTTAAAACGCCACAGGACTGCTGCATGTAATACTACATTTAAAGTGTAAACTTGGTTGATCTCACACACAAGACACAAAAGATATTTGATTACGATCTTATGTAATCCCAAAAGAAATAACTACTTTCAGACAACCCGAAGAAATAACCTGACAAATATCCAGCAAAAAGATTTTGTTGCTTGCACAAAAAGTGCAAACAAAACATGACTAAAGATTCTTTTTTGTACAACTAAGGGCAGGTAAATAAATAAAGATTACAAAAACTGCCAATGTGTTTTGTAATAGTTAATGAAATAATCAGGTATATATTAAACATATAAACTACAATCTCCTAATGCACCCCCTGATAAATGAAAATTGCAAACAAACTTGGAATCTTAAAACTAAGATTCCAAGACACACTTTAAATACTAGAAAAGAGTACATACAGATAATAAATAATTTTAAAAAAACAATATCATTTTAAAACATATTTATCATTAGATTGAGTGGAGATTTAATTAAACACAATTTATTTACCCTGGCTAGAATAGGAAAAGTTTAGCTTATGGTAAGGCAGAGTTCTAGTGATTTAGTGACGAGTGCAGACTTTTGATAATAGTTCATTTTTCAGGTGCTTTGACAGCGGCATGGTAGAGGCAGTATTTATTTTAGAGGTTCATGGCATGACTGAAGGAGAGCTGGTAGGTGGGCTCCATGCTTTGTTTAAATTAGCCAGACATTCTAATGATGGCAAAACTCATCGCGGTTAATTTTGACATCTTGCACATCGACAAAGTTTGTCAATAATTACTTAAGTTTTTTTCCTTTTTTAGCAGGAATTAAACATCTGAACAGCTACTCAAATGGTGTGACTCTTAGCAGGCACATAAACCAAGTGTCTATTTTTATACTGAACCCTCTCTATATCTCTAAAATTGACGGCCTATCCTTGCCTCACTACATCTCCTGCGAAAACTTTCATTAGTCTCCAATTCTGTATCTCTGGCAGGGCAAATATTAATTTCCCACTCAATCTAATTTAAGACTTCCAACCAGGGATATTGAAGCAAAAATGACAATAAAATTAAACCTCCACTTTTAGACTTTTAGAATTAACTTTAAAAATAATTACAATAAAAGCGACAGGAATATATAATTAGCAAGCTTGCCTGTTTTTAATCAAATTGATTAAAACAGACGATGAAAGTAAACTATTTTACAATCAATTTTATAAACATTAAATAATATATTTTAAATTATAAATGTGTATGTGTTTTAAATAATAATATATACAAATTGAGCATTAGACATTTAATGAAAATGAAGTTGTTTTCCCTTTTTAATTTTAGTAATAAAATCATTGAATCGGAAATCAATCCGGCTCAATATATATATATATATATATATCACCCTCACTAACTAGAAATATAATAATATGAAATTACAACTAGCTCAGACAAATGATTATGCTTGGATAAAATACATATAAACTTAGTATAATCAATAATAAATATATCCTATGATAATATCTACTATTTAACTAGCTCTAACTGCTTAATAAATAATAAATGATTCGGTTTATAAAAAAAAATTAATAAACTGAAGTACAAGCAGTAAAGAATTACATTGAGCCAATATCGCACTGGATACAAACTCAATGGCATAAGAACACTACCCCCCTCCCTTATTATTTCAAATAGTAATAAATTCAAAACATTCTTAAGACTTTAAAATAATAACAATCAATTTAATATAATGCTATTAAATAAATTCTAACCTTTTATTAAAACAATACAATTGTAGTAGTAGTAGTAGTAGTAGTAGTAGTAGTAGTAGTAGTAGTAGTAGTAGTAGTAGTAGTAGTAGTAGTAGTAGTAGTAGTAGTAGTAATAGTTAGTAGTAGTAGTAGTAGTAGTAGTAGGAGGAGGAGGAGGAGGAGTAGCAGCAGTAGTAGTAGTAGTAATGATAATAATAATAATAATAATAATAATAATAATAATAATAATAATAATAATAATAATAATAATCATAATCATCATCATCACTTCTAGTTTTCATATGGCATCTTAGATAGATTATATGGTATAATCTGAACATATGTAACAACAAATAATGTTAAAATTCTATGCAATTAATCGTGTAATTAATTATGACCATAATAATAATATTAATGCAAAAAGAATTTTTTTAAATATATTATATTTGAAATCATTGTGATTTCCTTAAGTAAATAATAATATCTGCACTGTGCAAATATTATGTTTATCCTGGTATCTGTCAATCACGTATTTGTGGTGGTGAATAAATCAACATAACACAAAGTTTTATAAAAAAACAAGTTTAACAAATTTTATTATCCTATTCACTTAAGAAATACTATACACACTATTTACATGTGTGTTTAATAAAACCTAAGAAATATCAAACTAATGAAAATAATGTTAAGTTACATACTTTCACATTAAAAAATAAATCAGTAAGTAAATAAGCCTTTAATTCGACTTATATACTTTTTGGTACATTTATTTAAAAATAATAATAATACCAATTTAAGAATACACTTCTAGTTTAATAATAAAAATATCCATTAATTAACATAGCTAGGACATATGATTTTCTTAAGTGTACACATAAAATATAAAATGTGAAATACTTAAATAATATTAATCTTTCAAATATGTTCAAATATTTTCTTAAAATAAATAAATCAAACTTCTAATATAATAGTGCTAGTGTTATTTTAAATACTTTTACTTGGTTCATTTGATAAATAAAATCGACTTTAATAAAATAATATTATTGGTATTCTTCTTCATATTTTTGCTTGGTATTTCTCTAAATAAGAATCCCTATATGTGGGTTTCATGTATGTTTAAAATGTAAATAATATTCACAAAATACAAGCACTCATTCAATTTTATGTTGTTTATTTTGGATGTTTTATTTTTTAAAAAAATATGCATTGACATGTTAAATCAAAATATCAAAATTATTCAATAATCTCGTGAATAATTAACATCTCTTTTATATTTTTTAAAATATTATAATAAAACATTAAAAAATATCTATGATTCTTTATTATTCCCTGTTAGCATGTACATTCAATTTCATTTCTATTTGTCTCTAACCTATACCAAAACAAGAAAAACCTATCTCATCTTCTTTCAAAATAATGATGCTACAATTTAAAATTATTTATTATTTTCTTTCATAAAATACAATGCTATACGATGCAATAAATGTTGAAATTAAGATAGCGATACGATGCATAGGCATAAAGAACTAACTAGAGTAAAGACTTAATAGTATAAAACATATTGGATAATCTATATGGATACAGTGTGAATAAAGAGGTATGAATTCTCTGTCTAATAACCTCAAATATAATAATTATGCCCAGGCTATTTATTCAGCACTCATTCGAACATTTTAAAATACAAAGTATCAAGGAAAACACTGTGCATGAAAATATATACAAGACACAGGACTACGTTTTCTGTACTTGCAAAAACAACTAAGATAATAATATAGGCTACTTTCCTATTCTCTTCACAGATCCTACATTTAAGCAACCAAAGTTTTTTTTTTACAATACTCCCAATGTCACTATCAATTAAAACTTCACAATAGATTTAACAGCCTACATCGCAAAATATCCAGCATTACTCTAAATAACAAACAAAATTCGCGTTTGACTTTAACAATCTAAAACTACTTCAAAAAAAGGTTTATTCACTTTTAAAACTCAGCAATAAAATACAAATGATTTTGTTTTAAGATATTAAAATCAATATTTCTAAAAGTATGGTTCATCCATTAAAGAAAACATATAAAAATTATAAGTAACAATAAATTATATTGCATTAGTAATATATAAAAAAGTATGCATATCTTTCTAAAAATCATAACTCATATCTTTAGAATAATAATATTTTATGTGTAATTAATGCATACACACATGTTCATACGTTCATATGACAAAGCAATATCAAAAAATATTCCAAGCAATTCTAGAAAATAACAATAAAATATGCATCATATAAAATTAATATATTTTATAAAGTTTACCAAGTGTCACTACTCTTGTCAGCACTCTTAGGTGATTTATGGTTCAATATTTAATATAAGAACACATATTAATTAATAATAACAAACATCCAATATAAAACTACACACCTTAAAATTCTTATGAAAAAAACATCACAAAACATTAAAATATTATTTATGTTAGATGAAATAAAAATATCTAAAGTGTAATCTTTTCTACTCTAACATTAATAAAACTTAATACTACAATGAGTATATAAAATGATCATAAAAACTATAGTTACTAAATCCAATTCTTTCTTCTCCATCAAGTTCAATTTTAAAAAAAAATGTTTTTTTTTACTTTCTTCTAACATTTTTATATAAGTTCTTCCCCAGCATTTGTTGCTTACCAAGCTACTGTCCAAAAGCTTTAGAACAAAAACTTTCTTTCACCTCTCCATCATATGTAAAACTCATAAATAATAAAAAAATGAAAATGAAGTTGGCTTTCGAATCCAAAGTTATTATGAAGAATAATCACTAATCCTGTTATAAAAGTCTATAAAACACAATCTATTGTCTGCAGATTTTCAGGATAATAATTATTAGAATGTGACATCACTTGGAAAATAATTCCTGTTTTTTTTTCATTCAAAATATCATCTTATAGTAATTCAAATGAAGTCATTTATAATGTAATATTTCTTAGTCAGGATAATATTTTTTAATAAATCATTTATTTCTTTTTCTGATGAATAATTTTTTTAAAAAAATCTGTTTTTATAATATTAGATAATTTACAGTATTTTTTTAATAATGGCCTTTCATAAAACTTATATCTGTAATAATGTCAGTTTTTATATTTATAATTATTTTTCAAGAGAGGTTTATACTAAACTTTTTTAAGTCAATATTTGAAAAAATATTCATTGTAACTTTTTTTCTAAAAAAAAAAACATTTATATAGTTACTAATGTAAGAATAAATGTTATTTTTTTTATCTTAGGTTCAATATTAAAATTGTTTTTCAACTTTTCAAAAAATGTTAAAATGTAAGTTTTTTTATATAACTTTTTGTTCTCCAAATAAAATTGTTTATCTTTAAAATATAATACATAACCATGCTAATCCTTTGAAAAATATTTCTGCTCAACACTCATGCCAATGTTCAAAGTATTAAAAATAAATAACGATATAATTTTTTCCATAATATATTTAAAATTACACTATTCTTTGTCAGCTGTATTTTTATTGTTAATTCTTTTGAATACATTGTCATTGGTATTAAATCAATATTTTGCCATGAAATTGGCTTAAGCTTCAATAAAATAACCAGTAGAGAGTTTTTTAAAAATTTAGGGGTGCATTGTTACTTTAACTTAGGAAATTATTAATCCTTCAAAAACTTTTCTTTAAAAATAATAATATTAAGAAGTAAACTAATTAATACTTTGATGTTGATATTTGATAATAATATTGATAATAAGTTAACAAGTTATTAAGTTATTAAGAGAGTTATTATGTTATTAAGCAAGTATTAAATTATCAAGCACACAAAAAATGACAACATCTACTTTTATACCAAATCAAACTGTCAATTTGATTGGTTATTTAATCTTCAACCTACCATATAATTTACATATGAGTCAATCTTGTGTAATTAAAATTTAGAAACAGAAATCATGACTCATTTTAAAATATTGAATATCATTACAAAATTTAACTCTAAATTAATTTTGCAATTTTATTTAAACAAATTGAACACTCTAAAATAATATTTTTAAATAATACTTTATTACTTTATCCAGTATTCAATTTTAATGTATCTATTTTTTTAAAATTTAACTTTACTAACTACACTTATTTTAAAGCTATTTATTTAAATAATTCTCCTAACATTTACTTTTATGATACACAATTTTTTCAATTTTTAAAACAATTCTAAAAGTAATTTTGAAACTTTTTTAGAAAGCTTGTAAGCACAAAGTATGAGTATTTGCTGGTCACATGACTTTTACAAACCAAACAATATGAATCAATTTTATAATTACTCTCTGAAAACAGAAATATATTAAACATTTAATTACAAAATATTACATTAAAAAATAATAAAATATAATGATATAATTTGGAATAGATCAATTTTGAAATCATTTAAACTGTAATAAATTAAATACATTTGCCTACCATAAAATATACTTTTAATAAATAATTTATAACACAAATATTAAATCTAATTTTTATTTATAATACATTAGCTTATTTAATTTTAAATCATTATTTTATAATTAGCTTTTAGCACTTTGTTTAATAGAATTTTTAATACCTTGTTTTCACTATGGCCAGTTTTCCCAACCATACAAAAATCATAATATTTACCTTTACCATATAATTTTAGCATATTACCATAGTCTTTTACATAATTATAACTCTTAACTTTACTTTAGCAAAGTTTTAAAATTTTTATCAATATTATACAGCAGTTATACTATCTAAGTTTTCCCTTATTTTAAACTTTTTCAACAATTGACTTAGTAAACCTATTTGGACCTAGTCAAAAGGGTGCTATATATATAAAGTAAACTGGATACTAATTGTTAAATTATTTAAAATACTAAAAAAAAAAATTGTACAAACCTATATGTGTCATGTCAATTATTTTGTGTTATATGTTTTTACATCATTGGCAAATACTAAACAATGACTTAAATGATGACAAACTAATCACGGTAATAAACAAAGGTCAAGGCTACACTAAACTACCCAAATAAGAATGAAATAATTTAACCTCAGGAATTGATAATTGCGATACACAAATAAAGACATCATTAGATGCAGATAATATGGTTGCTATGGAAAAGTCAACTTAAAAAATGAAAACAAAAAAACAACAAGCATTTTGATGAACATGGAAACTGTTGGTTGAAATAGTTTTGTTTATTTAACTTTGTAAAGCAAATTTGTCACAGGATTTCAAAAAACCAACTAGAGATTTTGCAGATAAACAAATTATGTAGATAAAATTAAGTGATTCTGTGAATACAGAAGAATTCATTTCTAAATTAAAAAAAAAAATCTGTGGAATATGCATATGATAGATGCTAGAACAAGCAAATTTTATCGCATTTAAAAAAAATAATATTTCTTTTGACTTCAAGCTGTATTTGAACTTAAATTTAGTATATAAAGAGACAGCACAATGCATTGTTATTATTTTTTATTTATTAATTCATTCTTATTTTGTGGAAATGTTTATTATTATGATTCAATGTTTTGGGAGAATTCAACTTAACAGAAATTAAAGGGAGTGGGGGAGGGAAAGATTCAATTTAGACCAAATTCTTTTTTTAAAACAAAAATATAGATTTAATTTCTTGTCCCAAGCTCTTGACTGTTGTTCGCAACCATATATTTAAAATTTAGTAGTAAGAATTTATTATTATTATTATTATTGACATTAGAAAAGTTGTGTTATATATTGTTTGTTTTACTAATGATAGTTTCTTAAGTATTTATGTATAAATGATCACCTTCTTGAATAAATATGCAGTACTATCACATTTGATAATGTTTCTTTGTTATTATGCGATTAATGACAAAGGAATCTTTAGGCAAGTTACATCACTCCAACTTGAACCATGAGTCAAATCAATGTTGATGTTGAATATTAAATTAATTTTAATTAATAAAGGATGCCAGAACAATGAGTATCTATCATGGGGATTAATGGTTAGTAACTTCAGATTAAGAAAATCACTAGTATAATAGATGCTCATTACAAACATTTAAACTCTTAATATGTATGTATAATCTCATGTCCATTTGTAAATATTTTTAAAATCTTTTTAATTTGTTTAAGCTTATTTACTGTTTACATAGAGTTTGTTTTTATAAATAAATGTTGTACGCTTTTTTGAATAGATAAAGTCTCTGTAATTAATTGAATAAGCCTTTGCATTCACTTCTAAAACCAATACCCCTATATATACACAAACACATTATATTATCACTATAACAAAAACATCTTAGATAAGGGTCATTTATAAATGCTAACTTGGATAAGATGATCTGACCTTGAGTATTTGTAACTACAGCCCTGTTAAAACAGTCGAACATGACTTCTTCCTGAGTTTGAACACTGAGGCAATGGTTCCAAATGAGAATAGTGAGATGTGAATGAACTGACTTTAATTACATGTAAATTTGATAGAAAAGTCTTAGGCTAGTTTATTGAAGATTTATGTAATCATGAGTCATGTACTTCATCGCATTCTCTCCAGAATCCTATATGAAGACCCTACGTCCGATCATAGTCAAATGCGTTCTTCTCTTTCCAAGTAATCGGCCGGACCATTACAATATATATATATTGCAGAAATGTATTGTAAATAATTTATCAATTCTTGAAATTTATGCTACGTTAGACTGTAGTAGAATATTTTCTTTTACAACTGATATAAATATAAAAGTATAATTATATTAATAATCCATTAATTAATTAGAACACATATATGCTTAGATCGTTATTGAAGCACTTTTTAATTATGAATATTCTCATGGTTTTTAGGCACATTATCATGATTCTTATGGAATATATTTGACTAGTTTCATTTTCAACATTTGTTAACATATGTTTCAACCTTACACTTGTAACCTCATTATTAATCACTTTTACTATGAAAAGATATCTCTGTCATTTCACATTCTCAAATAGGTCAAACATATATTTAGAATATTAAAAAAGAAAACTCAAGTTTGATGGGTTTTGCAAAATTCTAGAAAAATGTTTTTTTTTTTTTAAAATTGCTGCACAAACCTATGTATACATATAACATAGACTACTTACCCTGAATATTTGTATTTTGCAAAGCACGCCCTTGCAATTCAAATCGATTGTCTACTTTTACAAGTAAAAATTCCCCCAAGCCATTAAATGTATAATCAAATCCATCTAAAGTTATAATATGTGATTGACCCGCACCAATTGCTAGAAATGAAAAAAATAAAAACTATTATTTAAATTATGATGTTCCATATACAATTTTACTTATTTTTTTATAGTGAATAAATGTGGAAATTTTATTGCTATTTATGATTTTTATACATATATAATTTTTAAAATCACTCAAAATCTAATTAAATTTGTTAATGTATTTACACTATTCAAACAATATTTTTAATAATACATTTATTAACTACATTATTAAGCGTTTTAGAATTTTATTAAAACGCGTTTTATTTATTAATAATACTTTTAAAATCCAGTAGATATGGTAGTTATATAGTAGATTCAAGTGATAATGATTTTAAACCAATTTTAACATGAAAATTACTGTCTACCTTGTGTTACATTATGAAAAAATAGTATCATTCTACACTTAATATGTATAATAGTTGATGGACAAAATGGGAAAAAGCGACAAAACACTGGGTCATAAATTCTATCTGTTATTTAGCTAAATAAAACTCAAAATTCAAAAAATAAAAAAAAAATTGCAAGAGTCATTATTTAATATTAAATCAGATGACATTGGTCTTTGTAAAATTAGAACCAAAAATGTTAAAAATTCTTGCATTAAAATGTTTAAGTGCAATTCATTATAAAGACAAAAATATTAGAAGCATAAATACAATGTGATTTTTATATAATTATATAATAAAATTGCTTACAACAATGGTATATAAGTTACAATTGTATGATTAATAACTAATTGAAGGAAAATATCAAATAAGGATAAATAATGTTGAAACATGAAGAAGATCTGAGTGTAATGACAAACTGAAGAATTTTTGCAGAAATTATACACACACATGGAGTTATTCACCTTTCTCTTTCCCATATGTAATAATATATTTATAGATATATTAAATAACAAATCAGATATATTAATCTTTAACTGAGATTTAAAGTTTATATCTGTACTAGAGATAGTCTCTAGGTTAGAAAATGATTAGTAATAATCATTATTGCATATATCTGGGTGGATGGTGTCAGAGTGGCGAGTGGAGTGAGTTTGACAATAGAAATAAAAAATGTAATTATTTACTATAGATAAATACTCTTCATATAATAGAGATATATAAAGGGAGATAGTAACCTGGGCCAATTTATGAGTGCTGGTTCAGCACAAAATACATCTTGGAAGTCATTTGTCTTTTATTGTATCTTTATTTATATGGATTTAAAAAGAATGGGAACGTATGGAGGTTGTTTAATATATCTATAAAAATATTATTACCCATGGGAATGAGAACAGTAAATAAATCCATGTGTGTGTATGTTTGAAATTAAAAAAATCAGATATAGATATTCTCTAGTTTAGAAAATGATTAATAATAATCATTATTGTATTTATCTGGGGTGGATGGTGTCAAAGTTGTGAGTGGAGTGAGTTTGACAATGGTAAATAAAAAATGTAACTATTTACCATAGTTAAATGATATATATATATATATATATATATATATTGAAACAGAAATGCTGTTCCTCATATAAATATTAAAAAGACCCCCCCCCATTTAAAAACATCTAGCGTGATTCAGTCTAATTGGGAACGCAATAAAGCTGTAATTTGTTAAAAAAAAAAATCATATTTTTAATTTTGTGATTGATGGATTTGAATAAAATGTTATATTGTCTTATTTTTTTTTTATCTGTCTCAATAAAAAAAAAAGGAAATTAATTATCCAATCATTAAAAAGAAAGAAAAAAGATACTTGAGTTAAACTGAGGCAGTATTCAAATTAGGCACATCGTCGGAAGAAAAGAATTTTTTTTTTCTCTCTCGTCTTACACAGAGAAGCAGAACATATTAATTTTTTTTTTAAAAAAAAAAGTGTATTACTTAATTCTTTTGACACATTAAAATGGAAAAAGAAAGCTTTGCTAGAGGAATTATAATGACAATGGGGTAATTTAGCGGCTTCACTCTCTCCACACTGTGCCATGACTTTCCATAGATGAAATAACCCGCCTTATTTTGTGTAAATTAGACTGCAAAACTGGAAGGTAATTATGTTATAAGAATGTTTAGACATCTTTATCATAAATTAAAAATTGATATCATGAAATAATTACATAGAATTTGTTTTATAAAATATTAAAACATCTTTATCATACGTTATAAGGTGAAGTTATGAAATAATTACATAGAATTTGTTTCATAAAATATTAGAACATGTTTATAATATGTTATAAAGTGAAGTTATGAAATAATTACATAGAATTTGTTTTGTAAAATATTAAAACATCTTTATCATACATTATAAAGTGAAGTTATAAAATAATTGTATGCAAATTTATTTATAAAAATATTTGAACGTAATTACTATATGGATTAGAAATGCCTTAATTGCATATTACTTCCATCTGAGTAATGTAACAGAGTTTATGTGTATGAATATACTTTCATATTTGATTAAATTAGAAATGCTTCAATTACTAAATGATAAATGCTCCACAAACCAAACAGAGTTTATGTGTATGAATATACTCTTATATTTGACTAAATTATAAATGATGCAATTACTAAATGATAAATGCTCCACAAGCCAAACAGAGTTTATGTGTATGAATATACTTTTATATTTGGCTAAATTATAAATGCTTCAATTATTAAATGATAAATGCTCCACAAGCCAAACAGAGCTTATGTATATGAATATACTTTTATGTTTGATTAAATTATAAATGCTACAATTACTAAATGATAAATGCTCCACAAGCCAAACAGAGTTTGTGTGTATGAATATACTCTTATATTTGACTAAATTATAAATGCTGCAATTACTAAATGATAAATGCTCCACAAACCAAACAGAGTTTATGTGTATGAATATACTTTTATATTTGACTAAATTAGAAATGCTTTAATTATCAAATGATGAATGCTCCACAAATCAAGAATTGTTGAATTTAAATGTTTACCAATCAATAATAATTAATAAAATAATGAAATGCTTTATAAATCATAAATGCTTGACTGCTCCCAAGCTTCTTCACATAAATGAATTCAAAATGAATTATTATATTAACCATAAATGCTTGACTGCTCCCAAGCTTCTTCACATAAATGAATTCAAAATGAATTATTATATTAACCACAAATGCTTGACTGCTTCTAGAGTTCTTCTCTTAAATGAATTCAAAATGAACTATTGTTGAATAAGAATATTTCCAAGTTTATTTCTCATAAAGGAATACAAAAAAGAACTATTGTTGAATTAGAATATTTCCAAGCTTCTTCTCATAAAGGAATGCAAAAATGAACTATTGTTGAATTAGAATATTTCCAAACTATTCTCATAAAAGAATACAAAAATGAACTATTGTTGAATTAGAATATTTCCAAGTTTCTTCTCATAAAGGAATACAAAAATGAACTATTGTTGAATTAGAATATTTCCAAGCTTCTTCTCATAAAGGAATGCAAAAATGAACTATTGTTGAATTAGAATATTTCCAAACTTCTTCTCATAAAGGAATACAAAAATGAACTATTGTTGAATTAGAATATTTCCAAGTTTCTTCTCATAAAGGAATACAAAAATGAACTATTGTTGAATTAGAATGTTTCCAAGTTTCTTCTCATAAATGAATTCAAAATGAACTATTGTTGAATTGGAATACTTCCAAGCTTCTTCTCATAAAGGAATTCAAAAATAAACTATTGTTGAATTAGACTGTTTCCAAACGTCTTCTCATAAATGAACTTGTAAATGAACTATTGATAAAAAAAAGAACTGCTTCTAGCTCTTTCATAAGTAAAATGAAAATGAGTTATCATGAGGATGGAAATGAACTTCGTTAGAAATTGCAAATTAATTGTTATTTAATAATTTTTTTTTTTGTTACTAAAAATTAAATTGGTTATCCAGTTGTCTAATTCTGTTTTGTTTTATTGCATCACTCATCAGTTATAGCACTGGTTCATGAGAATCTCATGCTTCCTGAGCTACATCTGACATAACTAGACCTAGGCCAGTCAGGTTGTAGTGAGATGGAACTCTAATGGCACTTTTTGGGAAACCAAACATAGAAATATTTAGATGTTTCCAGTCTCTATGGTACTACATCCTCTGATGAGCAGGAAATATTGTTGTAGGAGGCATTAACATCTGCACTAGGAATGTCAATTGATGGTTCCTTCCTACAGCATGCTCATCAGAAAATTGTTACAACTGACGTAATAAAAGGGTTGTATGCGGGTCTGGTTACAATATATATATATATATATGGGAGATATATGAATATATAATAAATGTATTGTATGCGGGTCTGGTTACAATATATATATATATATATGGGAGATAATGACCTGGGCTAACTGATGAGTGCTGATTCAACATAAAATGCATCTTGGTAGTGATTTGCATTTTATTATGTATTTATTTATATGCATTTACAAAAAAGAATGGGGAAGTATGAAGGTTGTTTAATATATCTATGAAGGAGTAAAAAGTCGTAACTTTGTGAAATGGTTGAATCTTACACTAGAATTCATGAAGAGTGTATCCCAATTAGGTATTTTGAGCACCAAATCTAAGTTATAGTGATTTGTTCCACCATAATTAAAGCAATGTTTCCAAGTGATTTTGAAAGAACTTGATTATCAATAGATGAAATCTGGATGGTCAGCAAAATTTGCAATTGTATACCACAGCCCATATAAGGATATTGTGTCAAATAATAATTTCCTGGAAAATTATATAGAAAGCTGTTGATGTATATAGCAGATAAAATTATGGATGGATTGAGAAAAAAATCTTTTAAAAGTAACAAATAAATCTCTTGAGATTAAGTGACTAAACTTGTCTTTTTTGTTATCATAAAAAGTATCTGTATTCCAAATTATAGAGGTTATGATTGTTCTTCTTAGATATTGAGATCCAGTTCCTTAATATCACTAAGGGTAATTTTTCTATATCTTGTAGTTAACTTGGTAATAGATGAAATATTGTTATTTTTGTTATTAACAGCAATTGTATTATTATTACATTTACTATTGATTCATTGAAATTTATTTTTAATAACATTAGCATATGTTTCTATTATCTTTGAACTTTGGAACTCAGGGAAATTAGAAGTGATTAAAATATTTTACTTTTGTTATTTATAGGTATTGAATTATAATTGCTATTGCTACTGATCTGGAGAGTATTACTTTTAGCAACATTAGCATCTGTTTATATTATATTTGAACTTTAAAATTCAGTGCTGACAAAATTGACACGAGTCACCTGATCATATGAGAGTTCAGTCACCATATTAATCACAAATTATTATTAATGTTTGTAATTTTTCAAATACTAAATTTAAATAAATTTGATAAATAAGTTATTAAGAAATTAAACACAAATACTTCTAGTAAGAGATAAAAATTTGATCTTGTCAAATAAAAGATTTAAATAAATTTTCAACAAACAAAACTGGATGGTTTTATGTGAGTTCTTGATGGATGAACAATTACAGCACTGCTGTTTCTATTATTATTATTATTATTATTATTATTATTATTATTATTATTATTATTATTATTATTATTATTATTATTATTATTATTATTATTATTATTATTATTTTTATTATTATTATTATTATTATTATTATTATTATTATTATTATTATTATTATTATTATTATTATTATTATTTTGATTATTATTATCATCATCATCATCATCATCATCTTCTGATGTATTTCCTGAATGTGTGAAAGTAGGGATTGTTACAGCCATTTTTAAAACAGGTGATCCATTAATTATTAGCAATTACAGTCCTATTTCTCTAATATCTGTTGTTGTTAAATTATTCGAGATGGCAGTTAAGGATAGATGTCATTTTTGAATGTTCATAAAGTAATTTCTGTGTATCAGTTTGGTTTTGTTGCTGGAAAGAGTACTTTAGATGCTATTTATAATCATGTACATAATGTGACACCATCATTGGATAAAGGTCTCAAGACATCAACTGTTTATTTGGATTTGTCCAAGGCATTTGAATCTGTTAATGATACAGTTTTGTTACATCTTTTGTGTCCATAAGATTTTAAAGGTCATTTTGCTTCTTGGTTGTTAAGTTACATGAAGGAAAGGAGACAGGCTATCTGGATTTTTCCTGCCACAACTCTTCAAATTTGTATGTCAAATAATTAGCTTACCAGTCATCTGACCTACTATTATCTTGTAACAAATGTGAACCCATCACCAATTTTCCCTACTCAATGTGGAACCTTAAAAAAATTGTAAAGTGTATGTCAAACCAAGATTTTGATGAGCTAACATGAAAAAGCATGTTTGTGTGTGAACACATCTGTGACAATTAAAATGGCCAACTTAAAAATTGACAGTTTGAAATTGTGGCAATACCATCATCCACAGAAGCTGATGTGATGGCATTTTTCCAGCATAATAACATACTGCTTCGTGCCAAGATATCCTTGTGCAGCAAATCAATGTGACTTGAGGTATACAAAAACAGTTGCAATTTCATCTGTAAGTCATATCCCTGTCATTAAAAGTGTTCACTTTGGCAGAGGACATCATTTGATGCCTTCATAATCTCCTTCTTAAGCTTGTACTTTTAGAGTCACAATGAGATGATTCTAGATCATGCCATCACTGATATATATATATATATATATATATATATATATATATATATATATATATATATATATATATATATATATATATATATATATATGTGTGTGTGTGTGTGTGTGTGTGTGTATGTAGAGGGGCCATGATGTGGTGGATTGATACTCTTTATGAGCTATGCTGAGAGAGCCTGGCCTCTCTTCCCTGTCAACATATTGGAGGGCCAGGCTTCATCATGGAGGTGGATGATACTTGTTTTTCCTGGAGGAAAAACAATCAGAACAGAATGCTTCATCAGCAGCTAATCTTCAAAGGATTGAACCAGAGGACCAGCAAATGCTTCACTGTTACCATTTCTGCGTGATCTGCTGCCCTCCTTATGCAGCCCATAAGGAACAATGTTAAGCCTGGCTTGAGCATCTACTTAAACTGTTGTAAGGGCTACAAATGCTCTAAGCTGGTGTCTGAAAATTTCCAGTTTGTAGATGCTACTACAGGTGCCTGCACCCAGCACACCTAGAAACTCTGGGGCTCTCTCAAGTGGGCAACATAAAGCAGCATAGACCAGCCAGAAAATCCCAGGACAACTACTTGTGTAAGTTCATGTGGTGATACCTTCATAACTGTTAAAATATGTTGTGTGTTATATTAGCAGAGATGAGTCTAAATAAAAACTAGGATTTTTTTGTTTGTATTGCCTGCATTAATTGAGCTATTGTTATTGTTTACATGTTTAATTGACATTTGTTGTTGGTGTTTAAAAGTTTATTGATTGACTCCATGCCATTTTTGAAATAGTTTCCAATCAATAAACATATTGAAGTTAGTTATTTCTTAATATATATATATATATATATATATATATATATATATTAAGAAATAATATAAATAAATATATTTATAAATTGCAATATTGCAATATATATATATATATATATATTGCAATTGATTAATTTATTTATTTATTTACTTAATATTTTAGTATTTCTTTCATAATATTACTTGTTTAATCTTGTTTAAAAGAAAAATTAATTATTTTTTTGCTGGCAGCCCAGTAACATTATATTTGTTTGTTTTTGTATAGCATCAACATCATCCATTGGGTGACACTGGCTAATAGAACAATACTTTTTAGTTTAACAAATGCTGAGAATTTATCTATTATCTTTTTAATAAAATTTCCAGGTGAGAGTAAGACATAGACACTCATGCTCATTGTTGAAGACAAATGTTGCAGATTATTTCAGGTGCATTTTTCATCTTCTTTACATTTCACTCCAGTAAAACAGGTTACATGGAGGAAGAATATGTCTCCCTTTCAGCTAGATTAGAATGTGTTTTACTTAAAAACATGTCTATTACTAAAATAACAGTGCTTTAACAGCTAGTTTAAATTTTCTGCTGTTATATGCAACAGTTATTATGATTTCTGCTTCTTTTCTGCATTAACAGTTAACTAATGACTTTTTTTCTTGCTTTCACTGTATTTTTCAGCCGTTTGATTATGATTTTTTTTCTCTGTCTTCTTCAACTGTTGTGTCTATACATTTTTCTACTCTTTTCTTTAATCCAATGATTGATTGAGACAAATTATTTTGTCTTTCAGCCAATTCAGCTCTGGTGAATTTTTTCATATTATAGATTAAAATACATGTAAAATGATATATTTTATTATGATAATTTTTTTCACAAAATATTTTGCATCAAAAAGCATAAAATTCAAAATTGACCTCTAACAATAAACATAAGCCCTGCCTTGACATGTTCAACCATTGTTCATTGCAAAAGCTGTAAAACATTTGGTGTTTTATGACATTAAAATTTCCAATGCCTCAAAATGTGTTTATTTGCAAATTTATTATGGTTTTAGATATTTTTTAAAAATAATTTACACTATAATTATTATATATCAAGAAATAGAAATTATTAAAAATTTATTTTGACTTGAAATACTTTATTTTCAAAAATATAATGTTATATTAGCAGCTAACATACATATGGCCTAAAGCAAAATAGAAGACTAGCTATGACATAAACACTTTATATTTATGAATAAGAAAATATCAGAAATTTTGCAATAAATATTTAAAAAAAATTAAACTTTTAAAGCATAATTCATTAGATATAAGAGAAATAAATAATTCTTCATTCAGATGTGTAAAAATTATGAGAATTAAAAAATATTAAGTTGATTTTATAAACTGAAAATCTTTTTACAAATAATGACATGTAAAATTTTTGTTTTGATTGTGATCTCATTTTTTTAATATTTACAGAAACAAAATGTGAACATTTAAAACTTATTTCAGTAGTAAACAAAAATATCTATCAAATGAATTCAACAAATTACAATCTCTGTAATGATGACAACATTTTACAATAACATATCTGATCAATTGTTATTAACACAATTAATTAGCTATTTCCCTCCTTCAACATTGACATTGAAAAACTAGTCAAAAATTAATATTAGAATGATGAAAGTTTTCACATTCTTTTTTCAAATATTTTTTTTGCCAAAAAGAAAACAAAAATAATCAGTTAAATTATATTCATTTGATAAACACTATTTATTGTATTGAAAAAATATAAAGAGAAAAGAAGGAAAAAAACAACATTAATGATTTTAAAACAAAATTTAATGAATGTTTTATTTTTCTTTTAAATTTTTTTTATTTACATCTCATATATATATATATATCATTTTACACATATTTATACCTCATAAAAACAATTATAGTTAATGTTTAAAAATTCTTATATTATCAATTGATATATAAAATATATAATTTATATATAATATCATTATTGTCAATGTTTAATATTACTTACCTATTCGAGGAGGATGGTAGTTATAACATCTGTTAGGTTTTCGATAACGATAAAATTTTTCACAAGAATTAGACCATTTGCAACAGTAGTAATATGGAAGTATATCTTCAACAAAATTACTCATGAAAGCTATCTTTGCATCTTCTTTAATGGTATCTGGTTTATGAAACTGATAGTAAGCATGAACACGTTGTAAATTCCCTGAACCTATGTTAGCATTATTTTCATGTAAAATATTTCCAAAACGATTGTAGCAACATTTCTGGCCTGCACCTAACTTACTGTAAAAAAGACACACAATGTAATTAATAACCTATAACTAAAAACATAAGCCAACTTGTGAGTAGCTAATAAGATGATGAATTAATATTTATTTACTAAAATATATTTAACATTGCTTACTAATGGCTAAAGAAAAGTTTTTCTTTATTTTTGTGAAATATTACAAATATGTTATGCTGCCTGCTTATTTATCTAGTTATGTATCTGTGTATGTACTTATCTATCTATATATCTATCTATCTATCTTTCTATCTATCTACCTACCCACCTATCTATCTATCTATCTATCTATCTATCTATCTATCTATCTATCTATCTATCTATCTATCTATCTATCTATCTATCTATCTATCTATCTATCTATCTATCTATCTATCTATCTATCTATCTATCTATCTATCTATCTATCTATCTATCTATCTATCTATCTACTATCAACTATCTATTTATCTATTAATATATATATATATAAATTCATTTCCACAGTGTTTTAAATAACAATTGTCCAATTAATTTGCTTGATTTTTCATTTAAATATATGTTATTTCTTTATATATACAACTTAGCATTTTTTCATGTACGTTTCACTTGTCCATCTCGATATTAACATATTGATTAGCCAAATTAGCTACTATTTTATCCGTCAGACTATTTTTAATTTTTGCTATCAATCTTTTCGTCTTTAAAGCAAGAATTAACATACATTCATCTTGATCTAAATATTTACTTAATAACAAAGATATACTCGCATTCATAGATCTATAATAATTAAATAGTAAGCTGGAAAATTAAGTGTAATTGATCAAATATGTCAATTTATTTGGTACATTTTATCAATTACTTTATGAGTGTTTGGTTTTTATTCACATTAAAACGCATAACTTGTTCATTTTTGAATGTTTTTGTTTTTGTTAATTCTGGAAATAAACTTATTTTTTATTTTCCCGTCATATTTTTATAATTTTTACTAAAAGTATCAAGTGAAAAAATGAAAGTATTTAAAAACGTCTAATGATGGTGTTACTTGTGAACCAAGTAAGAAAACATAAATAAGGAAACAAAAACAACATTTATTTTTTATCTTAATAATACAAACAATCTTCATCAAATATGTCCCTTAAGCACAATAATTGAAGTAATATTTTTTTTATATATTATTAAAAACAACTTCTAATTATATAAAAATTATGTCAAACTAATTCAAAATAAGCAAAGTTGCAATAAAGCAATAGATAATGATGACAGAAGATGCTAAGCATATTTGTGTTATAAATGTAAGTTTCCATTCAATTATGATCATTAATTTAGGCATTTAGAAATACATAATTAGTTTCATACTAGAAGTAATTGTATAAATTGAAAAAAAATTCTATGTAATATTCATTATGATATTACTTAAACTCTGAAAAACTACCATAAAAAGACAATATACAATTGATTTAAATTAAAAAGTAAATATGTGCTTCATATTATAGACAAAAATAAAGAATTTATTATAAATTAATAAACATGATAAACATTGAAGAAATTAATGGTATATCAGATAAAGTATAAAAATTAGTTAATCATCTTAATGGAATATAGGTTCTTAACAAAAATAGATTTTATTTGAGATATATGGAGGACTTTTGATCAGATCAAAAAATATTATAAAAAATGTCATGAAAAATGTTATTGCTCAAATAGAAAACAATTGGAAGAATTGGTATATTTTAATGGATATCAGAAATTCTATATTCTTATGGAATCTGCCAGAATAACAATCCCTTTTACGATTGTTTAGTTGAAATAATATAAATCAAAAATGTTTATAAATATACAAGTGATAGTCAGCAATGCTGGATTATATATTGTCTAACATATAATATATATTTCAAGATTGTAACTTCCTTTAAACAATCAATCCAGATAATGACAAGCAATTAATGATATGTAATATATAGTTAATGCAAAACAAAGAGAGAAAAAGCTAAAATAACAGTATTAAAAATATTCTTTCTATTTTTCAGAAATCTAATAGATTTATACTAGAGGTAATGGATATCTTTCAAAAGATTACCAGATTTTTGTAATTCAGATTGAAAACAAGTGAATGACAAGCTAATAGATCTGTCCTAATAATTGAAAGCAGATAGATGGTTTAACGATAACATTGCAATAATTAATTTTCAGTTGACACAAAACAATACATTAAAAAAGAGGAAATATGGAGATATTTAAAAATGATTTCTTTGCAAAAATAAAAATTTGGTGATAGAAAGGAATTACTAATTATCAATAAAAAATGCAAATTAAAGAATAAAAAAGAAAATTATATACAAGAAAAGTAGTTTCAAACATATAACACAAATTATACAAAAATATAATGATATTAAACACTTCTATACAAAATTAGAATAAAGATAATTACTAAATATGTACATTAATGTTCAAAAGTTAAACCACTAACGATCACATGATCACCATATTTTATACTAGCACATAACTTATTAAACAGGCAAAACTCTCCATACCATAGTGCCACCCTGTGCCAAACATAGTAATAAATGGATGCCAGAAGGCTTGTGCATAAAGTCCCTATCTAATTCCTACTTATCTAATATCCCCAAACTAGTTTGTGGCTTATGGCATTCATCAGTGAGGAGCCTTGGATCTGAGAGCACTGCACCTAGATCATAGGATCTAATGCAATCCTCCAGTATCCACCTTTTATCTTTACTTTACTACAAAACTATGAGAATAAAATTGAAAACACATTAATATTTTCAATCTAAGCTCATTAGCTTATATAGTCATATGGGTCTGAACTAAGTTTAGCATACATACGTTTTAGTGTCTTTGGCTTAAAACCAAACCTGCCTAATAGGATAGTGGTGGCTATGGTTCTTAAAGAGCTAAAGATACCAAAGTGTATGGGTGCTGAACTGAATTCAGACCCATATGACTATATAAGCTATTGAGCTTAGATTGAAAATTTTAATGCGTTTTCAATTTAATTCTCATAGTTTTATAGTTAAGTAGAGATAAAAGTTGTCTGCTGGACTGTTGCATTAGATCATAAGATCTAGGTTGAAGTGCTCTCAGATCAAAAGCACCTCACTGATGAAGGCCACAAGCCAGAACCTAGTCTGGGAATATTGGATGAGTAAGCATTAGATGGAGATTTTATGCACAAGCCTTCTGGAATCCATTGAATACTCTGGTTGGCACAGGGTGGCACTACTGTATGGGGAGTTTTGCCTGTTTAATGTTCAAGAGCATTTCATATAAGAAGAAAGCAAAAAAAAACTGATACTAAAGTATTATATGAAAGTAACAACTATAAGCAAATAGAATTTAATGGGAAAAGGTAATAATAAAAATAAATGTAGACAGAGTGCTTTTATTAAAAATAACTTAATATTAAAGTACAAATATTATATGTTTTAAAAATCACATATTTTATCAGTTATTAGATTTTGATTTTAGACATGTATGTTTAATAGGTGATCCATATAAAACTTCAGAATGTATAATTGAGTAAGGAGCCATGTAAGTTGGAGTTAGAAGAAAGAATCAAAAATTAAATAAAATAATAAGAAAATAAATTGATGTATTTATAATAAAAACTTTTACATATAATCAATTATTAAACAATGTTTAACACCTCTTGTTCTATTGAGAGTTGTAATTATGAATAAGATAATCAATAATGGCCAGAGTGTATTAGTTCAAGTTCAAGTGTTCAGTATTCAAGTATGACCATGTGTCTTTGATCATTTTTTTGATGAATAACTTTCATCTTTTTTCTTGATTTTCTCTAAGGTGTTACAAAACAATTGAACTGCTTTTGATTTTGATTTTGCAATCACTATCTTATATCATGTTGGCTATTGCAATTTGTGAACAGTCCAAAAATTAAGTAAATTTCCAGTCTCCATAATGAGGTGATACAATTTATTCCCATTTGGGAGCAGTCATGAATGAATTTCTTGACTGTCTAATTGTGTACATGCTCCAATTAAGTGTTCAACTTGTTTCATCTTCTCACCATACAATTGGTATATAGGGTCAAGTTTTTTGAAACCTTTTATATACAAGAAACCAATTGGTAGGCAATACATCATGATTTAATTTGAAATACAGCATCAAAGAATTTCAGCTCCATTGCGCAGAATTTAGTTCTTGATAATGGCTTGTAGTTAGTTAGATTTAGTTTACTTGGCAAACATTGTAACTATGGATTCATCAGATGATATGCTTCCCATAGTCTGATCTTATTTGAGAATGGTAGTTGTTGTGGTGTGGTGAATTTCCTTAGGTATTTATTTAGCTTCGTTTTATATTCTGCTTTGATGGTGGCCAATCTGTGAGCAAGATGATTTGCATGATCTTGTTATACACATATAGTAGTGTCTAATTAACAATTAGATTATAGGTACTTTGGGCATAGATAACTGGGATTGAATGTAAAGGGAGGTCATTAAGTTTCTTAGGTTATTGCATTTACTTAAACCTATGGCCCCTGCTTCTTTACCCCAAAGCAGCCTGGAACACATATAATTAATTTTGTTTATTAATTCTTTATTCAGCTTTATGATGGGGCATCTTTGTAAATATTTTAATATTCAACAGTGTCACCTTTCCCTGGAGGAAAGAGGAAGGTAAACTTTGGACAATGAGTTGGTTAACCTTTCTGTTGATTCCAATATTGCATTTTATAATTTTCACCATTGCTGTTGGTGACCTGGATATGGAAAAGCCAATAAATTTTCAGGATTCTGCAATTAATTTGGCTGTAACTTTCTTTTCACTAGTGATTTTACAGGTTCTGATTTATGAATATTAAAAATGAGTCTGTAATCAGCTGTGTATTTGTCCAGTATTTCATACATCAGGTTTAAATATTTGATTGGTGGCAAAATTATTAGTACCTTATCCATATATGCTATTAT
This sequence comes from Epiperipatus broadwayi, assembly GCA_028023455.1. NCBI lineage: Eukaryota > Metazoa > Onychophora > Udeonychophora > Euonychophora > Peripatidae > Epiperipatus > Epiperipatus broadwayi. Next base: position 204,021 of record JAQFVV010012858.1, on the reverse strand, counting down.
ATCAATAGATTTTTTAATGCAAGGAATATAAGTATCAGGGGGCCTTTTCACTATGTCCATAAAGAGGGGTTTAATATATTCTATAAAACATAGGGCACTTAGGAGCAAACCCTGTGGAACTGAGAATAAAGGTTTAAAACCAAAAGCTATTTTACCATTCAGGGTGTTGAAGATCTCTGTTTCTCAATAGGACATCTAATATTTGGATATATGCATTGAAGGTGGAGCACTCAATCAGTACCTCCAAAAGCTTGTCAGTACTGACTGAGTTGAAAGCTGCTTCAATATTCAGGTCTATTGTAATAGGCTTTGAATTTTTTTCCAATCTTATGTGGTTGACCAACAGTTTTACCTGCCCCATTGCATTAATTGTTGATGTCTTGCTTTTTGTGAATTAAGATTCAGAAATAAATTGTAGAATTTTCCCTTGAATATTGTTCTTAATCACAGATTTAATAATTTTGATTGGCAAAGGAGTCATCAAAAAGGACCTTAGTTTGTATAGTTCTGGTGGTGGTGTGTTCTTTTTAAGGAAGTTTATGAGAGCAATGGGATATAGATAATCTGGATCCCTTCATTAATTTGCCAGAAGGTTAATTATGTCCAACATAATTGGAACTGCAAATTTACTGAGATGTATGAGGAGAAACCAGGGGATCCCATGAGGCCTCAGATGAACCCTGTCAGGAAGTGATGTCAACTTGTTCTTCAACACTGTCTCCACTATTTTATGATCCATTTGATCCCTGCAGGACTCCCATGCACTTCTCCAACTCTTTTGGAAAAACTTTCAAATTCTCTCAAGCAGTGATGATTCTGGATAAGTGCTTCCTTCAGTCATTATGGTTGTTGGTGTCACCTGCTTAAGTACGGCCTCTAGCACTAATCTAAAATATTCTCTTATCCAGCAGTTTTGTGCTGTGATATAAATCTTAGCTCTCTTGATAGATATGTATTCCAAGAGGGATTTTTGTTTTAATTTGTATTATAATTTAACTCTGATAATTTTATCAATGCTTGCTCTATTGGATGGTGTTATTTTCAACTGTCTTGCTATTTTATCTAGTTCTCTTAAAAGTCTAGTCAGACTTTCCAGTCTCCAAAAGTGATAGGTAATCAATAATTGGAGGATTCCAATGACTGAAAATGTTGCCTCCTTAGCTGGGGTAGATAGACAATTTATCTTATTAAAATAAATGTAGGCTTCTGATATTTTAGCCTCTCTCATGCCTACCTTAGTTGACATTTTCAAGGTTCTACCACTGCTCCCTACAGAATTTACTCCCCCCATTGGCCTCAATTTAAATTACTAGTGCCATGTGGTTAGAAAAAGCTGGCTTGATGGCAGCTTCAATCATAAAGTAGATTTCTGGTGTGCAGTAGAATAGATCTATTGAGTGAGATGTATTTGTGGATGTAGAAGGAGCATGATTCCAGGAAAAAGAAAATCTCCCCACTCATACATTTCTTGTTTAATAAGTATAAAGATTTATTATTGATGGTATCATATTTTAAATGAAAGTCACCAAGCAATTATGAAGGAAATGAATTGAACACAATAAACATATTTGTAACATAAATTAGTCTTTGAAATACTGTAATGGAATTTTGTGTGTAGATGTAAATGATGTTTAGTGGAAATCTGCCATAGTTGGCATTAATGATAATTATGTTATAATCTATGAAGAGGATTTTAAAATCATCTGAAACAATTTCTTTGTTGATTAGTAGACCAACCCTGTCAGATACAGTCTAATTGCTAATTTGCAATAACCCAGGTTCCTGGGCATTTCTTTGATTTTGTGATTGGAGCCCCAGTGGAATTTCATTTCTTCTTTAAAAAACATTGAGTGAATGACTTTTATTAATTGCATAAACTCTAATTAAAATAAGTACTCTTACATTGATCCCTGCAATTTTCAAAAGCATTTATTCACATTTATTTCTAACTCTCAGAAATTGGAATCATTATTTTCTTTTTAGAAAGTTGCCCTTGAGTATCTTTTTAATATCTAGTCTTTTGTTTTCCTGGACTGTTTTTTTGTGTCTTGTAGGTCCAGAAGATGGGTCATCTGGTTTATTTTGACATAAATCTTTTGTAGGTACAATTTTTATCTAAAAACCCAGATAAAAATTGAGATTTGCTTGATCCTTTTCTTTTGTACTTCCTTTTGACTTAGCTTCAGATGATTCCAGGATTGTTTTTTTCTTTTTCGTCCATTTTCTTTCCTGTTCTGTTTCAGTTTTATTTCATGCCTTGTTCACTTGTTTTTCTGTAAACAGTATTATTATCCTGTATTTCATCATCATCAAACCTATGTTTGCCTGTATTCTCCAAGTTCTCAAATTTTTTTCTCATCTTTTGCTGTGGATATGCTTTGATTTATTTTGTTTTTCCACTTCCACTTCTTTCTGGATTTCTACTTCCATCTCACTCACTTTTTCAGGTGTCAGTTTATCATTCTTGATTCTCTTTGACCCTCTTTTTCCAATTATTTATATATTTAATAGAGGGATAGTCTGTTTCCTTTTACTGAGTGTCCTTTTTCTCTTTTTATGCATTAGTACTTGACTCCATGTCATTATTTTTTTGTATTTTTTCAATTATTACTCCCATTAGACTTGTCTGAATATTCATCTGCCTCATCATATTTTCCACTATCTAAGCCTGCTATATTTATCTTTCTTGAATTTTTATTAGTTTTATTATTTGCTTCTAAGTACTTATCATTCTGCTCTGCAGATTTATTGTTCTTTTTGCAAGTTAATTTTGGCCATCTACTTTTAATCCTATAGGTACACCCATTGAATCTTTGTGGACAGCTTGGGTCTTAAAAGTTTGAGATAAATCCATTTGTACAGGTTGTTTCTTTATTACATGGCAATATCAAGGAGGAGTTGTGTGAACTCCTTGCCATTCTTGTGCAATTTTGTACTATATTTTTAACAGCAAAGATGCAACATATTCTTGCTCTACAATCTCTGATCAGGTGAGTCCTCTGTAAACAATAAAAACACTGGAATTGCACCCCTTGAAAGAAGAGAATCATTGGTAATCTTCAAAGTGAAATGATGGTTGGAATATTCATCAGGTTTAATCCAGCATTCAAGGTAAAGAAATACAAAAGCTGTGTTGGAGTGCATTGCCTTCTCCATCCCTACATTACAAAAGGTCATGGATGTTAGAGGTCATTTTGAACTTTTCCAAAATATTCTGTAAGTTTTTTTCATGAAAATTAATTACACAGTTCATTACTCTTCCTGATAGCACCACAGGTCATTTTGTGTTCATGGAGTAGAGGAATTTATCTCCAATTATTCTAATGCTATTTTTAAAATTGTTTTCTCTCCCCAAGATTTGAATTTGCCCACTAGTTAGCAGTCATTTGGGTGAATAAGGCCTTTGTTCATTCTTTCTCCTAGATTCTTTTCTTTGATCAAGACATAAAACTTGTCTATTAAAAATTTAAATAATGAGCCCCTTTTATTTGTAATAACAAAAATTAATGTTTTATCAGTGGAGTAGTTCATAAAAGATTTGTGTAGAAAATCTGGTTATTGTTCTGTTAAAATTGTTATTTAATTCATGGTATTCTTCTTCAGTGCTGATCTTTTGGTAACTTTTGTGAATAATCATATATCTGTATTGTGATTTATTAGGTTAATCAAAGAGGCTTGGATTCTTTCTAGTTGGTTATTTTCTAACTTATTTGGATTATTATTGTTATTTGCAATGTTTGCATATGCTGTCATTTTTTTTAGAAATAGTATGTTTGTTAGTTTTTTCCTGGATGTAGGATTGATTAGTTTTATTTTTATCCATGTTTGTATCTCTATAAATCACATTTATTTGTGAGTTATCTATGCTTTTTTAATTTCCTAAAGTTTTATTGAGATCATTGTTATTATTCATATTTTTTTTAATTTTGGTTTATTTTTAAAATTGTTTTGTTTGTTTGTCTCTCCCTGTGTATAAAGCTGGTTAGTGGTATTTTTTTCTGTGTATATACTCTAGAATTAGATTTTTTGAGTGAGTTATCAATGTTTTTTTTCTATTTCTAAAATTTTACTTGTGGAAACGATTTTATTGGCCTCTAGCAGTTTAAAATTCCCTGCAGAAAATTTGAAATCTAGATTTTGTTTAATTTTGATTAAATTATCATTGAAAACTTTTTTGGATTAACATTTTTTATCACAGTGAGGTGAAATTTTGGTATATTCATCATTTAAAATGGTTTTCTTAAGCTTTACAAGATTTTCTGATTCATTTATTTGAGGGTTATCATTATTCTTAGCGGATACATTGGATATGATATTGTAATAAGAGTTAGTTTTGCAAACTGCATATTCAGCTTATTGTGCACTTTTCATCAATTAAAAAGTAAGTGAGGATACTTACCTTAAGTCTGATACTCGAATTCCTCCTTCCATTCCTTTCTTTCTTTATAAATTTTGTTGACTTTCTGGAGATTAAATGAAGTGAACTTTCAGTGACAATCGTTATTGGCATTAATGAAAGAAAAAAAAACAAGTATGAAATGAATTTAAGTTAAATAAGAAAAATATTTTATAAATGAATATTTACGATTGTGAATTGACTTATGAGAGATTACAAATGAATTTAAAAAATCTGTAGGTGTTGAAATATGGACAAAAAATAATGTAGAAGGAGTGATAGGAATCACAGAAAACTAAATAAATTTAATGATGCTTTTAGTTAAAAAAATATGTTGGCGATTTTTTTTTATCTTTGTTTTTAAAGTGTGTAATTGTCCCCAATGGAAAATAAAAGATATTTTTTAATTGAAGATTTTGTATTTTTAAAAAAAGTCAAAACTGAACAAGGGAGAATAATTTCCTAAAATATATCCCATATGTTTTAATGATGTTCGATTAATATTTTCATATCTGTATAATAAGCATATAAGTACTTACATCTGATTTAAAGTACAAGGTAAAATATTATTTTTTTTAAATCCCAACAATGTATAATAAAGTTGTTAATTTTTTAGTGAGTAGATTATGATGTGAGTGGCAATTAAATTAGAGCCTTCATTCATAGAAATCCACAAAAGCTGTTAAGGGATAAATCAAAAGTGTTAAGAATATTTTTACTACAGACCTTAAATGCCAATATAAATGATATTTTTGACTAGTTACAACAGTAAGTTGGTTGAATGTAAAATGTTATATAAATATAAAATAAACTTTATACATTTAATAGGCATTCTCAGATATTATTGAGTAACTGCTAATATCTAAAGGTAATCGATATAAAAAGAATGTATTCTTGTTATTAAAGACATAATTATTGCTGACAATACTGTTATGAATTTTATTATAAAAAGATAAAAGAAAAACACAGTGGGATAATTGTACAAAATTTCAAGGTATAGTTATTTCATTTAATCAATGATGCCAAATGCAAATATTTTACATGCATGTTTTGTATAAATTTACATTTTGGCAAAGAAGTTGGAAGCATGTCTAATGATGTAAAAAAATTTAGGTATGGAAATAAATATAATTAACAATATAAACATTTATTATATCTATCTATAGCTGAAATACACAGGCTTATATATATATATATATATATATATATATATATATATATATATATTTGTTAGTAATAAAAACATCAATAAAATATATTAAATGGCTTGAGGGAAAAATAATGGCAAAATAAATTAGTGATAATTTTAAACATTTTATAAGTTTTTACTTGTGTGTATATGGTATATCTGGACACCAATAGGTTATCAAATCCTAGACAAAGTTATATTATATTGTCATATCTGACCCTACCTTCAGAAGAGGACTATTCCAGATTCCTCACCTGACTGGCTAGCACTCAGTAGCTATCCAATGGGATAAAATATTTTACTAGGGTACATGCACCATATGTGCATGTTTCCAGTAAGGTAGGAATCTGCCATTAAATAGTCAGCCTTTTGAAGGCAAGGCAGAGAGGAATTACTTCTGTTAACCTGAATGACAGAATGTGCTCTCTATAAAACCTTCTGCCATCAGCAAAGGTATTTATTTAGTCATTATCGCAACACTCAGACAGTGAGGAATGTCCACGTATGGACTGGAAACTGCTATGTCTTAATTAGATCTGACTCGGGGCCAGCTAAATACATAGCTGGAAGAGTCTTACTCGAGCTCATGAGGCAGTCTAATCATTTAGTTAGAAGTGAGTTCTGTACTTGGCATGACTATCTTAGCAATTAATATGTACAAATTATTAATCAAAAAATATACGTACTTATAGATGTACCTGGTTTGAACCTATTTGGTACAATATTTATAACAGGATGTAAGATTTTGCATTTTAGAACCTTATCAAATTTGCACCAGCAAAGGAAAACAAAATATCCTTATGATTCTTTAGTTGTGCAAATAAAATTATCAGACAAAATTATTATATAGATTTTAATATCGCAAAAGCATTTCAATATTCTCATATGTCTGACAAGCTCATATTAAACAATATGGATTTATCGGTGACAATTTCCTGAACTTAGAGTGATGTTTGATGATCTTAGATGGTAGTTATTGTCTCTATTGAAGGCTAACCAATAATAAAGAAATACTGTAAAACCATTATTCATATAGCCAGTAAAGACATTTATTTTGACCATTGATTAACAAGATTCCATCTATAGCTTTAGAAATAACTCCCAACATAAAATTTTATCTCTTTATAAACCTATGTATAATTACCTAAAACACTATTATATATAAAATATGACTTAACAATCGATATTCACCCATGATGATGATAGTCATAACTAATCTCCCAACATATAATTTAACTTTTTATAAGCATATAATTCTTTACCTAAAACATTATTATATTTAAATTGTGACTTAATGATTGATATTCACCAGTAATGATGACTGATCATAATTATTAAGACAAGAAATAACTCTTAAGAAAGATATATGCCTCTTTAATAAAACAAATTAACATTGATTACTGATTGATAAAATATACATAATATTAAAAGACATATATAAAAAATTATATAAATAATAATGATAAATTGTTTACATTTTAAATAAAAATATAAATGATACTAAAAATTTTATCCCTTTCCCTTAATGAAAAAATACTCAGTGTTTATATCATGGCGGGTAATGTGTGTGCATTAATTTTTATAGTGGATAAAAAAAATTCTTTACCCTAAAGAAACATTTTATTTTTAAAAAAATAAACATTCTATGCATGCACACCCTTGCCTATTATATATATATATATATATATATATATATATATATATATATATATATATATATATATATATATATATATATATATATATATATATATATATATATATATATATATATATATATATTTGTGCCCTTGTGTATGGGTCACCATTTAAATTTTGTGCTAATCTAGTAGAAAATTTTAAATTTAAGGTATATTTAAATATGTGATGTTGATTTTGCTTGTGGTAATGTTACCATAAGTTTAAATAAGGCAATCTATGAGTATTTGATATGTGAATTGTGTTGATATTGAGAGACATTTAAAAATGATGATGATTATAATATAATACTGCATTAATAAATTTAATAATAAATGTTTAAAGCTAAAGTGTTTAAAAATACAAGTTAAAATTAAATGAATATGTTTATTTTTGTTAAAATAATGTTATAAATGGATATAAATATTTTAAATTATAAGTACTTAAATAGAGATGAATATTTGATTTTAATCATATCAAATAATTAATTTAAAATCTGTTATAATATTTTATTTATTTTTGAAAATAAATATTTATTTTAAAAATCCAATTGTTAAGTTATTTTTAGATTATGGGAAGCGTTTCTTGTGTTGTAAAAACAGATGTTAATTAGAGATACACACACATGCTTGGTAGCTTTCTCATAAAGTTGCAAAACTATTTTAAAATTATGCTGTCAAATTTATAAATAATACGTGAACTATCACGAGATAAAAATAAAGATATTAATGTAAAATATTAAATCTGATTTTTAAAAATATTGTTTTAAAAATATTACGTATAAAAAAGATTTAGTTTATTTTAAAATGATCTTATAAAAGTTAAGATTTAAATCAAGTGAGAAAGAATATTTCAAAAGAATGTTTAATAGATTTAAATAAACGATAAATATTGTTTTAAAAGAATTTGATAAAATATTAAATATTAAATAAGTCATTATTTTATTTTTAATAGTGTGTTGATAAATATGTAAATAAGCAAAGTCTGATTGTTTAAATGTACCAGTCAGATGTGGAGTCTCTTCCAGTATAAAAGCTGGATTCAATTGTTGAAGAGGGCTCTCTTTACAATAAATTTTTAAGTTAATCGTGCTATTGAAAAATAGCTAAGTAAATTTATAGACACTCTTAAAAATCAGTTTTTAAAATCATAAGAGTGTTATTGTATATAATTTTATGAAATTTTAAATGATAAGTATGCAGTAGAAACTTAATAATTCCCTGTTGGTCTTCTCAATATCGAAACTTAATTTACGTACAAATAATCATGGAAACATCACGTATCGGAGAAATATATCAGAAACTTTATGCTAGAGAAATAACAGACGCTGGATTAGTACATAAAACTACGAGATGGAAAAAAAGTAGTATTTTGGACTATAAATAGTTTTCAAAAGTTAAATTACTATTGTCTATTATTAATAGATATTTTAGAGAAATATAAATATTTCTGTAAAAAGAAAGTATTTTGACAAATTATGGAAGTAAAATATATCTTAAGGAAAGATATAAGAAGCAGTAGTAATTCTAAATAAATACTTGCCTTGATGAGTCTTTATGCTTAAAAGACTAAATATTGACGATTTGAAAGGCAAATAGATTATAAATATGATTATTTAAAATCGTAATATAATAAAGTTATTATATTGAAGTAATCTAAACGCTGGTCGTTATAGATAGAGAAATTGATTCTTACCTGGATATTGTTAAAAATGCGTAAATAATACATGGACGTCCAAGCCAAGTCAAGTTAATTGAAATAATTAAATAATAATAATTTATAAACTATAAATTAATTTAAAGATAATAACTTTTAAATAATAATCGATGAAGAACTGGATCCAGAGAAACTATAAACTATTTTTTTAATTTTGTTTGGTTTCTTTGTGGGGAACTTATTTTTTTTTAAAAAAAAGAACGTTATCATTTTTGTTATAAACTTTCAAGAAACACGTGATACAACGGAACAGGAAATAGTGTTCTATTGACTTTATGCCTAGGATTTATTGGAACTTTTATGGTAGAACAGAAGACGTCGCTGGAAATATGTAATATGAACTTTTATTTTATTTATTTAACATAAAATTTAAAATATTATTAAACTATTAAAAGTAGGTTAGGTACATTTATTAAATAATAACTAAAAAAATAATATAATAATTAATTACATAAATTTATTTTTATAATTAATGTAACACGGAATATTCTAATGAATGTTTATGAGTATGAATGTGTCTGATTTTTATTTTATGAAGCTGCAAATTCCGAAGAATGCTGGATAGCAGACTGGACATTATTGTTATTATGGTAAAAATATTGTATAATGATTTTGATGAATTTAATATGTTTTCTTTAGATCAACTAAATATTATGTTATTGCAGAATGAATGGATAGATATTTTATGAAAACACATACATTATATTGGCAACGAACTTTATTAAAATATGCATAATTTTAAATTTATAATATAAACAGGATACAACATTACGTAAGAAGCTTAGAAATAATTATATGATTCTTTCGTAAATAAATTTTGATATTTTATTATGTTATAGTATTAGAATTATATTTATTATTTATCTAAGTAATTATTTTTATTTGCAAGTTAGAAAGGGATTTTTAAAAGAAGTCTATTTTATTTTTGTTTTATTAGATAGGTTAAGTTACGTTTTAGGTAGAAGCTTATATTTAGATTGAAAGTTTACTAAGTATAGATGCTGTAGTATAAGGAATTTAGATGATGAATATTTTATTTAAAGTTGATGTTTGTTTTTCAGGAAATTTTAGATAAGTTTAGAATATGTTTTATAAATAGAAATTTATTAGAAAGGATTAAAATAACACATAAAGTAAAGTAATGATTTATACATAGAAAAGAATCATAGAATTTATCTAATGTAATGTTTTATGAATTTGAAATTGATAAATGATTTAAATAATAGTATTTGAACAGTACAGATATGTAATGCATATTTGATAAAACATATAACAGGAATTACATTAAGTAGAATATAATTATAGTCAATTATTTGTTTTACATTACAAAGATACATTAATTTTATATAAAGTTATTAAGCAATGCTAATAATAAAGTGAATACATGATAATACATTATAAATGGTAATACTTGATTAATGTAGCTATTTAATTAGTAGAGCTTCATTGTTTACACATGCTATATAGATAGTCTTGACATATATTATTATTTGTAGTAATTAAAGTACACTACTATTTATTTTAAAGTCTAAGTTTTGAAAACATATTGTAATATTGTTAATATAGCATTTTGAAGGAATGCATAATTGCTTATTAAGTACATGATTTAATAACAGTGTAAACAAATTGTATTATTATTTTCTTACTTAGTTCAGTTTATATTTGTTTTTCTTAAACTTTCAAAATGTAAATAGTGTAAATAAATTCTTATTTGAAGTTATTGTAAATAAATTTGTTAATTTGTTTTGTTAAAAGTGTGTCGAGTTTCATTATTTTTCACCACAGCATTTTGACATCAGATGATTTGAAATAAACATAATATTTGCACAAAAAATGAATTTGTTATTATTATTTAGAAATGAATACAATATTTGCTCAACATTATTTTATAAGAATTGATTGACATGAACATAAAATATTACAATGGTCATAAGATGATTATAAAGCACATTATAAGAATACTATATTGTTTATTGCCACAGATTATTATATTATAAGAATTTAATCTATTCCAAAAATGAAGATACCATATGAAATAACAGATATACATATAGTTTTGATTTATTTAATAATTGATTATATAATAAAAATAGATGAGATTAAATTACACTCTAAGATTAGTATTATTTATTATTAGTATTAAAATAAGTTAGGTATATTTAAGTTTGATATAAAATCCCACATCATACTTATTTACATGATTTATTATTATTTTAAAACAACTTAGAAGAACCTGAGATTATTTAATTATATTTTAAGTTAAAAGTTAGGAATTATTTTAGTGTTATTAAAGATAATTTATTTCATTTAGAAGTCATAAGAATGCTATAGATGTAATAGTAGGATAATAAGGAGGTAGTAGTATTCTTATGCCATTGAGACAGTATCTTGGGAGATATTGACTCAGTGTAAATCTGCTTATTACTTTGTAACTTTACTTCGCAGTCTCATAATTTTAATAAATACTTATTTAATTAGTATAATCTAGAACTATATTGATTTTGATGATTGATAATAAATTTAATTAAGATATGATAATATAAAAGTATATTAAAGATAGATATGCAAATTTTAATTAAGCATAATAATGTAAGTGAGCTAGTTGTATTTTAAACTATTTTATATATCAAGAAGTAAGGGTACAATATATATATATATATATATATATATATATATATATATATATATATATATATATATATATATATATTAAATTTATAAATTGAACATAATATAAAAATCATTAGAGAAAGGTTAGTCCGTTTATAGAAAGATAAGGGTGGCTAAAGAAATCACCTTTGAATTACTTATATGACTTTTTATCAATCTAGGTCATTAATTACTTTTTTAAAATTCATCTCTCCTAATGCTAAATTTCTACCAATCTTCAACATTCAGGCTCAACAAATATACATGTAAGTAAGCATTATCTTATTACTACGTGTGTGCATGTATATGTACCAATTCCCATTATGAATATAAAATATTATTAAATCCTTTTGACATACAATATAAACCACATATTTAATAATTTTGAATCAATATACAATAAACACCTTGTATAAAATAAAATACACATGTAAATGGTTATCTGTAATACTTTAAGAATACATAATTCATCAATAATACAGTAGTGATTATTACTGAAAATCCTCTATAATTGATTTATGTTTAAAATTCAGAGATTTAGAAAAGTGAGATAATTGGATTTATTGTTAAAAGGGTTGTCAATAGTCACTAAGAAAAATATAATTTAAATTCATATTACCAGTTCTTCTTTAATGCACAAACTTTCAAAAATTCCAGAAATTTTAGTCAGTTTGTTGAAGGTTAAAAATAAGAGATCTTCTACCCAGCAATATGTAACACATGTATATTTACCAATTACAGCATTTTACTGAAATAGTCTTTTTCTGGCTTGAGCTTGCATTTTTTACTGTGATGATGATGGTAAAATAACATGCATCTATAGAAACCATTTGGCACTGGAATGATTTCTTCATTTTTTCTAAGTGTAACTACTTTCACTAGTTCATGTATAAATGTTGAATTCCATATATTTTGGCATTCTGCTTTGGTTTAAGCTCAACAAATGGTATAAATAAAATAGGAAGGTTTCCTAGATTTCAGCATTTTATCTATAGCAGCATTTAGATTTAAAAGCAAAGGTGAGGCAATGAATCTCTTTTTTTATTTTTAGTAATCAGTCATAAGATGTTTAATAATTTGGGTTCAAACTCTTCAGATGTGCATCAGTTTATGGATGGCCAACAGATGCTCATAATAAAATATATACATTTAGGCTGCCATTGGGCTGTAGAAAACTTTTTTAAAAATACAAAATATTAGTTTTCCAAAACAAATCTAGTTTATTTCTCCCCTCTAACAGACCTATTGTCAGCTTTTTATACAAATTAGTCTGTCTCATTAACACACATATTTTTGTTACCAGAAAACACATGCCTTTCATTAATCAAACTACCTGATCATTTTTTTTTCAAAATTGACAATTTTTTAAAATTTATTATTGGTAAGAAATGTAAAATGATTTACTTTTCCTTGGTAATTTAGTTTTTTGGTCTGGACTTTATCAGCAACCCACCTTTTCTCAAACCTAAAATTGACTTTCCTTTTTTTTATTAACTTCTGACCTGAGAAAGTCAGCTGAAGTATCAGCTAGACATTCTTGTAAAACACTTTTACATAAAACAAGAATAATTGTTGTTAAATAATTTAACTGTTTTACACAATATAACTTTTATAAAAAATGACAAAATACTTTTAATAAAATTTTTCTATTATCAAAATGTGCCTGTAAATGTTTTATGTTTATTTCAGTAAATACAGTCACACACAGATATTCCAACACATAAAACTTGCCTATCAAATTAATCTGAATGATTAAAAAAAACTACAACTTAATATTCAGAAAATAAATTAGTAAGACTATTAGAATTAAAATATTATTAAAGAAATAATATTAGACTTTATTAAGGATAAATTAATTTTAAAAAAGTTTAATAATAAAAATCAGAAAATGATTAATTGAATAGTTTGTGTCTACAGACAACTGCTTATATGTGTTTTAATTCTAAATTTTAAATACCACTATCAAATCGTTGAAAAATATATATTATCCTATTTACCAATACAAATGCAAATATAGAGAGAACAAATATTTCTTTCCTCTTTTCTTACTGCTGCATGAGTAGTTGATCATGTAGGGTTTGAACTTTGATGGCCTACAGCTTCCTTTTTGAATACAAAAAATGTGATAATGATTTTTTTTTCATTTTAATTTAATTTTATACACACTATTGCAATTTAGTTACAGGCTAAATTGGAATGTGCACTATATATATATATATATATATATATATATATATATATGCAATATTACATATTACAATATATATATATATATATATATATATATATATATATATTGTAACTATACAAAAATAATATGATGATTGTGTGCTTGCAAGAGACATTCAGGTAGTATATTATGTGAACATTCAATAAATGCAGTCATCAGCCTGAAGTCGAAGAGAACATTTTATTGCATCAAATGTATTTTAATTAAGTAGATATTCATTTGTGTTTAGAATGACTGCATTCAAATTTATCCATATAATTATATTATGAATTAAATCTTAATAGATATCTCTTAAATTTAAGCTTGTATGTATCACTAATTATAATAGGCAACATTGATAAATAAATACTTTTCCATTTGCTCTTGACAAATAAACAATATGTAAATAGAATATATACATTGGAGTTAAAATAGTATATATCTTAATAATATAGAAGCACACGCATGACAAAATAGTTTCCTGTTTAATAAATAATTTAAAAAAAAAACAGAAAACCAAGTGTTAATGAATTAAAACTTATATATATATTTATTTACATCACTTGTAAAGAATGAAATGATTATTATTTATTTACAATTAATAAATATTGATTTAGTTTGCTTTAGCTTCTGCTTTCCTAGAAAACAAGTTCTCATAAATAAAGTATAAGTTTCATGGGTATATATTTACATGTAATAATGTGATGAGTATACATGTATATTACAAGAATACATGTATGCTATAATAATCTACTTTCCATACAACTTACCATTAAGCTAAGTTATTTCTATGCTAATTTGTGTCTAATTAAATGTTTACAAGCTATATTTAACTATAAACCTAACTAGAATTTTCAGAGACAACAAAAGAGACTTTTTCCACTATATTTTTAAAGAACTGTTTCATTATGCATTAACATTATTATCTGAATTAATGTGTATATGTGCTTTCCATTTTATTAACAATTGTCAATTAAATAGTTTAATTTGTCTTAGTAAAATATTTAACATTGTATTGGCCAGATAATTAAAGATATGGTTAAACACAAAAATAAATAAATAGGTAGAAAAACATAAACATAGATGGATATATTAAAATTAGTTAGATTGATGAATTGATAAATGAAAAATAGATGAAATAATAGATAAATGGTGGATATATTGGTAGATGTATATAGATGGATGGGTAATCAGATGGATGGATGGAGATATATATGGATAGAAAGATGGAACCATAGATAGATGGATATATAGATAAATAAAGAGAGAAACGAATAGATAAATAGTAGATAGGTTATTGGCTGATAATAATATGGATGTCTGGATGCATAAATAATTATATAAGATAGAAAATTAGACCAAATAAATAAAAATGAATATATAGAATAACATATACAACTAGTAGAGAGATAGATAAGTATCTCTTTAAACAAATAAAAATAAATTAAATTATAAACAGATTTATAGAAAAATAATTAGACATATTAAATAATTAATAGATAGAGCTATGTAAATAAATAAGAAATAAATGGATAAACATATAGAAAGACATGTAGATAAACAGAGAGGCAATAAATAGAGAGAAAAATCGAAAAGATAGATGAGTATCTCAACTTACAGATAAAGATACAGGTAAATAATAAATAGATTGATAGAAAAATAAATAGAGGGACAAGTTAAATAATAAATTGTTTGATAAATAAACAAAAACAAGTAAAATATAGATCGATATATAATTATTAAATTAATAGTTAGCTAATAATTGTATAAATCTGTGGGTTATAAAACAGTTAAATAATTCACAAAGTAGCATTGAGCTGATTAATATGTGTACTTTATCAGTATCATTATCTCTTTATTGAGAAACCCATCACTCTCTCTTTTTTAGTAATCTCTTTATGTGGTTATTTGTTTACTGTCTATCATTTTATTTATCTATTTTTCTACTTACCAATGACTTATTCATTACTTATCTATTTATCTGTTTACCTATATATTTCTCTAACAAGCTATCTGCCTATTCATCCACCCAACTATCCATCCATCTGTATATCTGACCATCCATACATCCCTCCATATATTCATCTATTTATATAATTTTTATTCACCTATATATATACATTTATTTACATATCCAACCATACTTTTAATTATCTAGCAAATCAACCAAACATCAACTATTTACCTATTTTATTTATTTACATATCTATCTATATGATTTTCTACTATTTATTTATTTATTTATTCAGCCATTTAATCATTTAACTATTTAGCATACAACCAGTCTATCTATCTTTATCCTTTAACCTACATATATGCATGCCTATGTCCCTGTCTGTTTACCTTTAAATCTACCTACACACATCTCTCTCTCTCTCTCTCTCTCTCTCTCTCTCTCTCTCTCTTATATATATATATATATATATATATATATATATATATATATATATATATATATATATATATATATATATATATATATATATATATATATATATATATATATAGTATAAGATAACTTATAACCAACCTTCATACCTGTCCCAGTTTTTTCACAAAGTTTGAATTAAGACCAAGTGGTTAGCCAAATAAAATATCCTACATACCTGCTTATACTCACAAAGTATATACATATATAAACATATATATAAAGTAACACATCTTTATCTAGTTGTAGGAATTAACTTTTTTTCTTCAATTAATATCATTAACTAAAAGAAAAATTAATTGAATTAGTGGACAGAAATGATCAAAGGTCAAAATTTATAAGATGTCAAAATAGTTGCTAGGTGATCAAATTTCAATAATAAAGATTAAATAAAAATAATAATAATAATGCTTTATATATATATATATATACAATTAAGTTGTAACAATAGGTTTTAGCTAGCATGAGAAAAACAATCTTTTGTTTACTTCACTTGTGGTCTAACAGTAAAACTGTCAAGATATAAATAAAATAAGTCTTCTTTTTTTTTTTTTAGAAATAAAATATTCAGTGTTTAAAAAGAAAAGAAAACAGTAAGAATATGTATTTTAAAATTTAATGTTGGTAGTTTAAAGTTAATACAAAATCTTTATAATTTGAATAATGGATACTGGAAATTTAAACATTAATTTATAATAACCAAGAATAAACTAGTGACTTAATTTATTCTATAAGATTGAATTCGTTATTTTGTAAATAATGCAAAGGAAATGTAAAGCTACTAAAAATGGACTGTTTTTTTTTTTGAAAAGCTAATTTTATTTATAATTAAGCTACTAAAAATAATAGTCAATTATAAAGAAATCATTACAATGTGTGTGGGGAAGAAAAACCAAAACCGGCAACATTCCAAAGCTAGCTTCGATGTCATTATAAAGTGAACCGTCAAAATGTCTACTTTACAAAATGCTGGTAAACATCAATCTTCATAGGATTTATAGACATTCCAAATAAATAATTTGTATGTGTTTGTTTTAACCAAGCAGCATGAAAGATACATCAATCTTCATAGGATTTATATACATTCCAAATAAATAATTTGTATGTGTTTGTTTTAACCAAGCAGCATGAAAGATATAAATATCAACAGAGTTGTTGAACAGGAACATTATGCATGGGGATTAACATTTAAATTTATAAACTCGTAACTGTGACAGAATTCTTGCTTTCCTTAGGATATATATATATATATTGTGCCCTTTTCTATAGGTCAGTAATAATTCATAACAGTCAATTACTAAAAATTTTAAATTTTAGAATATGTTCTTTTGATTTATTAATTATGGTTTGTCAATTATATCTTTAAAGTACAATTTGAGGCTAAAGCAAATACGTAGTATATAAAATTATAGCGAATTATTTAAAAATAGTTATGAAAAGCTTAAAATATTGTTTCATATGGTTGTAAAAGCTGGCCATATTAACTAACTCAGCTATAAATATTAAAAGTATGTTTAATAAGCTCGATTTTAATAGTCTTAAATGTATAGATAAATAAATGTTATACAGTATTTAAATTTATAAACTATGTTTAATAATCAAAATTAATATAATATATTTTAAAAATAAACTTTATGATGGTGAGAATTGTATTTAATTCTATATTTTCTAAATTGTTCTTCCAAATTTTATAATTATTTTATATAATATAATAAGTGTATCAATTATATAAATCTAGGCAGAGAAATAAATTGAAAATCGTCTGTCAAAGTTATTAATCATGTGACTTGTATACTAATACTTTCACACACAGGCTTGTTTGTATTTAAAGTAACAAAGTTTAAAATATTTTAAAAGTTATATTATACAATTGGATAGAATTATTGCCTATCATAAAAGCAAATAATAATAAATATTAAGTTAACTATCATATGTAATGTTTTAAGTAATGTAATAAAGACGAATACAGATATAATAAAAATTAAATATTTTGTTTAAATAAAAATAGATAAACAGAATAGGTTATTAAAGTTATTTTAAATGTTTAAATAATTTTAATAAAATAATAATTGATTTAAAAGTAATATTTTAAATAATGTTTTAAGTTCATTACGTCATAATTTTTAATTTTGAAAGTCAATTCTGCTATAAACTGAAAATATGTAAATTTGTTCTCAAGTTAAAGTAAGAATCAACCAATCAAATGAGGTATTCTTACAGATTATAAATATGAATTGCACGGGGTATAAGAGGAGATTAATAATGTATTGAAACCAAAGAAAGGTATATTAGCAGCTCTCAAAGAGATAGTATTTTTTTTTTTTTAATTTTTATTTTAGTCAATTTTTTTTAGTACTTTCTTATTGTTTTATTTGCAAAAAACTAATTGATAATTTTTAAAAGTATTTTTGCAGAAGAGGGTGTTAAAATATAATAATTTAGAAACTTCATGGAGATGATTTTCTAATTTTTTAAAAGTTACTTGCCAGTAGTATTTTATCTGAAGTTTAACCTAGACTACGCAATAGAGATGAATATACTACGAAATAAAATGGATATAAATTGTAATACTGTAAAAATGTTTGGAATATTTATTGATATGGCTTTATTAATATTTCACCGGAGAACTGTTTTGGTACATAAAAAACCACATCTCGGACATTATACGAAGTCTAAAAAAATGTATTGAAAGGTATTATTTATAAGCTTATCCAAGATTTATTTTTTAAATAATAATAAGACAATTATATTTCATGAATCATTTTATATAATATTATATCAAAAGGAGTAAAATGTTGTATCCTTTCTGAAGGTAACATTTTTAAAAAATATTTTCAAGAATTAAAGAAAGAACTCAGGAGAATATGTTACAGAAGCATTTTTGGTATTAAAATATCCGGTCTTAGAATTATTTAAAATGTATTTAGAAAAGATATGTTTAAAAGTACTTGAAGTTTTTTTTTAAAAGAGATTTATAATAAATACCAAACGAAAGTTTAAATGTATTAAGAAAGAAACTTATATAAAAAAGTGAACATATAGTTGAATAAAAGATGGATCCATGGAAATATAAATAGTACTTAAAAGTTTATTGAATATTTTTAAAGTTAAATTAGATGGATTGATGCATTGGAAACACAGAGAATATTGGTAGAGAAGATTAAGAAGCTTCACAGGATTAATTAATATTATGATTTAATAATTATCATCCTAAATACTAAAACCAAGGATTATTTTCTATAAATTTTACTAAATGGATTAATAATTATTTTTATTTTAAACTTTAACATGCTTGGAGGAGAACATTTTAAAAACTCTAGAGAAAATAATAAACATTTTGGACTTATCAGGAACTATCGTCAAGAAAATATGTAATTATAGTTTTGATTCCTTTTATTTTGATAACCTAGTTTAAATCTAAATTTTTATATAAGATTAGGAAAAAACATAAAAACATTAATTTATTAATATTAAAAATTTTTAATATAACAATCTAATAATTTAGCTAAAATATTTTAATATAAAGTGTATGGGTGTGAATTTTTTGTATATATCTGCAATGCTCAAGTGAATAAAGGAAGCCTACTGAACATGATGACTAGATAAAGGTTATTGGTAATAATAATAACTATTGATAATTTATAATGTATATATTTTTTTGTTTTCTTTAGATCATCCATAAATTGGAAGAATGAAGTGTAAAAGTTTTTTACTTATATGTACCGCATTTCATACAACATTTTAAAAAACATTATGAGATAGGATTGATTTGAAAATATGCATAGGACAATTTTTTTTTATTAGTGATATAATCCAACATAACAAATAATTATGTGATTCTTTTAAAATTTTCATGTTATTGGATATTCAAATATTGTCTAAGTAGATTGTATGTGATTAGACATATAGAATAATGAAGTAAGCAGACTTTTCTTGTGGAACAGCTAGATTGTTTAACTATTAATGAATTTTATTTATTGTTTTGTAAATGCAGATAGTTATTTATCGATGTAAGATGTGGAAAATCTTGAGAAATAATGTTGAGATAGTGGCTTGGAAGTACTTAGTGAACAGGAAACCAAGATGATGTTTTAAGAAATAGGATGTTATAAGGAATGGAAATAATATTTAGTCTTTATGTGAATATCAGCATAGTTAACAAAGCCCTATGACTGATACACATTTTATTTGGACAGTGTTTATATTTCTTTAAATATTTGATGTTCTAATCAAGCTGAAGAAATAGCTTTAACATCGTCCCTGTACTAGAGGATATTAGGCAGGTAAAAGTCATACCTCTTCGCACTGTGCCATGATTTTGAGATATGTTAACAGTAATACTCTAGCTTTCTTCCTTAATCCTATGCATCTGTTTTCGCTATCTTTATTTCACGTAACTGTATCATTTAGTAAGATATGTTTAAGAGAAATGATAAATAATTTAGAAGTTAGGTTATGCTATCGTTTTGTATCAGATTGGTTTATTTGCTTAGAAGGAATAGGACGTTATAACTTAAAATTGAAGATCCAAAGTATCCTAAGGAAAGAAAAGAATCATAGAATATATTTTTGAATTTTATTTTGGAAAATAAAATATAAATTTTTTAAAATAAAGTATCTAAACAAAGATATTTTCTTTAAAGTGATAATAATTTTAAATGCTTTAGTATTATTTTTTAAGAGAAAAATAAGTATTGCATATTTTTGAAATACAATAGTACAAAGTAAATTATGTAAACAATATGCATAGTATATTTTTTGTTTATTGATTAACTGAAACATACTGATGATTACACTTATATCATACTAAAGTAAGGCTTAAAGAAGAATATATTATGATTAGTAAACATTGTGTGATAAATACTAAAATCTAGTACTGAATTTTGGATAATATTTTGTGTATCATCTTTGACTTTGCAAGATAAATTTTTTTTTTTAATATTTTGAGAAATCCATACTCATTATAAAATTTTGTTTTCTATAGAATGCTTTTCTAAGTATGAATTTTTTAAAATAAGATAGTTTAATAATATTAAGGATAAAATGCTGTTGCTAATAAAGTAGATAAATATATTTGAAATAAGTTAACCATAATGAGAAACCAAATAGTAACTTTTTTTTAATTTTCTCCTAAATCTAAATAAAGATATAATTGAAATATAAATTATTTTTTTATAACCCGGTAGATCAAACTGTAAAGTAAAAAAGTTAAGGATATCCACTGTAAATAGTGTAAATAAATTGTTTATTTATTTGTTGTTAGTAATAAACTTTGTTAAATGTTTGTTATTTCAAAAATTTTGTGTCTGAGTTATTTATTTCTCCACATCGCTGCATGAAATCATGATATATGCATACTAATTGAAACAAATATATAATTTTGCACAAAAGATAAATAGAGAATTATTTTAAGAATTTTAAATATTTTATTGGTATTCATTATAATTAAATAATCATAATCTTACATTATTTTATTGGTCATAAATCAGTTATCACAATATTATATTAAATTATATGCTATCAGTTGCCACACATATTTTGTTTGTCAGATTATTAAAATGCTACCACGTATTTATTATATCATTACATGAAGATATAAGATCATATATTATCTGGAAGTGAAGATGCACGAGATTACAGGTTAGAATATATATATATATATATATATATATATATATATATATATATATATATATATACTGGGTGTTAAATATTATACCATGCTCTGCTAGAGTTATGGTATTTCATATCCTTCTAAGAGGAGGGAAAATTTATTTTTATTTTTTTCTAAAAGTGGTGCACAATAGCTATTAATAAATAGACTTTTCAAAGATATGCACATACCATAGGTCCTAAACATTCAGTCATTTGAGAACGATATTAACTAAAGGGGTTTTTAATTGGCAGACTCCTGTGAATTTACTGGTTCTATCAGTTTAGCTGGAAGTACCAATATTTTGTAGGAATCAATCATATAAATTGGTATCCATTTCTTTCCCTGTTAAATCTTATCACTTCATGCTCAGTGCAAGGTTAGGAGCAGAATTCCACAGGGAAGTAATGATCTGGTACAATATATATATATATATATTGATATGGGCAATATATATATATATATATATAATGGTCTGGTACAATTTAGCCTGTGGCTAAATTTAAGTAATGTGCATACAATTAAAATAGAGAAAAAATCATCATCATATTTTCGTTATAGAAAAGAAGCTGTAGGGCACACAAGTTGAAACCTACATGATCATGTTTCCACAAAAATAGGACAGAAAGAGAGTGGAGGAAATATTTGTGATTTGTTTGTTTGTGTTGATATAGCCCAAAAAGAATAGTCCATACCTTGAATTATTTCACAGTTAATTTAAAAGTTATGATTATAACACTTAAACAGTTGTCTGTGAATGCAAACTATTTAGTTAATCATTTACATATTTTGAATATTAACTTTCTTCAAAATTAATCTACACTTGCTAAATTCTGCTACTTTTATTCTCTATTTCTTTTTTTTCCTATGGTTATAATTTAAGTTTAAATGTTCTAATGATTTAATTTTGAATATTAAATTATAGTTTCTAAAAAGCATTCAGATTTTTAGGTAAGCAAGTCTTCTGGATGACAGTGTGTGATTGTGTATTACATAGATAAATTTGCAGTTGCATATATGTTAAGAGAAATATTATGTTAAAGTTTTTTTTGAAAATCTGTATCTGTAAAGAATGTTAATATATATTAATTAAACTCATAAGGATTTTGGTTGGTAGTACAGCTGAAAACAGTCAGAGATAGTTGTAGAAAAAATAATTAAATTTTATAATGTTAGATTTAAGATGAAGGTGTGAACATTAAAATAATGGATTTTTCCTGGATGGTTAATTATCAACCAATTTATTAATCTGGATTTTATTTTTTTTGCCAACAGTAAATTTGAAACAGATGATCAGTTTTAATCACATGATTTAACTCATAAAAATCATGTTTTCTATTTGATTGGTATAAAAACCCTCAGACTTGGAATGGGTAGATTATACATTAAATATTAAAACTATGGAAAGGACAAGTTAAAATTCTGCAAGGTATCAGTTTGAATTTCTGTCATTTTTTATACAAATTTTTGATAGTTTTTTTACAAGCCCATGACAGGCTAAAGTATATATGTTTTGTCTGTGTGACCATTGGCCAGCCATAAACCAATGCACATCTAAAAATGTCTGAACCAAAAGTATTCTACATCTTATGACTGATTGAGAAAAATAAAATTGAAGTGACTGACTGCTCATCCATGTTTTAAATAAAAGAAACATTTATCTGCATTTGAAAGCTAAATGAAAATAAATCATCTACTAAAAAGTGTTAAACCATGCTAGTTGAGTTATGCCAGTTAGTGAGTTTAAACCCCATCAAAATTATAAATATGAAAATAACAGATATCTTTAATCTATTAAAAGAATTATGCTGAACAGGAAAGGAAGAAACACCTTCCAGTGCCAAATAGTTCCTAATGAAGCAAGGAATTTCACCATCATTATCCCCATAAAAGAATTACAAGCCTCAAGTCAAGAAAAGAAAAAGACTTTTCCAGTGAACAATGGACATTGGTCATATATGTGTGTTACACATTGGTGTATGTGTTTGCTGCAAAATATATAAACATTTAACAAGCTGAATTTGAATTCTTGGAAGCGCCAATAAAATAAAAGTACTAGTAATATAAATTTTAATTATATATTTTCCTTTTTTATGATATCAAAGACTATTAGCAAAATTTTAATAACATTTTTTTTTTATCTTTTATTGTGTTTGAATTTAAAAAAAAAATAAAATCGAGTAAAACCAAGAGTTTCAGTAATAATAGCGATAAGCTTTAGTAATGATTTTATGTATTCTCAAATTATTATACCCACTTATTGATGAATTTTATTTTCTAAAGGGTATTATTATTGTATATTAATTTAAATTTATGAAATATTGTTAATATGTGAAAGGTTTTTTATTATTTTTTTAAATAATATTTTATTCATAATGGAGATCATTACACACACATACACAGTAATATAATGTATACTTGCTACATATATAATTGGATTATAAATGTTGAAAGGGATGGAAATATAACATTAGAGAAGTTAGATTATGGTTTTTGAAATAATGATTAGTAACCACAATAGCTTAGAGGGGGAGATAAATAATTTAAAACTTGTTTCTGTAAATATTTTATTTTTCTGAAACTAACACTTTTTATTAATCATTTTACTTTATATGTTGAGCTTAGGTTTATAAGTTTATACGAGTATGGATGCATAAAGAATGTTTATTTTTAATGATATATATATATATATATCATTAAAAATAAACATTCTTTATATATATATATATATATATATATATATATATATATATATATATAATTGTAGTAATTTCTTATCCAAATTGATGTACATTATACTATGATAAACATTGGATATTGTCATTAATGGGAAAGGGGGAAGAATTTAATATTACTATTACGATTTCAGTATAAATAACTCATAATTGTTAGACATATAAATTTTCATTTCTATTTTTAAATAGCATTATATTATAATAGTCCAGTAATAAATGTTAATTTGTTTTATTAAAAGAAGCATATATTTTATTAAGAGTATTCTTTATTAGTTATAATCATTCATCATAACTCTTGAATATTAATTATTTTGGGTTCTAATTTAGATATACTAAAGTTAGCCAAATAATTATGAATTTGTAAAAGCTAAATTTTGTGTTAGACTTAGTTCTAAAGCTGTGGATGGAAGTACCATCATCATCATCATCATAATGTTTTTAAAATTCATGATTTTGATAAAAGTATTTTATATAGGCCATAGATAAATAGTGATTTTCATGGTATTTGGTTTTCATTTGTGAGTCATTATAAGATAATAACCACCATTCCATCATCCACATCATTCAAGGATGAGTGAAATGTCACCATAAATTGATAGTGTTAAATATGAGCTAGCAAAACTTATGAAATGTTGAAATACATTTATACTATTAAAATCTAAGTGATAAATTTGTCGGATGAATTTTATATACACAATTAAAGCATCAAGAGGTTTTGTGTTTTCTTAATGTTTGTGTCAAATGTGTTCAAACCTGGTACATTTGAAATAAGAATAGAATAAACTTTGTCTAGGTTCAGATAATCTAGTGGCACTATGAAAGACCATATTCGCTTATTATTAACTTAGATATTCACTTAATAAAAATTAAGACTCTTATAAAAATTGGGTAAAATTACTGTTGGATTTATTTTGGAGATAGTTATTAGGTTACCAATGTACTCACCCACTTGATATTATTTCATAAGTTACAATGTCTTAATATTTTATTTAAGTTGCAATGTGTTACGACTTGTTTATGGAGTTTACAATGGCTGGCTAACTAGAGTTTGAAATAGGACAGAAACCTAGGATGGCTATAGTTTATGAGTTTTATAGCTTGTGAGTTTACAGTTTATAGTTTATTATGATAAATTTTGTCAACTTTTCTTTTCCATGCAAACCACATTTTGCAGGCTATTTTGTAAAACAATATTTATAAATTAAAGCATTTTTATAAAAGTAATTCTGTGTTTTTATTATGTTTTTATTTTTCCTTTATGTTAGTTTGTATATATATATATATATATATATATATATATATATATATATATATATATATATATATATATATATATATATATATATATATATATATATATATATATATATATATATTGTAGCCTCTTCAATCTTCACCTATATCACTTTATACACATATAAATGTCCAGGCGCCAATTCTATACAAGATAGATTAAATTTTTTAATTTAGATTGCATCTCTAATTATGAATAACACTCTTATTATAGCATTAACCTACATCATAGCTCAGTTGGGGAATATAGGGTTCATGGTCATCTAGAATGCAAGTGGGATGAGAGAAGCATTTATAAACAATAATTATATAATGTTTATTTAGTGATACTATAAGCACTTACTTAAGTCATCAAATGAAAGAAATTTTTGTATTAAATCAAGAATCATGACATGTTCAATTCTCCCACCATCCAAGTACATGCCAGACCAATCACCCCACTCATCTAATATGTTTGGAGAATCACTGTAACAATAATTAATCTACAGATATTTGATTTAGATTGCACAGCTATACCATTGTTTATTTAAATGATGAAATAATCTCAGGGTTCTATTATATGAATAATAAGTCAATCCTATTATAAGATGATTATTAAGTAATGAGGACTATTGTGAAACTGACAATTATTAAAATGAAATAAAGAATAGACAATGATAGAGATTGGGTGCATTTTTATATCACATCACTATCTATGTTAAACATTGGAAAATCTATATCTTGGCATTATACAATGTTTGGATCATGGCATATACTATTAAACTGATAAGTAATACAGTTTTAAACGAGGTAAAATTTATATCTTGGCATTATACAATGTTTTGGATCAATTAATTCAGTATTATTTAAATAAATGGCATATACTATTAAACTGATAAGTAATACAGGTATATTATGTTGAACATATATGTGTGTGGAAATGGTCAATTGAACGTATATGGCAAATTAATTCAGAGGGAATCTTACTTCAACAAACATTTATTACAAGTCATATTCTTTTACAAACACATCGATGATGATTTAATATTAATTTCACATTAACTACAAGCCAGACTAAATAACATTTAAATTACATAAATCCTATACACTTAATATTTGGAGGCTCTTTCTCTTATCTCTTATTTCAATAATATTTATAACTCCATTTATTAAATTATTAGCAATACAAAATAATTATATATTCAAGTACCAATGTTTATATCATTTATTTTCATTCTGTGCTCTCAATGAACAAAGAAAACGGTATCAAATAATTAACTAATGCAATTGAAATTATTTCCATGTGCCTATAAAGTTATATTTACTATATGAAATTAAATAATAATGTGAAAGCTAAACACCTTCAAACAGATACGCTTTAAAAATGCTTATGTGACAGCCAATCAGATGGAATAATGGAATCATCTGATTGGCTGTCACGTAAGCATTTTTAAAGCGTATCTGTTTGATGTTGTTTAGCTTTCACGTTATTATAATATTATCTGTTTACGCTTAAATTTAATATATTTATATGAAATTAAGTAATAATTTTATTAAAATTAGCATTAAATAAAGTAAAATTTTGTAAACCAATATTACATCCATACCGGGAGGGTGAATGACCAGTAATAATAATAAATAAAATAATGATAATGTGGGTGATATAATTTGACAAGCTACGATGGTCTCCCTTCATATCTTTAAATTTATCATAGCTCCGAGTGTGTACGCATTTATAAATTCACAATCACATCACATTTATTGATTATATTTTCCATCGGTTCACTTGCAGAATGAATAAACTTCACAACATGGCACCATGAGACGATCATTAAATTATTAATCCAACTTTAAATATATTACAGAAATCACTAAAACATTTATCTGAAATAACTAACATAAACTACATGACAATAAATACATGGAATGAAGAGGGAGAGCAAAATGCTAACAAATAAATATTCGAATATGGGCACGTGAGAGTTAAAAAAAACTCCAAACATCAACTTAATTCATCAACATCATAATTACCAACTTTTCTGACACAAATGGTGTGGAACCCAGCCGACTTATCATGAATAAATGGGGCATCTACCACTTCAATTTAATAAATATAATTATCGCATCATATATAATCAAACAAGGAAATATACTATCACCCATGGCTCAATAGGTAAATAAATAAAAGGTGCATTAGTCAATTCTAATATCATGATCATATTATCACAATCTTTAATGCATAGCACCAATCGCAACCTATAGAAAAACAAACAAGCATAAATCTAACTCTTATAAAATAGCTTATGATAGCGACACACACGCGAATATATAATCATGTATGAAATATTTTCGAAATCACATCAGATAATAAAATATTATATTAGCATTACTTAAATTACAAATGAATCTACTAATATCTATGAAAAATTATGAACATCGAATTTCAAATTAGCGTAAATACTATTAAATAATCCTAACTATTCGGAAGTACTAGCATACATATTTTTATGTATCTATTTGTTATTACCAACTAATGAATAATGATAAAGCATGCAATTTGCTCCAATATATGAGCACTGGAATATATATTTTTTTTACATAATACAACAAAAGAAAATATTACCAGTTTGCTATAACTTATACCAAAATGTCTGAGATGCTCTAGATGAGACTAGGCAAATAAATACATAACAATAATAAATCAAATTAATATCAAACTAAACACAAAAGTAAAAAAAAAATGAATAAATACATCTATCTATCTATCATTTGCAATGGAAGAAATGCATATTAAACCTTCTGTCATTAAAATAAAAGTTCTCTTTTGATCTTTTTTTTTTGTTCTTTAGTTTAGTTCATACTTGAAACTTTAAAAGCAGAAATGCACGCGCAGCTCACGATGATAAGACAAATAAACAAACATTAAAACATATAAACATTTCTTCCGCGGGATAAACATGAATTTGGCAAAACAGCAATAGTCTCCAATGTTCTTAGAGTTTTCTAATGGACATTACAAGCAGCTTTTGCACATATTTGAATCAATATATTTTCCATAAACTTTCCACAGCTCAGCAAGATCATCCAAATAAATGTTTATGATCCACGTTAATTTTAACTTTGTTCCTTCTAAAATTTCCAGCATTTAATAAAATTTAATAGGGATTAAGTTAAGCGTTATTTGGTCATCCATGCTTATACACATTTCTGATAAATAATTATCAAATATCATTAAATCACACATTATATCACTCATATATAAGTGTGAATGGTAATGTAATTTTGTATCCATAACTATTCTAATAAAGTAGAATTCTAGAATGAATAATTCCTCTCTTTTAACGTTAATTTACACAATAAAAATAGAAAACTTATTAAATGAAAGTCAATAAAATATTACACTAACAGTTCAGCATAATATTTCCAATTATTATTAGTATTTTTAATTTACTTACTTCCAGTATCACACTATTCATTATAAGTAAATTATAGCAAAATTACATTAGCAATTTTTTTATAAATTAATTTCCATGCATCTTGAATAAAAGTAAATTTGAATTGTTAATCAATAAAAGCTAGAGCCAGTGAATCTTTAAAAGTTTAACCCTCCATATTGAATAATTCTATCCTGTGTTCTTCACAATTATCGTTGGCATTCATACTTGAGTAGTATAAGAGAAGTTTAGTTAGTAAAAGGGAATAGTAGAGAACTCAATGAAAATATTAGGTTCACTTGTTTTGTTACATAAATTATCTCTACTTTATTTTTACTGCCTTTTCTTCAGAAACGTATTTCACCTTCTGTAAAACTTTTTCTGAAGTCTTCTGTTTATTTAGCCATGCCTCTTTTTTTAGTTATAATGAGGCCAACAATATGCAAAATTTATTGCTTGTAAAAAAAATTTAGGAATAGAGTATTAGGAAAACAAATTAAGTTACAAATATTAACTTATAATAAATAAAATAAATAACTTTTACATTTTCAAATGAAAGATTTTATGCAATAAATAATTACTGAAAAATTAATAATATTAACTGATGGTGTGTGTGTCTGTCTTTCCATTAATACAGAGGTCTATTAATGACTTTGCCATTAGCAATTTCTATTGCAAATAAATAATGTTATTGCAAGAAGGATATTCTGAGTGATAATTAGAAATATGAATTAGGTGTGAAGTGTGAGATGATGTGAATGAACATGCAACAATATATACAAGTTAGATCTTGAAATAGCAATACATAATAGATTAGAAAATTAATGAATAAGCACACATTAGGGCCTTACAGACAAACAATACACACTTCCACTAGTTAATCTTTCATACCAACAACTCTTGACACAACCCATTTCCCTCTCTCACTATTAGATATACATAAAAAGAATTGTAATGATTGGTACACTCCAACTAACGTACTCAGAATTTTTTTACCGAATTGTATATAAAGTTATATTACAATTCATTCTTTTTTTTATTAAGTACCCATGACCACTATTGGCACAATGTGAACTTCCCACATTCCTTCATGGTGACAATCTGGAAGGTCACATTATATATATATATATATATATATATATATATATATATATATATATATATATATATATATATATATATATATATATATATATATTTTTATTGTAAATTGAATGTCAGGGTATTTTATTATCATGATATTATTATTTAGATATTTTTCTATTTACTGATTTAAGGTAAATTTTATAATGCCTTTTATTCAAGTAGAGATAATTATCTCTGACATTATTTTTAAAAAATAATGTTTATGAGTGTTTCATTTACTTTTAGGTAAACAGCCAATGTATGTTTATTAGAAGTTTACTATTTCATAATTATTATGATATAATAATTTTTATGATTAAATTTTAATATAACTGAATATTTATTAGTCATTTTTATTAATATTTACTTTGCTATTATGTCCACATTACCTTTTATAAATTTTTATTGTGTTCATTACATATATGTGTATTTCTTATTTAATTCAGAATTTTTACTGTGCTATTTTAAAAATTTTACAGTTTAACTGATCAAAAACTTGTTGGTTTCAAATATTGCTTAATGTCTGTCATTTTTATTGGAGATATTAAGCTATTCACTTCATCAGTGTTAATTTTGTTATCTTGCTATTATTTAGTATAGGATTTATACCTTTGAGCATTACACTTTATGAGATGTTGTTTTGTTTATTGTGCTTTGCAGGATGGATGAGCTCTCCCCATTGTTCACATATTGTTTTTTATTCCATGAGAGGACAACATTATTTATACTCTAAGATTACATATGTATGTTGTTAAGATGCATAGATTCCATGAGAAGATCATTTTATGGTGGGTATTCCATTTTATTATGATATAAGAGTGCATCCACCCATACATTTTTGCCTAAGATATTTGTTGGAATCCACCATACTATTGTTCATGTTGTTCTGCTCTATGGAGCCTATCTTTATCAATCTATCCCTCATGATGTTATTAAATATTTTATCACCATGGAAGGAGAAGTTATTTGTGCTTGTTAGAAATGATATGGCAATGATAAGATAGTTATTAAAGTACTTAGTTCTTTAAGGTGCACTTAGTTATTTGTAATTAATTGTATTTGCGCTTTATGCAAAAAAGTGAAGCTTGTCTAAATCTTACAAAGTTATATGGCTTAGTGATTTCAGAGCTCTTGAGTCTCCATAATCATAGCCTACTTTTAACTGAAGTTACATCGTGGTTTATGTAAAATATTTTATGTAAATATTTATAATGACCATTTTTTGGATATTGTAAAGCACGATTCCTTCCGGTTTATTGCATTACTGTCATTTGCAATAAAACATACTTTTTTGACTTTTCACTTTACATCATTGCATTCCATGCACAGTGCCCTTGCTATAGTGGGTTCAAACCTATGCCAGTTGTTCTTTGGTGCTGAAAGAATATAGATTTGTTTTCATCGTTAATTATTTCTTTCTTGTACAAATAATGATGTTGAGCTGTTCTAGTTGAGATGTTGGCACGGGTCACCCCATAGTATGCCACTCTACATCCATTGGTTGGGCATGAAATCCTATAAACTGCTTGGGATATTTGATCCGAAGGTAATTTATCTTTGGTGTTGTTTATTATTCTGTTTGTTGATGGTGGGGTGTGGAATCCTAGTTCAAAAAACTCAGCAAATATTTTATAATATTTTCTAGCAATTGATGGTATGTATGGAAGCATTATTCTTGGTTTCTTGTTTTTGACCATGTTAGTTTGAAATTTAGTTTGAAATTCCGTGTAGTGGTATTTTTAAGTGAAACAGAGTCTGTATTGTGCTGCTGTGCCTTGCCAGTAGTTCACCAATAAACCAAAAAGGATTAGTAATATAAAATGCTTATTTTTGGTACATAGCATAATAAGAAATGAACATATACAGTGTTGTTTTTTATCACCATCTGAGGAATAATTCGCCAATGGATTAGTAGGTCAAATAATATTAAATGTTTCATTATTTTGTGGATATAAATCAAGAATATTATATGTGTGTACATGACTTCTGATGAATGTTCTCTTTTTATTGGTATTTTATTCAATAACAATGCTAGTCAATTGTTATCTTATTTGATTGGATGTGATAATCATCATTATAATACAAGTTTTCTAGTTGAAAATAAGTCACGAAATAGTTGAGATTAAAGTTCTTTTAATCTGTAATGTGTTAATTTTGCAAATAAACATATTATGAGTTGTTACCTGACAGAGGGATATATATATTTCATAAATTACATGACTTAGTTTGTAATTTAAGCTATCTCATTTTTATTGATTCTCGTTAAATGTTTAATAAGATGATTTAGCTAGGACAGCTTAAAATAAATTAGTAAAATATTGAAACTATTTATCTCAACTCAATTTTTAATACTATTTATCCAAACATTTTAATACCAACGGATAGTTTGTTAGTGAGGCAATTCTGTATAAGTCTATTGTTATTCTACTAAATATTTTAGCAAAGCCTACATTTAGCAAATAACATTCAATCATGTTGTAAATTAAATTTTTCTTATGTGTATCTAGAATATTAATAAATGTATTTGTTCATTATGTAAATCTAGTTTTTGTTTTTCTATATGCAGATTGTCTTGTGTCCAGAATTTTCATTTATAACAGAAATCTTTGTAAATCAGATGATAATTTTTATATGCAGATCCAATATCTCAATGTTATTAAAATTGCAAACGTTCCATACATGCTTCAATTCTAAGGTGGGATTGTAATCAAAATAAGTTAATATTTATTTAATCTTACTTCAGATTATTGATCTATTTTTAGACTGCACATTATTTATTTATTATATTAATAAAGTACAGTAATCAAACTTAATTATTTTTATTGCGTTGTTGTTGGGGTAGTAAAACGATATAAAATGTATTTTTTTTCTATTATTTTGAGTGACATCCTGGGTATAAAACTATAATTTTCTAATTTCATATAATTTTTTATACGATTGTCAAGCAGATTAAACACTTCTTTATGTAATGATTATTCTTAATGTAGTATATTAGGATACATTAGCTTGTAAGAGAAATGTATATCTCCTAGAATCTGCCAAGAAGCCAGTTATTTATTACAACAATACAACAATATGCTTTTCCAAAATTAAAAAGATGAACCTTGAGATCATTATTTATTATATTATAATCATTAATCAATTCATTTGTATCACAATTATGGTGATGGTAAAATATTCATTACTGTTTATCCTATCATAAGAAAGGTTCATTAAATTTGCACTCTACAAGAGTAGAATAGATCAGATCACGTCAATAAATGACTCATATTAGATGTTACTCAAAGTGCAAAATATTTGTTGCTCAGAGAATATATTTTGATGTAGAGAAATGTGTGTTTTTGAAAGTGCTGCATAAGGATGAATAATGTTTTTCCTCTTTCTAGTTTATTTACTTATTTATAATTATGCATATTATTACTGCTTTGAAATTTCCTTTTATCTTAATAAATGTCTCTGTATTAAAAGTGAAAATAACTAAACAACTACTGAGCTTATCCCAATGCATTATTCATCTTTTGTGATATAAAAAATCTCTCGTACATTCTCATCATCTTAATATTACCACTTTCACTTCTTTTTTAGTTAGAAGATATATATATATAAACCATTATACAATTATAAATATTCTGGATATTTATATATTCTTTTTTAGTTAGAAGATATATATATATAAACCATTATACAATTATAAATATTCGATAACGCTCTCTGTTTAAAAATCTATATCTCAATAATAGTGAACCTTAAAATCATTTTAAATTTCGCTATTATTGACATATAGATTTTTAAACAGAGGGCGTTACTGGATATTTGTAATTGTATAATGGTTTATATATTTGTATAATTATTTCAGTTGATGTTAACAGTAACTTTCTTATATATATATATATATATATATATATATATGTACCGGGTCGAACCGCTGAAACCACCTACTTATACATATATATAAGTTTTGGCCGGTTTCAAACTCCTTCATAATACATTTATAATCTTATAAAGGTTACATGAACGAACCGGCACGTTCGAGCAAAATGGGAGATCTTATTGATAGCTTTAACTATCAACAATGGCCCATCTCGGCTGCTAGATTCAAACCCCTACTATCCAAATACTTTATTTGTTTCGGGGTAAACCCCAGGGTGCCAGCTAGTCTGAAGACTAACATATTCGGGCAGTAGGCTCATAATCCAGTGCTCGAAACAATTCCCTTAACTAGCCCAGTCTAATTTTAATTAGTTATAAAATATTGGTAAGAAGAGATTGATAAAAAGAATTGACTGACAGATAAAGTTTAAATTTAAAGACAATTTTTTTTAATCAACATTAATTAAGTTTAAATTTAATTTACTAACTAACATAAACACATTATAAACATTTTATAAATCCAATTTTAACACATGCACATTTTTAAATTAACACATGATAGTATATTTTATAAAAAAAGCAAAAATAATCTTTGACATTTTAAATTATCTCACATTTGCAAACATAATAATAAAGCATTTATAGCATTTGAAACTCACGCACACATATTAATAGTTCATTTTATGTATGATAGAGTTCATATAATTTGAGTCTTGAATATTTATGGATTACAGTGGTGACTACTACGTATAAATGATAATAATAAAATATATACCTAGGATTTTTTTGCTTGTCGTTGGCTGCTTCTGCTGCTTCTGATGAATTATATCTAACCGGTTAGATTTTGACAATTTTTGACGAGATTTTATGCGAATCCATTTTTATTCTTGAAGACAGTTGAATGTTTGATGGAGGATTTTGGAGTGGTTATAAAGACATTATTTCACAGGCAGGCTTTGATGATCTTGTTGGACAAAGGGCTGAAGCACCAGCGTATATTTCCATAAGATTTTCCGCACTGCATTTCTGTTTCTGCTAAATAATGTAAACAAGACTGACACTGATAAATAGACTGAAACTGCAAACTAGACTGAATTGCAAACTCCAACTGAATGTCCGATAAAATCTAGCTATTTATATCTGTAAATTGTTTTCGTTTTTATATCCTCCGGGAAAAAGTGCAATAGGTGTTGTCAAAATTCCTTGATAACTAATACTATGACAACGTGTTTTTTGAATGATTGTTTGATTAGTAGTAGCTATTTTAAAACGTGTTGTTTTCATATCTTTAATTAGTAGTCCACCACTGTGTTTTTAAATACATTTCATTTCAATATTTATTTATTTTTTAATATTATTCTAACACGCATTATCTTATTAATGAGCTAACATTTATTTCTATTTACCATCGCACATATATACAGATTTATTCTACTAAACTGGAATGAAAAGAGATTTTTAACTTTTAATTTATAATAATAACACTCTTTCTTTTATAAACTCTTAGTTTGTTTTTTTTTTTTATATAGGAAAACTCCCTCTCCCCTCTTTAAAGTAATTAATTGTAACTTTCAAATTCTTTTTTCCGAAAGATTTTGATAATAATTTTTATACAAAATTATTTTATATACATGTGCCAATTTGGCATTGGCACATTACACCCCCCTCCATTTTAGAGTAAAATGCATCATTTTTGACCATTTTATCTCTTGCAATTTTAATTGTTGACTGTAAAGATTTATTAATTTATTATTTTAGATAATTCCTACACATGTGTATATGTGCAGCATAATTCTACACCTACTAATATTCTAGATATCGAGTTATTACTGGACTTGCTTACAGGGAATCTATAATAAATAAATCCCTTTTTGTACACAGCATAAGGTGCCGCAGTGCCAAGAAAATAACCTAAAAGGATATCTGGATAAATACATTTAAGATACGCATCATGAGGTATCGTATTTACCGAATATTACCAGTGTATGTGCGCGTACATACCCATGCATACTTACACACTCTTAATACACATTAGATTGACTTTATATTTTCATTACTAATCTTATAATATTATTTTTAAATTGTTACGAACATCTTTATTTAACACATGTGTATATGTGCAGCATAATTCTACACCTACTAATATTCTAGATATCGAGTTATTACTGGACTTGCTTCCAGGGAATCTATAATAAATAAGTCCCTTTTTGCACTCAATCATAAGGTGCAGCAGAACCAATAAAATAACCTAAAAGGATATTTGGATAAATACATTTAAAATACTCATCATAAGGTATCGTATTTACCGAATAATACCAGTGTATGTGCACACATATACCCATGTATACTTACACACTCTTAATACACATTAGATTGATTATATATTTTTATTACTAATCTTATAATATTATTTGTAAATCATTACGAACATCTTTATTTAACATGCGAGTAAAAAAAAAAATCGATTAGTTTATTACGAGTCATTCTTCATTATTATTTACTATAGATTTATTTACGCTTATTTATTTACCTTGATTTTATCGAGTTTATTTTAACTATTTGACCTACTTATTTATTTACGAACATTTTTCTTGATTAACATGTGCGTTGATCACTTTTCCTAAGTGTTGACCATTTCAAATTCTTATTTTTAGTTTTTATTTTCATCATTAGGTAATAAATGTAATATTAAGAGAAATAGGCAGCAAAGTATAAGGCAATTCAACACACAGATCGACTTTGTGCTGATTTAAACCAACTTTTAATTTCTTGCGGAAGTCATGACTACAGCATGGGCAACTGTTGTGCACAACGGATCATGAAGAGGGACTTTAAGATTGCGAATGGCAAGACTATCTCTACTGCACATTTGACTTACTAAAATACTTATTTTATTTGGTTACTGGGAATTTTTCTTCCAGATTTATTAATTTTTATATGCCAGGACTTTTCTTCTGGTGCATCATCATCAATATTAATTATTTTTCACACTACCCATCTGTAGAACAAAGTCACCATAAGACAAGGCTTAATCCAACAAAAGTCAGGCCTGGAATTTATCTCCTTGCCCAAATACTCGCACACACCTCAATCCTAATTTAATACACTTTTCTTTTTTTTTAACTTTATTTGATAATGTTTTATTTCCATTAATACGTTCATTATACACTTATTTATTTCATTTTTATTTTTAAAGCGTTATTTTTACTCTCTTTCTTTTTTTTTTTTTTAAAAAAAAACATTTTCATTTTGCTTGACTATTTTGATTTTACACATTTGTTTTGTTTGCGTCACGCTCCGCTATGTTCTAAACTTATGAGCTGGGGTATCAATATAATCAATGACATAATCGAGGATTTTTGACATAATCATTTTGCTTGTCTAATTCGATTTTACATATTTATTTTGTTTGCGTCATGCTCTGCTATGTTCTAGACTTATGAGCTGGGATATCAATATAATCGATGACATAATATTTTGACATAAATCATTTTATCGTTGCTTTGACATTTTAAAAACTCTAAGATTGTTATTTATTTACTATTATTAACTTTAATCATTCTTAATTATCCAAACTAACTTGATACTCATTTTTACATTTATTTCCTTAAATTTTGTTAAACATTTTCCATTATTCCGAATCCATGGTCATTATAAAATAGGTCAAGCCGGCAAATCCATCAGATTACATATTTTTAATTTTTGTCTGGCGGTTATTTAATATTCAGCCCTCCAAATAACTTTAGTGATCTAGCGTTAATCGTTCCTTTTTCTATATTACCTTTGGTTATCACAAAGGCATTGAAGTCGGTTTGATGGACTATACTATATGGGCTTTTGTAAATCATCTGATTTTTTTATAAATGTATTTCCGAGGATGACTCATGGAGTTATTTGTAATGTGCATGTTCGCACTCAGCTGGTCTGGCTTTTTTATTTCAGTTTGTAGGATATTTTGACTACGATTTATTTGATTTACTTTTACAGTTAAATTTATAACTTCAACTTTTATTTCTTCAATAATTTTTCTAACTTCTATCTTATTTTTTTCTATTGCTTGGTAAGCAGTCTCTATTTTATTTTCTACTTGTGTTTTAATGTCTTCTATTTCTTCCCTAAGTTCTTCTTTTATTTTATTCAGGCCCATTTCGCTCTGGTCCTTTAACTTTTCAAGCATTTCAGCTTGCCCTTCCAATTTACTCTTCATTTCATTATTTTGGTTTTTAAGCTCTTCAGCTATTTTTTTATATTCTTCGGCTGTTTCCTTTAGTTTTTCAAACATGCATGTTAATAAAGCTATGATTTCCCTTTCTCCCTTGTTGGGAATATTTTCTATATTTTTACCTTGAGCCTCCATTTTGGCTTTATTTCTTAACATTTATAATTTTAAACACTTTTTACCATTATTTTTGACACCGTATTTTATTTTAATAAGTTTACTAATTTCTATTTTATTGATTTCTTTCTAAACTGGAAATACACGCTGGCTCCGCCATTCCTTTGTCCATTTTTCTCCACCCGATCTGAATGCTTTAACTCCGCCCAAACACCCAACTGTCATTTATTTAACAGAACATAAATAGCATAAAATCTCTTTTCATTTAAAGAAGTAAGAAAAAAAATTTCGGTCAATTCTTTTTTTTATTTTTAATTTAATACACTTTTACTTACGTAATTTAGATTTCTTTAAGGTTTTTATTTTTAAACAAGAAAAAAAGCATTTATTTACTGTTATTTCTTAGGTTCAGCCCCAAACATTGGGTAAAGCCATTTATGTACCGGGTCGGAACATAAATGGCCCCATGTTGGGCGCCATTTATGTACCGGGTCGAACCACTGAAACCACCTACTTATACGTATATATAAGTTTTGTCCGGTTTCAAACTGCTTCATAATACATTTATAATCTTATAAAGGTTACGTGAACGAACCGGCACGTTCGAGCAAAATGGGAGATCTTATTGATAGCTTTA
The DNA here is from genome assembly GCA_028023455.1 of Epiperipatus broadwayi. NCBI lineage: Eukaryota > Metazoa > Onychophora > Udeonychophora > Euonychophora > Peripatidae > Epiperipatus > Epiperipatus broadwayi. Next base: position 164,695 of record JAQFVV010012858.1, on the reverse strand, counting down.
ACTATCAAAAATGGTCCATCTCAGCTGCTAGATTCAAACCCCTACTATCCAAATACTTTATTTGTTTCGGGGTAAACCCCGAGGTGCCAGCTAGTCTGAAGACTAACATATTCGGGCAGTAGGCTCATAATCCAGTGCTCGAAACAATTCCCTTAACTAGCCCAGTCTAATTTTAATCAGTTATAAAATATTGGTAAGAAGAGATTGATAAAAAGAATTGACTGACAGATAAAGTTTAAATTTAAAGACAATTTATTTTAATCAACATTAATTAAGTTTAAATTTAATTTACTAACTAACATAAATGCATTATAAACATTTTATAAATCCAATTTTAACACACGCACATTTTTAAATTAACACATGATAGCATATTTTATGAAAAAAGCAAAAATAATCTTTGACATTTTAAATTATCTCACATTCGCAAACATAATAATAAAGCATTTATAGCATTTGAAACTCACGCACACATATTAATAGTTCATTTTATGTATGATAGAGTTCATATAATTTGAGTCTTGAATATTTATGGATTACAGTGGTGACTACTACATATAAATGCTAATAATAAAATATATACCTAGGATTTTTTTTGCTTGTCATTGGCTGCTTCTGCTGCTTTCGATGAATTATATCTAACCGGTTAGATTTTGAAAATTCTTGACGAGATTTTATGCGAATCCATTTTTATTCTTGAAGACAGTTGAATGTTTGATGGAGGATTTTGGAGAGGTTATGAAGACATTATTTCACAGGCAGGTTTTGATGATCTTGTTGGACAAAGGGCTGAAGCATCAGCGTATATTTCCATAAGATTTTCAGCACTACATTTCTGTTTCTGGTAAATAATGTAAACAAGACTGACACTGCTAAATAGACTGAAACTGCAAACTAGACTGAATTGCAAACTCCAACTGAATGTCCGATAAAATCTAGCTATTTATATCTGTAAATTGTTTTCATTTTTATATCCTCCGGGAATAAGTGCAATAGGTGTTGTCGAAATTCCTTGATAACTAATCCTATGACAATGTGTTTTTGATTGATTGTTTGATTAGTAGTAGCTATTTTAAAACGTGTTGTTTTCATATCTTTAATTAGTAGTCTGCCACTGTGTTTTTTAATACATTTCATTTCAATATTTATTTATTTTTTAATATTATTCTAACACACATTTATCTTATTAATGAGCTAACATTTATTTCTATTTACCATCGCACATATATACAGATTTATTCTACTAAACTGGAATGAAAAAAGATTTTTAACTTTTAATTTATAATAATAACACTCTTTCTTTTATAAACTCTTTGTTTGTTTGTTTTTTTATAGGAAAACTCCCTCTCCCCTCTTTAAAGTAATTAATTGTAACTTTCAAATTCTTTTTTCCGAAAGATTTTGATAATAATTTTTATACAAAAGTATTTTATATACATGTGCCAATTTGGCATTGGCACAATATATATATATATATATATATATATATATAAAATACATATTTTGCGGGTTCATCCATGTTAAAAACTTTTAATACCAATACACTGACGTTTCGACTTGGTCACACAAGCCATCCACAGAGTGGATGGCTTGTGTGACCAAGTCGAAACGTCAGTATATTGATATTAAAAGTTTTTAACACGGATGAACCCGCAAAATATGTATTTTATATATTTAACCCGTGCAAATCTTCGTTTTAACATATATATATATATATATATATATATATATATATATATATTGTGCCCTTTTGTATGGGTCTCCATAAATTGTTGTATCAATCTGTTTGAAAAAATTTTAAATTTAAGATATATTTAGCTATATGATGTTAATTTTGTTAATAACAATCTTTCAAAAAGTGTAATTAAAGTAATTTATGAGTGTTTGATATGTGAAAATTGTGCTGATGTTTGAGAGAGACGTTTCAATAAAGATGATAATAGTATGTGGTTGGGAAAACTGGCCATAATTAATACTGCATTAATAAATTTAATAAATAAATGTTTAAAGCTAAAAGTTTTTAAAAAGACAAGTTAAAATTAAATGCATATATTTATTGTTGATAAAGATTAATATTTAATAGGTGTATATAAATATTTTAATTATTAGTAGTACATAATAGAAGATTAATATTTGATTTTAATAATATCGAATTATTATTTTAAAAGTTGTTATAATATATTGTTTATTTTAAAAATATTTATTTTAAAAAAATGAAATTGTTAGTTTATTTTTAGATTATTACAAGCGTTTGTATCTGTGTTGTAAAACAGATGTTAGTTAGACATATACACACATGCTTGTGAGTTTTTTTAGTAAAGTTGCCAAAACTATTTTAAAATTCTGTTATAAAAATTATAAGTATTATATTGGCTATCACGAGATAAAAATAAAGATAATTAATGTGAAATATTAAATCTGATTTTAAAATACTGCTTAAAAAACATAACGAATAAAAATAGACTTAGTTTGTTTATAAAAATAATCTTATAAAAGTTAAAAGTGAAATAAAGTAAGAAAGTATATTTTAAAAAAATGTTTAATGGATTTAAATAAATGATAAAGATTAATTTAAGAATTTAATAATGTAATAAATAATAAATATTAAATAAGTCATTATTTATTTTTAATTCTGTATTGTTGGTAAAATATGTAAATAAGCTAGCAAGTTGATTGTTTAATTTACCAATCAAGTGGGGAGTTGATTCCGGTATAAAACCAAGGTTCAATTGTTCGGAGGGGATTATGATTGTAATTTTTAAAGTAAAGTGTGCTATTAGAGATAGCTAAGTAAAATTATAGACGCTCTCGTAGTCATTTTTAAAAATTATAAGAGAGTGGTTTTAAATAATTTATAAAAAGTTTTACCGTCAAATATGCAGTGCTAATTTAATTATAGTTTCCTATTGATCGTCTCTATCGAAGCTCAATTTACTATCAAATAGTCATGAAGACATCGTATAAGGATAAAATGTATTGGAGACTTTATACTAAAAATATAACAAACGCTGGATTAACTAGGAGAATTACTAGATGGATAAAAGTAATATGTAGGACATTATATAAATTTAAAAGTTAATTGTAATTAATTTTATAAAGACAAATATTTTAAAGAAAGAGAAATACTTCTTTATGAAGAAAGTATATGTAAATTATAAATCTAAGTATATATCTTGGTAAAGATATGGTAAATAATAATGATTATATAAATACTTGCCTTGTAAAGTCTTTGTGGTTTAAAAGACTAAATTTTGACAGTTTTAAAAGGCAAATAAATTGGAAGTTTAATTGGCCGAGAAATACCTATAAGTAAAATTATTATATTATTAAAGTCTGAACGCTGGTCGTACAGAAGAATTAAAAAATTAATCTTACCTAAATTATTTTGTTAAGGAATGCGCAAATAAAATATACGTGGATATCCAAGTCAATTTAGAATAATTAAATAAGAATTTATAAACTTTTGACTAATTCCAAAATAATAACTTTTAAATAATTTTTTTCTTTAAAGAAATGAATCCGGATCCTATAAACTATTTTAATTTTATTTTGTTTATGGTGGAACTGACTTTTATTTTATTTTTTTTTTTTAAAAAAGAACGTTTTCATTTTTTCATAAAAACTTTTAAAACACGTGATGTACCGGAAAAGGAAGTAATGTTTGGTGAAAGTTTGTGCCTAGGAAAAAGAACAATTATGGGTGAAAGAAGACACCGTTGGATTTTATGTAATATGTTTTTTATTTATTAACTAACATAAATATTTAATTAATTATTGATTTGTTAAAGATAGGAAAGGTACATTTACATTTTAAAAAAATAACTAAATATTAATATAACATTTCATTGCATAAAGTTTATTTTTATAATTATACGACACATAATATTTTAAAGAATAATTGTTGAGTGTAAATGTGAAATTATTTTGTAAAACTATAATCCTGGAGGACATCGTATGGCGGACTGTACATTAGAGTATCATTTATGGTAAAAATTATATAATAATAATAATTTGATGTATTTTGATATGTTTTCTTTAGATCAACCAAATATTATTTGATTGTTGAATGAATGTATAAATATTTAAATAATATACACGCATAAGATTAGTAATAACAGTTTTATTTTAATATGCATACTTTGAATTTATGATGTAAATTTAATACAACGTAATATGAGAAATCTAGAAACAATTATATGATTCTTTCGTGGATAAATTTTAATGTTTCTGTTACAATGTTAGGAATGAGATTTATTATATTAGTATAAGTTATTTATTTTTCTTTTCAAGTTAGTAAGAGATATAAAAATCTATATTTTATTTTATTTTATTAGATAAGTTAAGTTAATTTTACATAGAAATTTATATTTTGATTTAAGGTTTATCGGATATAAATGATGAGGTATAAGAGAGTTTGGATAATTATTATTTTTTTTTTAAAATTGGTCATCTGTTTTTCTGAAGTTGAATAAGGTTAAAATGATATTTGTAGATAGAAGTTTATTAGGAAGGAATAGGAATAACAAGTTAAGAAGAGTAATGGTTTAACTAGAAAAGAATCATAGAATTTTATTTAATATAATACCTTATAAAATCGGTAATTGTTGAATAATTTTAAAGATTATTTTAAAAGAACATATACGTATTGCATATTTTGGTAAGACATGTAGTATGAAATTACATTAGAATGAAATAAATAATTATAATCAATAATGATTATTATATTACAAAGTTATATCAGTTTATACATTATTTGACATTGGAGTAATGCTAATAGTAAATGTAATACATATTAGTACATTATAAGATAAATAGCAGAAATACTTAGGTGAAGTAGCATTTAAATTGTTAACGTTTTGTTTATTTACATGTGCTACATTTTAGGATATTTTACATAAAATTTTCTTGTATTAATTGATGACAAAATGATATCTATTAAAATTTAAGTTCATCAACTTAATTAAATGTTGTTGATAAAACATTTAAAGAATGTATAAATTATTTATTTATGATTATGGAAATAGTAACAGTGTAAAAAAAAAACTTGTATTATTATTTTTCTTATTTTTATTTTCTTTGGTTTCCACTTTTAATGTAAATAGTGTAAATAAGTTATTGGTTAAAGTTGATGTAAATAAATTTGTTAAGTTGTTTTAAAATGTGTCGAATTCATTATTTTACACCACAGCATTTGACAACAGATAATTTGAATAAACATAATATTTGCACAATATGAATTTATTATTATTATTATTTTAGAAAGAAACACAATATTTTCTTAATATAATTTATAGAAATTGATTGACATTAACATATAATATTATAATGGTCAGAAAGTAATTATAATGCACAATATAAGAGTATAATATTATTTATTGCCACAGATTGTTAAATTATAAGAATTTAGTATATTTTAAAATTAAGATGCTATATGGAAATGAAAAACATGTATATGATTTACTTATTTTCTTAATGATTAATAGTATAATAAAAATAGATAAGATTAAGTTATACACTAAAGATTATTCTTGTTAGTTAGTGTTATTGGAGTAAGTTAGGTGTATTTAGGTTTGATATTAAATCCCTTATCATTCCTATCTGCACGAATTATTATTACTTTAAGATAATTAGAAGAACCTGAGATTATTTAATTATATTTCCTTAACAAAAGATTGAGATTTATTTATCTATTATTATGAAAGGTAGTTAATTTATAAAAGACATAAGAGTGCTGTAGATGTAGTAATGAAATAATAAAGATGTAATTAGTATTCTTATGCCATTGAGATAATGTCTTGGGAAGACATTGGCTCAATGTAAATTCAATTACCAATTGTAACTTCACTTCACAGTCTCATGATTTTAGTAAATACTTATTTAATTAGTAGATGATATTGAACTATATTAATTTTTGATAAGTTATAATAAATTTGATAAGATATAGTATTATAAAAATATATTAAAGATAGTTATACATATTTTAGCTAAGCATAACGATTTAATTGAGCTAGTCATATTTTAAGTTATATCATATATCGAGAAGTGAGGGTACAATATATATATATATATATATATATATATATATTACTATATATATATGATATCATAATTATATATGTGCCAATGCCAAATTGGCACAATATATATATATATATATTGTAACCTCAACTTTACCTCAGCGCCATCTTTAACTTATTTAACCTCAACAAACTCTCATTTATTTCAAGTAGCTAGTCAATTGAATTTAATATTAAATTTTAGGATCAAACCAGGATGGCTAGTGTGTTTATCTATTAATATTAACAATAAGATCAAGTATACCTGGGCGCCAAATTCCAACTATAAATCATAATACCCACCAGAGATCATCATCATTAGCCATGTGTAAGGACTATAGAAGACAATGGAGAAAGTAATTAAATTGTCTTTGAAAAAAAAATAATATTGAGAAAACCATTCAATCTATGTGGTCTTAATTTCACACCTATCATTAGTCATGCAAATATTTCATGATAAATGCATTATTAAATCTATAACAATGAGACAACTTTCTTCCATAACTTTCATATAAATATCTGATCTCGAGTGGTAACTACGGAAAATGTTGCATACATTTCTCATTTACATATGACTGAAAATAAATCAGCAATCAATGCAGAGAACTCAATTTATATTCATAATATAAAATTATTTAATTTAATACAAGATAAAAATTATCATAAATAAATCCTCCCCATTTAATTCCATAACTTTATTTTTCGTTCTCAGCATCTATCACTTTTAATAGCTACAATTATATAACACAGAATGTCTGTGTTATGTTCTCTAATCTTCTAACCCTTAATCTTATTTCTTTAAACACACATATTAACCTATCAATAAACTATCAATTCCTGATCACTATTCTAATAATAGTATAATAATTTTATTATAATATGCTACTTGACTTCCAAACTAGCACTTAGACTAATAATCGAACTGCTCTTTCTCAAGGTCTAGATCTGTCAAGAGGTGCACTTATAAGCAATTACATTGTAATGGATATGATCCCAAATATGCTAAATTGAATTTTAATATGAGTTTACTAGTGGGAATCACTCTAAACACCAAGAGGAGGAAAGGGATTTTATGTCTGCTCCCAATATTCACAACATTACAATGAACCAAATGATTAAATTTATTAAACATAAATTAACTATTCTCTGTCCTTTTATTCTATATTATATAATCTATTGATCAAATTTTAATTAATAAATTTAAACCTATCATATTTTGCCAAAGTAAACTATGGAAGTAAAACACGGACATCAATCATATAAATCGATCCAGAAATTCTTATGTAAGTAAAATACGGAAATAAATCATAAAATTAGATTATGCAAATTAACTATGAAAATAAATTATGTGGAAATGAATTATGTAAACATGAATTATATGAATCGAATATGGAAATAATCAATATAAACATTAATACTGTAAATCAATCATGGAAATAAATTATCAATATAAAATTAATTATGTGAATCAAATATGAAAATAATTTATCAATATAAAAATGAATTATGTGAATCGAATATGAAAATAATCAATATAAAAACTAATACTGTAAATCAATCATGGAATCTATTATCAATATAAAAATGAATTATTTAAATACGGACTACTATTAGTTTAAATATAGGTGCTGGATGTAGATTCTGGAGATATTTGAAATATTAAAACACAAGACGCAATGTAATTTTATAACAATATATAAATCTTTATTACATTAACAATAATGATAATAAATAAAAATAGAAACACACTTAAATATAATATTTTTACACTCAAATATATGATATAAGATCTAATAAAGACTAAAATTTATGATACTAATACATATTTAACTTAACTAATTTTCTGAATGACTTATTTATTGTTTTGACCCATTTCTTTATCAAATGTTAAAAAAAAAAAAAAAACTAACGCACGGAATCAGAATTCCGTATTTTTAACTTTAAGAAAACCTATAAATTCCTGCTCCCCTTTTTATTGCAAACATTATTAACTGGACTATTCCAAAATAATTTATCCATTTTAGTTATTCTAACCAGCAATAATAAATAATCATCAATTTCTAAATTATTTCAACAAGCAATAACTTTTACATTTCTTATGAAAAGGATGATGTGCCATGAAAAATCTTTTACTGGTCTTGCAGATAGGTTTAAATTCAAAAACCACAATTTTATGTTCATGCCTGTCAGATATTCATGCTTTTCGACTGTATATATTTTATAGGTCAGCATGTTGCCCCAGCTTGATGACACTCAATTTACTATTCTTCACAAAATCGACTATAGACCGGCTAGCTTCTAAATTAAAATATTTGTCAACCCCCACCCCCAACAACACATATACATCTGACTGAAATTCTTATCCTGTCAAGGCAAATTTATTCTGTCCTACATAAAAAAAACACTCTTCCTATTTCACATCACCATGCAGTATTTTATACTTCGCACACACCAGCGTCTTGATAAGGGAAATTAAAAAAACAACAACAACTCCTAACTTCAACTGTTTGCTTTTAGCCAGAGAGAGAGGTCTTTTCTTGAGACCTAGAATCATGTGAAGAACTTTTGTCTATACACTAACTCTCTATACAGGCATGCACAACATTTTCTACAACTCAACAATAATTCTATTAATAATTCCCTATCTTAATAAAATAAATGGAGTAAAAATTGGTCATCTCCTACTGCCATAGTAAACAATTTATGAAACAGTTACTTCCCATCTATGAGGTGGTAAGATAACTCTACCTCAATAATAATAAGCATTTATAGCTTTACATATGCTCACACATACATTGAATACAGTCTAGATAAATGACAAAGACTAACCAGATCTTGAATCAAAACATATATGAATTATCTCAATTTTAAACAGTCAAACCAACGGCACCATCCACCCAATATCTAACTTAACAACAGATCATCAACACATATAGCATAATAATGATTTTTCATATGGCCATCCCATCATTCTTCATATATTTAATATTAAACATAAAATTTTTTTTGTTAAGAATAAAAAAAAATATTTTGTATCATTTCTTCCTTTCTCTCTTTTTTTTTTTTTAAAAATACGTAAGCATTTATACTTCAATGGGATCAAAATCATTTTCCCTTCTTTCCTTTAAACACTTTAAAACATAAATAAAAAAAATAAATTAATATAATCTTAAAGTTTCTATTAAACGCATGCTACATGTTATATAAACAAAGTGAAATAAAGAATAAATATCAAACATTACGATAGTCTTTTTCCAATGTTTTTTTCCTTCGGTTGTTATTGTCCATCAATTAATTACTATATTCATTTCATTATACTTGGAGATAGCTATATAGACACACAGCACAGACAGTTATTTTTAATAAAATGTACATAAAAATTTGCAGACAGTTTTTTAAATTATGATATATAAAAATGTAGACGGTTATTTTAATCAAAATGTAGCTACATGATAATTAATAAATTTTAAAAGAGTTCTGCTGTTTAACTTTCCATTTTGATGAGTTTCTTCCTGGGTTTGAATTCATTTGTTTCTTTTTTTCTCTCTCTATTTCCATTTTAAGGTTTAAAATACAGTCAACAAGTAGATTCTGTTTATTATACATGAATTGGCTTTTAAACATCATACAGAAGTTGATGCTGTTTCTTCAAACAAATTTTAACCAGCCAAATAATTATTAAAATATGAATTGGTCTTTTCATATTATACAACAATTTGATTGTTCTATCTTTATACAAAAATTTAACAAGCCAAATATACATTTTAAGGCATTTGACACATAGTCTCTTATTAACAGTTGATTTGTTCATAATTGACTTGAGGAGAAAAAATATGCACCACTTATATATGAATTAGAAATTCAAATCTTGGTTTATATTGTAAACTTCCTAAACATATTATTAAACTCTGAGAAAGAAAATTTAAAAAAAATCAGAGAAAAACTTTCAGAGATAAGATTTGGCAATCTTGTTTTTTGAATTAGCAGGCTAGTTCTCAATTATTAAAGTCCACCACATAAATATCCCCAATCCCTTTTATAGACTTTTGGAGGGGGAAGAAAAAATATCTGTCAACCCTCTGGTTCTTCTAAAACTTTAATTAAAACCCCCTCTCAGAAATACCACTTGAAAAAACATTTATTACTTGTCAGTTTTAATGACTTATCCTAGATCAAGTTCTAACACATGGTCAAACATGTTATTGGTTAATTTATGAAAAAGCAATTAAAAGAAAATCCAATTAAAAGATAAGCTTACTGACAATTTTTGGTAAAACAAATATTACATTCTTTTACTTAAATAATTTCTTATTTAGATTTACATTTCAGAGCTAGGAATAATAAACCAAAATAGATTCATTTTTACATTATATCATGAAATAATTAAATGGAGGGTGTGCAAATTTCTCAAATGCTTATTTCAATATCGACTGTGCTTTATAAAATAATATTATTTACATGAAATAATATAGAATACTATATCAATTTCTATAAAGGAAATAAAAAAGAAAATCAAACCCATTTATCTGTATCACACACACATACATATGCAGAACATAAATTAGAAAACTGTTTATTTAGATCACATGAACATAAAATATCTCCTATAATTTCTTTAATTACAAGCATAAAATATCCATTATAATTTTTGATAATCATAAACATAAATATCCATTTTTAATTTCTTATAACTTTAAGCACATTCTCTTGAAAAGAAACTGTCAATCTAAGGATATTGATAACTAATTCAATTTCAATTTTCACCAACTTTTTAGTAACAAACATTAAAATTCATAAAGGCTTTATCTTAGCCATATAAATATTTATTTCTCAATTATCATATTTGTAAATTATTATAGTGCATACAAATAAAATCAAAAATCAACCCCCCTTGCATTAAATAATGCTAGCTATATTTTATACATACACAAACTGTATATCTATATATGTTACATTTTATCTATATAGTTATTGATTTTTGAAATAAAACTTTTCGACCTTCCTTACATTAAAAAAAAAATGTTGCCTACAATTAGTTTTATTTTCTTACAATTAGTTTAGAGATGAAATAAATCAAAGGTCACAATATATATATATATATATATATATATATGTGTGTGTGTGTGTGTTTGTGTGTGTGTGTGTCAACAGATGGTGTTCTGCCAAAAACACCGTCAAGTGTATTTCATTTACATAAACGTCAGAGAATGCATTCACTATCTCTAACTTTAATTCCACTTTCAGATCATGATTTCAAGCTATTTGCTATCGTCAGTGAAAGACAGGAATAAGAAACTAGATCTAAACACAAACTCTGAGTGTTTATGAAACAGTTTCTATTCAGCTTGCAAGCGTGAATTTTTAAGACACATTAATGTTAATGTTAGCAAGTTTTTAACTTGTTTTTGTTTTTCATAAATGTACCTTTGAGGTCTTTCTTGCAATGATATAGATTGCAGAGGCTTCTACTATGTGGTGATGCTGAACTGATATCAGACCCATATAGCTATCTGGCATGCTATGCTGAGTTCGAAGACATTAACGTATCTAAAAAATTCACGCTTGCAAGCTGAATAGAAACTGTTTCATAAATGCTCAGAGTTTGTGTTTAGATCTAGTTTCTTATTCCTGTCTTTCACTGATGATAGCAAAGAGCTTGAAATCATAATCTGAAAGTGGAATTAAAGTTAGAGATAGTGAATGCATTCTCTGACGTTTATGTAAACGTAATACGCTTGACGGTGTTTTTGGTAGAACACCATCTGTTGACATAAATACAAGCATTAGCAAGTTTTTAACTTGTTTTTGTTTTTCATATATATATATATATATATATATATATATATATATATATATATATATATATATATATATATATATATATATATATATATATTGTATCATTTATTTATATATGGTAAAAATATACATATTGGCATTTGGTAAAAGCTAAAAAAAAGTAAATTTAGATTTTTTTTTTAATTAGTAGTATATTTTTTTAAACGTACAATGAAAGTTAAAATTTTCATCCACATTTTTTTATAATTAAAAATAAAAGTTAAATTTGAAAAGAATAAATTACATGTAGATTACTAATCCAGATAAATTAAAAGAATTCCAAAAGTAAAAAAATTACAATTAGAAAATTAAAAAAATTCCAAAAATAAAAAGATTACAATTAGAAAAATCTTTTTGAGGTAATTAAAGATGGCAGAATTATGCTAAAAAAATAAAGTCTTTTAATGTAAATTTGATAAAGAATGTGCAAGATTATCAATGGGTATTTTTGACAAACAAAAGATATGCACAGAAGTTTCAAAAATGGATTGAGGTATAAAAAGAAGAAAACAAATTCGATCTAGGTCTTCTCTTTAACTTCTAATTACGTATCTGAGAGTTGGAGGTTTCCATGAGGATAAACTGTGGCAGTAATATACTTCTGCACAGGTACACCACTTGCTGTACCAAGCTGTCCTGCAAGCATGGAATGGGACTTGTGAAGACCACTTTTTGCAATGAAAAGATCAATACAACCATGCCTTTTCTCCAGCTACAGAACAGAACAATAATGGAGGACACTGACAGGAGAGAGCAATGGAAATTCTTATGAGATTGGGATCTCATAAACCTACCCCAACTTACCAGTAATTTAAGAGTAACTTTTCTCAATTGTCACAAAGTTTGCACACAATTCTTAAAAAATAAGATTAAAATAATCCCTATAAAAACTTTAAAGTTTGTTTTTCCAGAGACTCTTGTTTACCTAAGAACTACAATTGTTGAACTGTTTTTTTGTTAATTAATTCATATCTAAATTAGCATGCATGTAATTATTCCAATTAATTAAATTACAATGTGTTTTTTTTATATTTTCATTTGTTAGAATAAAAATATTTATTTCTAATATCAACCTTTCCTTGTATGTTATTAATAATAGTTATTAATGATTATTATTAAATTTATTAATATTAGTTTAGTAAGATTTAGAAATATAATTTACCTTTGCCAATATGTGTTGACTAAACTGAAGGAATAATGATATTTAGAAAATAAGTCTAGTTATAGTAAAATATAATACCGATTCTTTTAAAAATATTTTTTCTTTTTAATTTTCAAGACCTGAGGTGACAGATTTTAGCAGATTCTTCTATGAATCCTGGAACCCTAATAGAAGAAATAAAATCTGATTTTGTTGACAGTGTAAATCATAACAATTATTAGGTAGAGTTGATCAGGAAATATAGTTATGGTTTTAAAAATAGGAATGAAACTTTCTTCTTTTTGCATAACTTGATCAATTCATGCACTTTATTGCATATAGAGGCTTAGCAAGACAGGGAAAATGTTAAAATGGTGACCCAACTCAAGGCTTTGAAACAAACCACAACCTGAGATACGTTGTAATGGTGTAAAGAACATTACAATAATGGCATAAAAACCCATAGCTGGAAAATGAATAATAGTTTAAAAAAACTAACTAACTAACTAAACCCTGATTATACAAATATAAAAATATTTGTTTAATATGACTTACAGACAGAAAAACAAATTGTTTTAATATGTCTAAAAAAACACGATTCGCGGCTGATGTAGATGTTAAGTCACAAATATTGACCAGGTAGGTGGTTACTGGAGAGGGAAAAAATCATGGGCCGAGTCTCTGTATGCAGTGTATAACATAAGACCATCTTTATATGCCCACCAGTCTATTTATAGCAGGGATCCCAACAAAGGGAAGGGTGGACCATGTTGTCATGAGCCTATAAGACTGAAAATGATAAGCGATGCTCATATGTGCTTATAACTTGGGCTTCTTATCATTACTAATATACTTAAGTGGAATGGACACAGGTGAATGTGGAAATGTTTCTCATTCCTGCTGTTTAGGCCCAAAAGTGGGCATTAAAGCTGCATGTCACTTGTTGAATGAGTCTATGAGATATATCAGCACACTAATACAAAAAAAAACACATGGATATGAACTTAAAGCTTAAAAATAAAATTAGTTTAAACCCCTATTTTATTCACATCTCCTGGTACCGATGGTATGTACTGTTTATTTATATATGGTACAAATATATGTATTGGCATTTAGTAAAAGATAAAAAAAAAAGTAAATTTAGATTTTTTTAAAATTAGTATAATTTTTTTAAACGTACAATGAAAGTTAAAATTTTCATCCACATTTTTTATGTAATTAAAAATAAAACTTAAAATTGGAAAGAATAAATGACATGTAGATTACTAATCCAGATAAATTAAAAGAATTCCAAAAATAAAAAAAAAGATTACAATTAGAAAATTAAACGAATTCCAAAAATAAAAAGATTATAATTAGAAAAATATTTTTGAGGTAATTAAAGATGGCAGAATAATGCTAAAAAATAAAAACTTTGTAATGTAAATTTTATAAAGTATGAGCAAGATTATCAACGGGTATTTCTGACAAACAACAGATATGCACAGAAGTTTCAAAAATGAATCAAGGTATAAAAATAAGAAAACAACTTTGATCTAGGTCTTCTTTTTATCTGCAAGTAATGTGTTTCAGAGTGGGAGGCTTCCATGAGCATAACTTATGGCAATAATATACTTCTGCACAGGTACATCACTTGCTGTACCAAGCTGTCATGCAAGCATGGAAATGGGAATTGTGACGGCCACTTTTTGCAATGAAAAGGTCAAGAAAACCATGCCTTTTCTCCAGATATAGAATGGAACAATAATGGAAGATGCTAGCAGAGAGACCAATGGAAATTATTATGAGCTCAGGATCCCATAAACCTGCACCAACTTACCGGTAAGTTAAGAGTAACTTTTCCTGATTGTGACAAAGTTTGCAAACAATTCTTAAAATATAAGATTAAAATAATCCTGATAAAGACTTTAAAGTTTATTTTTCAAGAGACTCTTGTTTACCTAAGAACTGTAATTGTTGAACTGTTTTTTTGTTAAATTTATTCATATATAGAGTAGCATGCATGTAATCATTCCAATTAATTAAATCATGTGTTTTTTTTTTATATTTGAATTTTCTAGAATAAAAATATTTATTTTTAATATCAACTTTTTCTTGTACATTATTAATAATAGTTATTAATGATTATTATTAAATTTATTAATATTAGTTTAGTAAGATTTACAAATATAATTTACCTTTGCCAATATGTGTTGACTAAGCTCCAGGAATAATGATATTTAGAAAATAATTCTTGTTATGGTAAAATATAATACTGATTTTTTAAAAAAATATTTTTTCTTTTTAATTTGCAAGGCATGAGGTAAGAGATTTCAGCAGATACTTATATAAAATCTGGTGCCCTGATAAAAGAAATAAAAGCTGATTTTGTCAATAGTGTAAATCATAACAATTACTATGTAGAGTTGATCAGGAAATATAGTTATGTTTTTAGAAATAGAAATGAAACTTTCTACTTTTTTGCATAACATGATCAACTCATGCAATTTATTGCATATAGATGCCTAGCAATATGTGGAAAATGATATAATATATATATATATATATATATATATATATATATATATATATATATATATATATATATATATATATATATATATATATATATATATATATATATATATATAATAAACAACTTCTTTAATATAGAATAAATTACATTAGTCAAACCGGTTTTCATCCAATATTCTCAAGATATGTATTAATATATTATTATTCTATTTAAAGTGATTATCATGTATAAATTAAAATAAATTACATAATTTATATACATATATACATACAACTTTACAATGTAAAATAATTAAAATCTATACACAAATCATAAAACATAATTAATATATATTACATGACTATTAAATAAATTTTATATATAAATTAAAACAAATCTTAAAACTGTTCTATAATATTATAACAGTTGGTGAATACACAGATGTCACAGACTAAAAATACATCTAGACACATCTATCAACTTCAACAATCAGCTGGTTCAACTACAACATATAGTCACCTTACACCAAGTCTAAATGTGCTAGTATACCAATCTTTCATATCATACAAAGATGATAGTGCCGAATGTAATAGTCCAGTCCAACCACCTATATAGGAGAAAAAGAGAAATATTGCATCTAACTACTATCAGATCTAGGGTATTCATGTAGTATGCTGGAGATGACATAATGAAGTACATGACTCATGATTACATCTATCTTCAATAAATTAGCCTAAGCATTGTCTATCAAATTTACATGTAATTTAAATCAGTTCCTCTAATATCTCACCACTCTTTTTTTGAATAATTGGCCCAGATATTCGAATTCAGGAAGAATTCATGTTTCACTCTCTTAACAGGGATGTACCTATGAAAACTATCAATCAATAACTAAAATAACTCATCCTATATATTAGTAAGAAATAACCTTCATTTAACATTTTCTCTCATGCTTATCAAATAATAATATGTGTGTGTACATGTGTAAAACATTGGTTATAGGATTGAATGTAAATGCTGGATGGAATGTAAATGCTGGATTGAAAGTAAATGCTGGAACAACAAAACTGCAGAGACCTTGTCAATTAACAAAACTTCATAATATTAATTCACAATATATATATATATATATATATATATATATATATATATATATATATATATATATATATATATATATATATATATATATATATGATCACTAGATGGAGCTTTACCAATAGCTCCTAGCAAGCATATATTTACATAAATTCTGAGAGAGATAGACTTCAATATTTTTTCCTTATCTCCACCTCCAGAGCATCTGATTTCAACCTAGTTGGATCATGTCAGTGAAGGGTAAGGAGACTAGAAACTAGATCTAAATATTAACTCTAATATCAGCATTTATGAAACACATTCTTATCAGTTTCAAAGCATGAAATTTATCAGACATGTATAGTCTTCAAATCCAGCTTAGCAACTAGATAACTATGTGGGTCTGAAATCAGTTCAGTTTCACCATATAGTAAAAGTCTCTGCAATATATAGATAATTGCAAAAACCTTCAAAGGTCCATTTATGATAAACAAAACATGTTATAAATTTTGTAACTTGCCTTTAGCTTGCATTTATGATCTCTAGATGGAGATATACCAATAGCTCCAACTAGCTTGAAAACAGATGCTCTGGAGGTGGAGACAATGAAAGAGATATTGAATTCTATCTCTCTCGGGTTTATGTAAACAAAAGCTTGTTAGGAGTTATTGGTAAAGCTCCATCTAATGATCATAAAATGCAAGCTAAAGGCAAGTCATGAAATTTATAACTTGTTTTGTTTATTATAAATGTATCTTGAAGGTTTTTGAAATGATATATATTGCAGAGGCTTTTACTATATAGTGAAACTGAACTTATTTCAGATCCATTTAGCTATCTAGTTTGTTAATCTGAATGTGAAGACATTAAGTGTCTGATAAATTTCATGCTTTCAAATTGATAGAAACGTGTTTCATAAATGCTGATATTAGAGTTAGTATTTAGATCTAGTTTCTAGTCTCCCAGCCCTTCACTGATGTGAGGCATCTAGCTCGAAAGCAGCTGCTCTAGAGGTGGAGATAATGGAAGAGATATTGAATTCTACCTCTCTTGGCATTTATGTAAACAAAAGCTTGTTAACAGCTATTGGAAAAGCTCCATCTCATGATCATAAAATGTATGCTAAAGACAAGTTACGAAATTTATAACTTGATTTGTTTTCACACACACATATATATATATATATATATATATATATATATATATATATATATATATATATATATATATATATATATATATATATATATATATATATATATATATATATTCAAAACATAAAACAAATTACCAGTCAATGTAGAAAAGAAAATTCAACAAAATATTTACAACTGCAAATCAATCATTTGGATATATTCCTCTGTACTTATATCTTTTATGCCTATGATGAGTATCTATCATTTTGTATCAAACAATTTAAAATTATTTACCCTTACTTCCCATGATAGAGGACAATAATATAGACATCTAAATATCTAAAATAATGAAAAAAATATCAAATAAAATTTAGATTGCTAGCTGAATTAAAAATTTAAATCCATCTCCAGATGCAGTATGCACTTTTAAGTGTGGAAATTGATTAATCTAAAATAATCATCTTGCATGTCTAGATGTCATGTTGAAAATATATAATAACAAAACAACACATGAGATGATAGAAAAGAAAATTTTAAAGAATATTAATTTAAAAGCATTTATCATTTATTTATTATAAAGACCTTAACAATACTATTAATAAAACATTCTATAAATAAGAGTTGATATGTTGGACTATTTCCATCATTTATAAGTGAATGTTGAATGTACAGAAAAAATTAAACTTTATTTAAACTTTCCAAATACAAACAACTTATTAGTAATAACACACAAATAGACAATACTGGTTAGTAATTACCCAACTTTAGGAGTGGTATTATTCTCCACTCTTAATCAGGTGTTGCTGACCTATATGAACAGTGACAATATTTGCTTAGAAGTTGAATTTGCACCTTTAGATTCTTGAATATCGAAGTTAAGGCAAACGCTCTACCAACTGAGCTCACATCTTACTTCACATTAACTCCATCGAGTAGTATATATATATATATATATAGTACGTAGTTAAAAAAATTGTACCAGATCAATATTGTAATTATATATTATATTTAATTGTTTTATATTTTGACATTCAAATAATTCCCCCCTGTGTTTTCAGGGACGAAAAAAAATTGAAAAGTCATTTTAGTATCTGATAAATACATTATGTCTTTTTATTCATTTACTTTTTATTGTAAAATAAACCCAGAAATTAAAATGCATAGAGAAAAGTAAAACAAGTTTATGTTTATGAAAACATTTTTTTGAAATAATGTTTAAATAACTAAAACCAAAATTATTTTCTTAATAATGTAAATGAAAATTTATTGTATTTGAAATATTTTATAACCCCCCCCCCCGCTACACAAATCAGTATTTATTAATAATTAAGGCAAGTTTTAGATAGGAATATGGGTAAAAAAACAATAAGGAATTTTTTTCCGGTACATTTTTTTTTTTAAATCTTTTTAAGAGAGACCCCCCCCCCCGACAATAACAACAACAAAAACGTACTGAGCACTATTTTTTCTTTGTCGGCTCTGTGTATAAGCACATCTTGATTTCCTCTCCAATCTTAATAATAGTGGTATTTCTTTTCAAATATCAGAAGCCACAATTAACAAATCTAGTTCTCTTATGGGGTATGGATTGACTTGCCTTTGTTTGACAATTTATTTTATTCCTTATTTAAATTTTAAATCTTCCACTTTTCACTTATATATATATTGTTACTTAACGATTTAAATATAAATAAATGTTGGACATAAATTTACATTTACACATAATTACTAAAAGATTATTAATATTATTTAAATATTACATTTTACCTTGGAAAAACTGTTTTGACACAGTGAAAAGTTCCTGGATTATTAGGGCATTTAGATCCATTTTCACTATTACAAGAAGCATCCGGTTCAAAACGTCCTATATCTAATTGAGCTTGTTCCAGGTTGCAAGGACATCCAATAAGATTATCATCTGTTTCATTATAAGGAAAATGAGATTCCACAGCAGTCCACAAATCGCACATTCTACTGTGTATTAAATTTAATTCTGCATTCCATAATAAATTGACATGATATAATACTGTTTGCTCAAATACATTCTTGCCAATACTACCAACTGATAAATTTAATTCTGTGAAACCGAGTTCAATATTTTTATCTATTGTCTTTTTAAGATCATAAATTGCTAATGATAGACTTCTCTTTTGTGGCTGGATGTCAAAGGGTTTACTTGCTACACTTATTGCAAGACTTCGAACATAGTGTAAGGTATACCAACGTGTAACATGAACATCAGACCAAAGTATTGGAGTGTGGCTGTAAAAAAGAAATAATTTTATTAAATATGAATAAAAACAATAGATAGATAGATAGATAGATAGATAGATAGATAGATAGATAGATAGATAGATAGATAGATAGATAGATAGATAGATAGATAGATAGATAGATAGATAGATAGATAGGGGTGGGGGGGGGGTGTGTGTGTGATAGATAGATAGATAGATAGATAGATAGATAGATAGATAGATAGATAGATAGATAGATAGATAGATAGATAGATGGATAGATAGATAGATGGATAGATAGATAGATAGATAGATAGATAGATAGATAGATAGATAGATAGATAGATAGATAGATAGATAGATAGATAGATAGATAGATAGATAGATAGATAGATAGATAGATAGATAGATAGATAGATAGATAGATAGATAGATAGATAGATAGATGACTTCATCTATCCATACATACATACTTACATAGATGATTTTTTTTCTTAATAAAAGTTAAAATGATAACCGTTATTTTATAGACTTTTTAAAATTTGCAGTCAATGAATATAATTAGGCAGTTATCATGGATGTTATCCCAATTTTTAAAATAAGTTCATTAAGAATTGTCATTACTTGTTTAATTTAAACAAGTTTATATTAATTTATCATTATTATTTATATCTTACAGTGTATTCAATTACAAATATGATTAGCATTTAATTATATTAGGAATGTATAATAGCAATAGTAACTACAACAACAACTGTAACAATAAGAATAATAAGAATAATAACAACAAAATTATATGTACTAGGTTGATGATGTGCTTGTTTGCACTTCTAATGCACAAATGAACAACATATAAGCCATGCTCTTGCATACTTTGTCCTTAATATAGACTGGGAAAATGAAAATAACCACCAAGGCATCAAGTTCCTCAACCTCTATATCAAACAGAAACCATCTATCTTAATTTTAAAATGCTCATTATGCCTATCAAAGTTCATGATGCAATATATCCCGAATCCATTATTCCAACATACCACAAGGTTGCTAGTTTAAAGCTTTTTATATTGTAATCATCATTTGTGTAAATTTGACTCAGATACAAAAAATAACATTGGCTCTTATCTCTTGGATTTGCGTAACATTGGTTACAAAAACAAAATATTAACTCAAACTGTCAAAAAAAGTATTATTTTTAGCTTAGACACCCACCTTTAGAATACAATAATAAACTCTGGTCTTAATTAATATAATGCCTAGTGTTACTCATTGCCTTACTAAAATTTGCTTTACAACTTACCAACTTTTCCCCTTTGAACCAACTTATTAACAACACAAAAGATATTCAGAAACTCCAAACCAGAAATCATAAATTACATACAAGATCACATGCTTTCATTTCAATTGTTACACTGCATATTATAAAGAATCCAAGGCCAATTTATCTATCAGATTAACACAACACCAGCACATATTCAGCTGTGTTTAAACTCAAACTGATACCAAATTATTTTCTACAAACACCAATAACCTTCTGGTCACTTCTACAAATCTACATCTGCCACAAATTGTATGCCTGGAGTGCAACAATGCCAAACATAAACTGATAGAGATCTGACATATCATGCAAGATAAGAACACTATTATCAAGAAGGACTTCTATGTTCCCCTTTCTAAAAAATGGCCTACTTTAACAAATAATTAGTCATTCAATTATGCCAATTACCCATTCACATTTTTTAGTAAACTTAATAATCTTCTTCCATCTGTCAGTTGTTATGACTAAATGACATGTAACTTAATTGAAAGTGCACTAGACAAAAGTTGCTAACTTTCCAGATTTTAAGCCTATCTGATATATATTTTTGCATATATTTAGCCACATTACATTTTCTCAATTTATTGCAACAACAACAACAACAACAACAACAATAATAATAATAATAATAATAATAATAATAATAATAATAATAATAATAATAATAATAATAATAATAATAATAATAATAATAATAATAATAACAACAACAACAACAACAACAACAACAACAACAACAACAATAACAGCAGTCCTGCTGTTAATAAGTAGGGACAAACTTTCAGCAGTTCTTCAATGTACTTCATTAAAGGCAAACAAAATCTAATTAATCGTTTAAAAATCTTATAATTTTGAAAAATATAGACGAGTCTGGATTGTAAGAAGAAAAGACTCTGTCAACAAAGTGAGTTTCTTTTTTAATATTTTGTCCTTAGAAAAATCTAGTCACCTAGTTGAAATGGTGTCTGCAGAAAACAACTCCATAATTAATAAAACAGATAACGTTATAAATGTGAAAACAGTTGCAGAAGCCAGTAAGGAAAAATGATCTTATACAAATATTGCTGCAATGAAACCGCAAAAAGCAGTATTGGAAAATATTATACAAGGAAACTTGCATAAGCCATAACAAGAGAGCAAAATTTATGGAGGGGAAGGAGAAATAGGCAGATTCAGGAGAGTGAATTCATCAGACATCTTTGAACTAAATATTAGAAAACGAAGATGAAATACCTAATCATCTAATAGAACAAGCAGAAGATAACTGGACAGAAGAAGAAATACAAGAAATCAACATCCAGTTTAATAATACAATACCAAACAAGTTATATGAATCTTTCAAAAAATTCATTTCTGATAGATCATTAGTGCTTGCAATTATAGACAGAAATCTAACTTTATATAAATTTCAGAAAGAGTTATTATATCAAATCTAACAGAAAAACTTATGGGACTCAATCTCAGAGATAGGTGAACATACAAACTCAAGGTATATAGCTATCAATTTTTTTAATGAAAATCAAAAAGTGAGATTCAAAGGACAAATAAAAACTATGGGTTGATAAATAATGATTGTTATAGATGAAAATGTGCAAAATTATGGTTCAGGAACTATAAAAATGCATATTTTGGGTTTAGCTTTCGTGATTTCAATATCAGAAGAAAGACTAGAAAGGAAAACAAGCAGAAAACAAAGGGATATAAAGCAAATACTGGCCTCAGATGTGGTAACTCAGGGAAGTGAAAAGGAAAGAATTTCTATACAACAACCACATATGAATACAGATAATCAAGAAAGTGAAACTGCACATGTAAATAATTATCATAGCAATATTGGTGTGATTCTCAATTCTTTGTTAAGGCTGGAGAAAAAAGAGTGCCTTAAGTGAAATAATACAAAAGTAAAAGGAAAAAAGGAAATGATATACAAATGTATGCAGTTAAAGCTTTAGAAAAATATATAGACAAACACACATGGAAAACAAATGTTGATGAGAAGCAATATTATAAAGAGAATATGAATTTGGACAAAGGACTGGACTTGAGTAAAAAACAAAGAACCAATAACAATACAAATATTGAGATTACTCAGGTAATGCCAAATATGCCACAAGTTACTCAGGGTAATATTGAACAGAAAAGAAACCCGGGAAGGTCGTTAAAAACACAGGAAAAAATCTAAAATTAGGAGAGCTTATGTTTGATGACACAGAAGAATGGTATAGAATGGAGAGATCTAGTCTTGTTAAATACAAATGTGAGCTTGAAGCTATCCAAAATTCACAAATGATAGATAGCAAAAGATAAATTTAATTAAAGATAAAGTACATTCAAACAAATTTAAAGTAAATCTATGTATATGAGAATTAAAATTGCTTCTTTTAACGTACAAGGTTTTAATTCAATAGGAAAAATATTTAAGTTGAAACAGTGGATCAGAGAAACAAAACCTCATATAATTGGGCTGCCTGAAACCAAAATATATGAAGGGTCACAAATTGATCCAGAAAAAGACTAAAAAATGAGGGCATTGTTGAGTGTTCAAAAGACCCTACTTCTCCATCAGCCAGCTTTGATTTTTTGATAGGTACAGCTTGCCAGTTTATCGATTTTCAAATCATATACATTGATGAAAGTCTATTAATCATTACTTTATTTCACAAAATAACTAAAATAAATGTAATCTTTGTTTATATGCCATTTCAAAAATATAAAATAAATATAATAATTGCCACATTTAATTTAACACTAAGATCTACAGTTAATCCAAGGATTTTGATCAGAGATGGTAATTATAACATATGAGGAGTTTCTAAATAAGTGGTTACATAAAATATCAGTTCCACTGATGAGTGCAAAATGTTTCTTACCTAAAGATGCTGTTTCATTTCATAATGGCCAATTTTCAAAATTAATTAATCTTTGTTTATACTCTCTGGTGTTTTATCATCTGATAAGCATGATATTAATCCTGTTGGCAATTTCTGATCACTTAGCTCAGTTCATTTCAATTGACTTTGATAATATACAAGTCTCTAGACTGCCACTAACTAGAACAATAAGAATGTTGATTTCTACATTAACACTCGAATTTATTTTTTCAGAGACTATGTGGAATAAGATTCTTTCAATGACTTTTAAACCAATCCAGCAATATTTAGCTTACATTAATATCATGTCATTTAACATTAATCATATAGTGAAAAATCAGCCACCTCCTTCAGGGTTGTTGAAGCTTGCAGATCATATTCATAAATGTCTTGTGGCAATAAATCCTACTCAACACACACACACACACACACACATATATATATATATATATATATATATATATATATAGATATAGATATATATATATATATTAAAAAATTATTGTAATAAGGAATGTGAAATGCTAAAGAGCTATTTAAAAAATAAAAAAGTAGAATATGCTTAATACACCAACACACATGGATTCAACAATACATTAGGTGGGCACTTGGGAGGGCACCTGAAATCAAAGTGTTGTTGGCAATTAAAATCAACAATGAAACATTTATGGGAAATAATATGATTTTATCAATTCTTAACTATTTAAAATATAAGCTGGGACTAGGAAAATTGATACAATGCCAGCCGAAAATTATTTTAGATGTCAGAGATTGAATCACCATTGACAATACATGATTTAATAATGAAAATGAATGAAATGTCCAACAATTGTCACCCAGGAAGCCCTGGAATTCCATTGTTTGTATTAAAACACCTTGAAAAGCTAACTGGCAAATGCTTGTGCCATCTAGCTAACTATTTATTGCAGGGAATAATAACAATGAAAGGAGTTAATATGATCATGATGGTGACTTTTAATAAAAAAAAAAGAACTCCATTCTTTTGTTATCAGAGATAAGACCAATATCAATGGGTCCATTGCCCATAAAGATTTTAGAGAAATTAATTAATGATAGTATAGAATCGTTTATTTTGTCGATGATTTCTCCAGCTCAATTTTAAAAAAAAACATTCATCTACCACACTAGCTGCTATGTTATTTAAAGAGATTTGACATCGGTTAAAGAAAATAAAAAATATGGCCCAATGGTTGAACAGCTGGATATCACTTCGACTTTTAACAATGTTGATATATCTGTACTGTTGAGATTATTGAACGAAACTGAAATGCCAAAATCACACACACACACACACACACACACACACACATATATATATATATATATATATATATATATATATATATATATAATGTAACTTAAATATTAATGACAGAATGGCATTAATGACATAAGATTATATTCATCCTTTGGTAATCAATTTAAATTAATCATTGTAACTAAAATACATGGTAGCCAAAATATTAA
Organism: Epiperipatus broadwayi; assembly: GCA_028023455.1. Classification (NCBI taxonomy): domain Eukaryota; kingdom Metazoa; phylum Onychophora; class Udeonychophora; order Euonychophora; family Peripatidae; genus Epiperipatus; species Epiperipatus broadwayi. The sequence goes on along the minus strand of JAQFVV010012858.1, from coordinate 139,046 downwards.
TTATCAATAAAACTATTGGTGGTTTAAATTCATCAATTTCTACTTAAGATTTCTGTAACTTAATACCTATGAAATAACATATCCACCTATCATTCTCACACTGCATATAATGTCTGTGTTTTGAGGGAGAAAAATGATGATGAAATAGATATAAATCAACTCCAAATGTAAAATAATATTATAATAACAATGCTTAGAAACTTATGCTTGATACAATAATGCTTGGACAATAATGCCTGGAATCTAGTAATTTCTGATATCTGGCCTATTTTAAACCCTAGTTAGGCAGCCATTGTATCCTCAATAAACAAGCAGGAATACAGGGTAACTTATATAAACTCTTAAGACATTATAACTTATGAAACCACATCAAGTGGGTGAGTACATTGTCAACCCAATAAAAATCTTTTCTTAATAAATACAACAGCAAATTTTACCCACTTCTATCTTTCCTGGTTTGATATCAAGTGCATATTTAAGTGAATAAGTAAATATGGTCTAGCAGGGCGCCACTAGGCTATCTGAATAAAGAAAAAGTTATATTTTATAACTTTTTCACATGTACAGGGTTTAAACCTCTTTTGGTACTTTATTTCTAACAAAAATGTCAAATTTTGATTCTAGACCCATATCACTGTATGCATTAACATTTAGGTAAACATAAATCATCCTTAAACTAAATTGGTGTGTATGAAATTCATCAGACAGAAATCAACTCCTAGATCTTAACATGATAAATGCATTTCAATATCTCTATAAGTTTTACTAGCTCATATTACACTATTAACTTAAGATGGCAATTCACTCATCATTGAATTGTAGTTACTATAATGACTTACAAATGTCCACTAAATACCATGAAATCACTATTTATTTATGGCCTTTAAACATTTATCTAACTCATTAATTAAAATGTGATGATGATGATGACAATAGTGATAATGGTTTCAACACAGCTTTAGGACCAAGTCTAACCTAAAATTCTAAAGAAATTCATAACTATTGGCTAATTTTAGTATATCTAATTAATAGTCACCAGTGATGATGACTGATCACAAATAATAAAGACTACTCTTAATGAAATACATATGTCTCATTTAATAAAACAAATTAACATATATTACTGCATTTGTAGCATATACATACAATTTCTAGATAGATCTGAAAATTTATATGAATAATAATAATAATTGACTATTTTGAAATGATAGTATTATATTAATTTTAACTTATTCCCCCTTTGCCATTAATGACATAATGTATATTAAATTGGATACCAAATTTGCTAAGATTTTCAATCCACAAAAAAAATTTCACATAAAAAATAAACACTCTGTTTGCACACATACCTTTATAACCCAACATGTAAAGTAGAATGATTAATGAAAAAAAATGTTAGTGGAATTAATGATAAATTCCAAATTTAATGTTAGTGGAATTGAAAGAATAAGATTTCCAGAAACAACTTTTTAAATTACTTCTACCTCTCCATTCTAACTACTTAACTTAAAAATAATCTAATATTTTTAATGCTGTCTATTACTCACACATTCTTACACCATAATATACCTGGGACAAGTTAAAATATCACCATGTAAGTGTGTTGATATTCTTAGAAATAAAATATTATTCAAAAACAAATAATAATACAAAAATAATATTTGTGCATTTTAATAACCTCTCATAACTCTAGATTAATAGACAATCATACCCTTTTAGAAAAGAAAATTCATCAATGAGCAAGTATAATAATTTTAGAATACATAAAATCATTTATGAAGCTTATCTATTATTACTGAACAAATTCTTGGTTTAAATCGATTTTGGTTGTTTTTAAAGTTCTAAGATAAAAAAATATAAAACTTTATTGCCCAAATATTACGAATAGACTCTGATATAAAAAAAATATATAATGTAAATTCATATTTCTGGTCTCTTTTATTTTGTGGAAATTAACAAGAGTCCAAACTTAGCTTGTTAAACGGCCACAATTTTGGAGCAAACAATTTTCACAGTTCACTGGAACAGTTTCTTTTCTTGAGGCTTATAATTTATTTGATGGTGATGATGATGATGGTATTTGCTTCAGTGGAAACCATTTGGCACTGGAACTGTTTCTACTTTCTTGTTAATCATCATTTTTCTAATAGATGAAGTATATCGGTTGTTCTCATATTTATAATTTTGCTTGGGTTTAAATCCAGTCACAGGAATAATTGAACTAGATGATTTAATACTTATCAGTAGATTAATTATTTTCCTTCAGCCTTCAAATGCAAGTGAACATATTCTTCTGTTTAAAACATCTTATTTCTCCCAATCAGTCATAAGGTGCAGGTTACTTTTAATTTAGACAAGACTTTTTTCTTTACTATATGACATGCTGGAACGATGGTGGGATATTCCACAGATGAGATACATATAGATTTTTAAATCACCATCCTTATATTTTCAATCTCTAAAAAACTATATATATATATATATATATATTATCAAATTGAGATCTTGCAGTATTTAAAATTTGTGTCTTCCCTAGTTTCAATATTTAAAAAAATCTCTCAACTAATTTTCGAGATTTTTTTATACCTTAATTTTCAATCAACTCATTTAATTAGAGTGGTAATGTGATTTTTTTCTATCATCTGGTTAAAGAAAAATATGAAACGTCACACCACCATACCTCTGAGACAAATTTTGTTTTGAAGGAAAATGGTTTTAATCACCTTTCTACACATCTCTATCATAAATGTCACACCTTAAAATTTGAGCTTCTGTCTTTGATCAAGCTGATGGGAAAATTTTAAAGCTATCTTTCTCAAATCATCTAAGCTTCCATAAAACAACAATATTTTCTTATAACATAAAATTATGAAGCAAAGAATTTAACAGTTTTAACTCTTCTTTTTTTCAACTTTCAATATGTGTAAATATAGATTTATTTATGCAATATACACACACTATCATTCAAATCATTTATAAAACTGGCCTATTAAAATAATCTGACTGCTTTTTAGAAATTATACTTTTAATATTTAAAATTAAATCCTTACAACTTTTTTTAAACCCAAATTACAACTATAGAATAGAAAATAGAAGCATAGAATAAAATAGTAGAATCTAGCTTAAAGTGTAGACTAATTTTGAAGAACGTTATTATCTAAAATATGAAAATGACAAACTAAATAGCTTGACCACACACACAATGCCTATATATGTGTTATAACCTTACTTTTAAACAAAAAATAACTATTGAATAATAAAAAGGAGTGTACTACTCTTTTTGAGTTTTGTCAGCACCCAGATAACTAAAGAACATAACTGTTTCCCCCAATCTTTCTGTCTTAGGCTTTTGGGACTTGATCTTGTTAGGTTTAATCTTGGGTGCCCTACAGCCTCCTTTCCTATATAAACAAAATGTGATGATGATTTTGTTCAATATTTTCTATCCTGCACATTACTGCAAATTTAGCTACTGGCTGAATTGAAATGGCACAACATTCCCCAATTCTAATAAAATCATAAGCAATCTTGCCTTAACTATATATAATAAGATCATAACCGACAAAATATCAATAATAACAATAAACAAATAAAAAAAAATTAACTACTGCCAAACATCATCTAGATCCCCATCAATTTTCATTAGAAAACTTGACATTATGACTTATTTGGATATCTTGTCCAGCCTACTCTGCTGAAGGATAAGTGATCAAACTCCCAGAATTATGTGCTCCCTTATTCCCATCGAGAGTAGCAAGCATAAAAGCATTATCTTCTGTTTTTTTTAGTCATTTGAAATGGCCCTTCTTACAAATGCAAAAACTTCTTAAATTGGTTTTCAGTGGGTTATAGTTTATTATATCAGGACCACTCTAGTTTAGCTCTTGAGTGTTACTTTGGGTTTTTCCCTTTTGTAAATCATATTGTGGTCTGCATAACATTGCAAATGTATATTCAGTCCATTTTTGATAGCTTTATTTTTCATTTTGACTGGATACTTATAATATATATTTGGAGGATTTATTTTATGGAATCTCTGATTACAGAATCCATCTAGAAATATGGACTATTGGTACCATACACAATATATCTTTAATTATTTCAGAGAGATTGATTCTCTGTACCATATATAATCTGCCTTTAGATTTTTCAGAGAGTGATTTACTCCTTGTATCAGATATAATGTCCCTTTAATTTATTTAAGAATATATTCTTTGAAACCACACACACTGGCTACTTAATAGATTGAGAACTATAGACTGTTGAAACTTTTGTTCTCTTTTCATGAAATAATTGTTTTAATCTCCTCTATGTCCTCTCTTAACTTAATCACCTTATCTTGTGCAGGAAGTTTTTCCCCAACTCTCTTCTCCTTTTTTCCATTTCATAATCCCCTTTAACCAGACATTTATCCATTTCTCTATATGTTTTCATCCTTGGGGATTTGTCTTAGGGCCTCCTCTTTGAACATGACTATCGGATCTTTTACATCATGTTGTTCCTTCAACTCCCTTTTCATTCTTTTATTTTCATGAACCATCCTAATCTGTCTGTGGTCATCACCTCATGTACTCTTTTTACTGTGATATTTGGTTTTACTGTTTCTATCAGCATTTCTACATCTTGGGGCTTATCCTTTATCAGTGTATTCACCGGTTTATTTATCTTTTCATCTAATTTCTCATTCCTTTCTTTATTATCAGTAATCTGACTATCTAACTTATCTTTTAACAATGGTAAGCTCTGACTACCATCCCATTTTACAACTTCTATAGATCTACACACTCCTTCCATTCTATCCTCTAATGATGTAAACTTATTCTTTCACTCTATATTGGATTTTACTATCCTAGTTTTCAAGGCCATGATCATACAACTGTTGTTTTCAATAGAGTTATCTATATTTGCTTTGAGATCTTCTCTCAAACTTTCCATATCCTTCTTACTATCTTCTCTTAGTCTTTCTATACTTTTCTCCATCTTTTGTTCTAAACTTTTATTAGTTTTCTCCATCTTTTGTTCTAAACTTTTATTACCTATTTCTAGGCTATTTATACTTTGTTCTAAATCTTGGAGCAAACACAACATCATCCTTTCCATCTCTGATTGTGCCATCTTTGTGATCTTAGTCTGGCCAGCTTCTGGCTCCTCAGCTACTGTTTCCGCATGTGAACCCATATTATTGCCACTAACTTTAGAGGTATTTTCCTCTACATCCTGTTTTCATTTTGGTGGTTTAAAGCAAATTTCCCTATCATCTTCTTCAGTATAAAATTTATAACTGATCCCCAAAAGTGGGGTACTTTCCTCTTCCATAACCTTCTCAGTAGTATCATTTAGTTCACTCATTTTTCTTAAAAAAATTCTATACATCTCACCTGTGCTTCCCTGACCACCAAAAACCCATACATCATTTCCTATACTGACACCTATCTCTGACTGACTTACTGACTTGCTTTTCACCTGGCTCTACTATGCATTACAAATCCAAATAAAATTTAATATCACTCATTCAATGAATCATACAACAATAGTCTATATAGGGCATGTCTGCCTGTAATAGCTCAAATTATATATCCATTTATTCCCCCAGAGATCTGACAGATACTGAGAGTCACCAGAATGATCAACAATTCACAATAATGAGATAAATAAAAGAATTATGTCACAGCTCTATAATTACACAGTGCAAAACAAGCACTCAGAGGACCATCCAAATTCTATCACTTTAAGCTACAACAACCCTTGATGGAATAATGCAAGCTCTGTTGCAATACTTAACTTATTTTAAGTCTTAGGGGATTAAATAGATAAAAATATGCCTTGATCTCTCTCTTGGAGTTTTACATGGCAAATATCAAATGATGCCCTGCTTATTTTAAGTCTCAGGGGATATAAAATATATAGGAAAATTATGACTTGCTCTTTCTCTTGGAGACTGACATGGCAAATCTCAAAATGATGCCCTGAATGATAGACTACACAAAACTATGCCTTGCTCTCTGTCTTGGAGACTTATAGGTAGATATCATGGCAGGACTGCTGTTAACTGCTTCATGATAAATAAACATAACTTGTAAATTGGGTTGGAGCAGTGAAAGGGTTTATCATTCATGGGGAAGCAGTGAATTGGTTTGATCATTCATGGGTTACATGATTACATAAAATTCTCAAGGCAATGACAAAACTCTCCATTCATCATCAAAACTGCAATCTAACCAAACAAACTTTAATGATCAAATATCCAATACAACCTCCAAAATCATAGACCTTTTACAAAATGAACTCCTCAAAAAAACATGAGATTACTATCCCATAATTCATCACTATCACTATGCCTGTCCCTATCTGGCAATAAATCATTCTAATGTTTCAAAAAAAAATCTATTATTTATTTCACCACTGTCTTAAGTTGTGATATACATATTTTTTCCTTAAAATTGAGGGAAAAAACCAAGATGCTTTATGGCTGTACCCATTTTATGATCATCAATAAAGAAATTGAATCATATTAAACATCATCATATACAAATCTAAAATATAACTATATGTATGGCCAAGACAATTTTGTGAGATAAAAAAAATTCACTGAAAAAAAATTACATTTTTTCCTTCTTCTTTCTAACCACCCATCTCCCATCACTCTATAGACTACTTTTCTCAGGCAGACAGCATAACTTAGACTCCTTGGTTGGATCCCTATTGTAACTAATTTAAAATCTAATGCTACCAAAATGTAACCTGCGACCATTCAGACTCCTTGTCATCTCAGATATATGGTAATATATCTCATGCTCCAGTTGGGTATCCATTGTAGCTTAAATATTAATGACAGAATGACATTATAGCCATAAGATTATATTCATCCTTTGGTAATCAATTTAAATTTATCATTGTAACTAAAATACATGGTATCCAAAATATTGATTATCAATAAAACTATTGGTGGCTTAAATTCATCAATTTCTACTTAAGATTTCTGTAACTTAATACCTATGAAATATCATATACACATATCATTCTTACATTGCATATAATGTATGTGTCTTGAAAGAGAAAAATGATGATGAAATAAATATAAATCAACCCCAAGTGTAAAATAATATCATAATAACAATGCTTAGAAACTTATTCTTGATACAATAATGGTTGGGCAATAATGCCTGGAAAATAGTCATTTCCAATACTCATATCTGGCCTATTTCAAACCCTAGTTAGGCAGCCATTGTATCCTCAATAAATAAGTAGGAACACAGGGAAACTTATATAAACTCTAAGACATTATAACATGAAACCACATCAAGTGGGTGAGTACATGGTCAACCCAATAAAAATCTTTTCTCAATAAATCCAACAGTAAATTTTACCCACTCTTATCTCTCCTGGTTTGATATCAAGTGCAAATTTAAGCGAATAAGTGAATATGGTATAGCAGGGCACCATTAGGGTATCTGAAGCTAGACAAAGTTATATTTTATAACTTTTTCACATGTACTGGGTTTGAACCCCTTTTAGTATTTTATTTGTAACAAAAATGTCAGATTTTAATTCTACACCCATATCGCTGTATGCACTAACATTTAGGTAAACATAAAACATTCTTAAACTAAATTGTGTATATAAAATTCATTAGACAGAAATCATCTCCTAGATCTTTATAAGTTTACTAGCTCATATTATACTATTAATTTAGTATGGAAATTCACTCATCCTTGAATGGTGTAGATGATGGAATGGTGGTTACTATAATGACTTACAAATGTCCACTAAATACCATGAAATCACTATTTAGATATGACCTTTAAACATCTATTTAGCTTATTAATTAAAATGTGATGATGATGATGATGATAATGATAATGGTTTCAACCACAGCTTTAGGACCACATCTAACCTAAAATTCTAAAGAAATACATAACTATTGGTTAATCTTAATATATCTAATTAGATCTTAAACAAGTAATATTCATCAGTGATAGTGACTGATCACAACTAATAAAAACTACTCTTAATGAAATATATACAACTCATTTAATAAAACAAATTAACATTTATTACTGCATTTCTAACTATATACATACAATTTTTAGGTAGACATGAAAATTTATAATAATAATAATAATAATAATAATAATAATAATAATAATAATAATAATAATAATAATGATGATGATGATGATGATGATGATGATGATGATGATGATAATAATAATAATAATAATAATAATAATAATAATAATAATAATAATAATAATAATAATAACAACAACAACAACAACAACAATAACAACAACAACCAACACTAGTACTCTTATACATAATCAAATATTTTTGAAGAAAAGAGAAAAACATTTATAATTAGTTTGGGCTTTATCTTATTATTTTAAATCCTACACTAAATTATGCTAATCTACTACTAGTACATTTTTTGACATTTGTGGTTTTAAATTTGCTTAAGTAAAAGTTTTTTTTTTTTTTATATTAAATGGCCTATGATGGATGTTAATCAGTCATCAACAGATTCTAGTCATTAATTTTACAGAAAAACTGATTACCATACTATGAGAATGCCTACAATTATTTCTACAGCAATAACAATTAGACTTACAGTCTCTTTCATGAATATATCATCATTAATATTATTCTGCCCTAGGGGCATCTCTTAAGAGTAGTTAGTTATCTCAACAATTTCATTCATTTTCCACTCCATCCTCTTCATTGTCTAGTTCCTCAATTCCATGTTACTCTTCCCATGTTGTATATCATCCAAGAGTGTCAGTCTTTGTTTGTTTCTTTTTTTTTGTTTCTCTCAACATTCCTCCCAAAACTTCTTTCATTAAATTATACTTTTTAATACATGTCCATTCTAGTTTTTCTTTCTATTTCTAATTTTTTCAATCAATGTCACTTTTTTATTTAGGATTTTTATTTTTTTTTCAATTATTTTTTTTTTTTACCAACCTTATTTTTTTTCATTCTTCTCCATAATCACATCACAAATACTTCTAATTTGTTTCTTATTATATAATTAAGTGTCCATCTGTCACAACCATATAATTGTACAATCGTAGCTTTTATTAATAATTTGCATAATTCTTTCTTTAAAGATCTACATAATATTTTCTTTCTCTTAATACATGTCTCCTTTACCAAAACTATTTTTCTTATAACTTTACTTCTTCCATCATACCTTAACCAACTACTCAAATTTATTTTAATTGTTGAACTATGCTATTGTGAATTTCACTTTGCAGTCTTATGACATTATTCATCCCTATGCCTGGACATTTTATTTCTCAAGACTAATCGTCATTTTATATTTCACACATACTTTTTCCAATTTATTCAACATATTTTGAAAATCCTTTTCAGCCTTATTTTTAAGAATAATATCATTTGTATATCTTATACATTTTTTATTATTCTGCTAATATTTGTTCTACCACTGTCTAAATAATTATTTAATATGTTTTATAAATAAATATTATAAAGAACTGGTAACATACTGCATCCTAGTCTAATTCCGATTTCTATATTCATCTCATCAGTCTCATTAATTATTTATTTGATATACCAGTGTTATGGTAGTAGCTAGTATATTCTATAATATTAACAACTGTGAAAGTTTGTATCTATTATATAACGTTATTTTAATATTAAATCAGTATTTAAGTATTTCAAAAATTAATGCAAAAGATAATAATAGAATTAACTTTTAGTTAGGAAAAACACAAACATGGTTATCAGAAAATATAAAGAAAACTAATTTTAGAAAAAAATACTTAGTAAAATATAAAACTGTTTTTTTTTTAAATTTCCTTTAATAATAATGCTATACTTTATTAGAATCAACAATTGGATTTAGAGTACTTAAATTTTCAAATACTAGTAATATTTGTTTTACATATTTGCATTTATTTGATTGTAAAAACTAGAATTAAAATGTGTGCTAGTAGATATTACTTCCAAGAAAGATTTCTAGATATCATCATCTTTCATTGTAAAGGCAATGTGAGTCAACATTGTATGTTTAAAAGTATTCAAATAAGTCTTTCATCATGCACTTAGAAAATTTGCTGTTTTAAGAAAAATAAAAGTGCAATTTTCTACTTATTTTACCTACTTGTTTATTTATTTTTTAATTAATTTGTTTTGCAATAATTTTGTAATGTATATATTTAGCTTTTATTTGAAAATATTATTTTTAGTAGAAAAGGCAACTGAAATTTTATTAAAAGCAAATATGAAGTAGCTAATGTTAATGACAAAACCTCCAATCTTTTAAATAAGATATGCTCACTTCCAAAAGTATTAATATTTAGATTATAAATATAATTATAAATTTATTTTTTAAAAATAATTTCATTGCTTGAACATATTATTTATCATAACTTGCTTTACTGATTATAATTTAGTGGAAAATATGTTTCATGTTAAAATATTTTTTGAGCCTGAAAGGTAAATAAAAAATATTTTCCTTATATATATATATATATATATATATATATATATATATATATATATATATATATATATATATATATATATATATATATATATATATATATATATATATATATATATATATATATATATATATATAATAAAAAAAAAATTTTTATTTTTTTACAAACTATTACAAACAATCCTTAAATCCACAGAAGTACTTTCTGTCAATTTCTTAAACCTGCCTCAACTGCCATTAAATTCCAAAAATGGCAGTTGAGGCAGGTTTAAGAAATTAACTGAAAGTACTTCTGCAGATTTAAGGATTGTCTGCAATATTTGTAAACCCATAAATTTATTATTTCAATTATAATTACAATTTTGTTTATAATTAATGGACATTTTCTTTTATTTTACACACACACACACACATATATATATATATTGAAACAGACAGATCGAAGGATCGATCTTAGTTTCATAGTTTTCATTTTGAAGTACGGTAATTCTAAATCACTATTTACCCGCAATGAGGTTTTTCTATTCCAGGCCACATAAATTTTAAGTTAGTTATTTTATGCTTTGTGTAAAAGAATTTAAGGTAAATATTACAAGTATAAATATTACAAATCATGATAAATAATATTCGTGTGTGTGGTTTGTAGGTTTATATTAGCTCAATTTAAAAGTTTTGTTGCGTGTATATTTTTTTTTTAAATTTTAAATCTTTCAAAATTATACAAAGTCATTTAAAAATGCTGATCAAAAGTCACATTCCTTTGATCAGTATTTTTAGTCAAAATCTTACATGTACAAAATGTATAGAGTAATTAGTTTGTACTTTGATAAAGTTAAGATAATGAATTTCAATTTTGTATTCACGAATTCCTATGTAATTATTTATTTTTGTCAATTTAGAATCATGTATTGAATTTAGAAATAAATGTAAATCAAACAATGGAAATGAGGAATGTAGGACTCTTATCAAGAAATGCGAATGCAATTGCATAGTCAAAATTAGATATTGCTGGGGGGCAGAAAATCAAAGGAGGCGGAGTTATGAACAAAAACTAGGCAGAATGATCAACCGTCATCATCTTATGTTATAATATGCTAGGGGACTCTACTTTTTGACTTGGCTGTGCTTAGACTGTCTCGGGGACAGCAAAGTAGTTGTTCCAGAGAAATCATCTCAACTGTGATTAAGAAGTTGCCCGGTAAATTGCAATAATGTTGGGCTAAGTCCAAGAAGCTGATCCCTGTTCTGCCGATTTAAATCTTTCGAGCCGCTGATCTATAATGTTTCCTGTGCTTCCAGTTTTCTCAATTCCAACCTTTAAATTAATCATGCCATTCTAAGGAATCCAAAATGCGCGCCTACATTCTGCATAAACATTACCGCAAGGAGAAAAGCCGGACGAAGAAAGAATGGTAACACTTGCTACATGAACTTTTTAACTTTCCTTTAATCTTAATAACTTTATTATTTAATCTGTTATGAATTAATCTAAGTAATTACATGTAAATTTCTTGTTTTCCTTTGTTAAAATGTTACACTAAAACCTGTCAGTAAAGTTCTTCTCTAATATTTCTGTGCTCTAGTCTCTAGATGATCATTTATTAATATTTGTGCCTAATAATAATTCATTAGTGAATATATTTATATTTTTATTATTACTTACTTTTACAAACAAAGCGATGCCAATAATAATATTTTTCAACTCTAGTTAAAGCCATTAGAATTTATTTCATAGTATTATTATTATATTCATTTTAAAAGTAATTTTCGTTTATCAAACTAAAAATCGGTTCATTTATGTTGAGTTGAGAAATATTCAAGTACCTGTATTGTTCCTTTTATTTTGTCACAATGATATTTTAATCTCTGCTCCAAATAACAAGTATTTAAAATAAAGTTTAAATTTTATTATATAATTTTTATATATATATATGAACGGAGTAATAATATAAAGTGAATATTTTTGTTACTATTATTACCTTCCGAACAACCTGGGGAGTTATGGGTTTCAGAGTGAAAATAATTAATTGTTACTTTTGTGATCTTTTGATTTCACCATGTTTTATTTTGAATAGTCATATCAGATTGTTGTGTAGAAAATGTTACGGAGAGATAACCAAGGTTTTATATAGTTTCGCTTTAAGTCCACTTCCGATTACTCTTCCTCGATGTTACTGTGGCAATGCCTTTTCCTTCGCCTAAATTGGCGTCTCGTTTTTACTACCAATTGGAAAGAAAGAATTTCTTCTCCAGATAACCTCTTGGATCACCAGGGTTCGAAAATGATCCCGGCTGGTTGTAGTGTCCCAGATCTACTTAGGGGCATTAAGACTTGTCAAAGTACAAGCTGCCCGGTCTTCCGTCAATGCACCGCAAGCTATTATTGTAGTATATCTTAATCTCTGCAACCATCAGTACATCATTATTATATTATATTTTTATATAAAGCCTCCTCCAATTATCCATATACGTAATGGTTTGAATCTATTAAAATCAAACAACTTAATATAAAATAGGAATTAAATATTTTAAATGCTCAAATTACTCTGATTCCCATTTCAACTCGTATGACCATTTAAAACATATAAATATTGGCATGCATTTTGTTTATCAGTTTCTAAAACGATTATTAAGGACTAGCAGCAAATTATTATAAATATACATATGAGAATTTTACCGTATCTGTACATAGTATTCAATGATTTCAATAATTATTAAAAATTTATCTAATCTAATTTTGTCTATCTTTTCTTATTACTCCCGAAATCTAGTTAATCACCTGCTGTCTGTATTGACAACTTAAATATATATTGAATTATTAACCGTACCAATATCTCAAATATAAGATATATATGAATAACTGATTGTAGGGTAATTTAGTCTATGTTTTCCGACGAGCTAGTAAAGGGAAAACCACGTACCGTTGTTGTGTTGTTCATCGGTTGGTCATGCCAGGGGTTTGGGTTTGAATTTAGTTTGCATTTTGGAATTTATTCCTAGACATGGACTGGGTTTGAATTCGGATTACTGTGCGTGACTATGCATGGCGATTTTACCGGTACAATATATATATATATATATATATATATATATATATATATATATTCTAACCTGATCCGTGTGTATACTCACTTCCGAGCAATATAATGTTAAGTAAAATGGGTTAGTTCAGTTAACTATTACATATGGTATAATGCAAATAATTGGTAAATAAAATATCCTGCATTATATTAAAAACATTCGACTGGCAAAATAATGAAAACGTTCAGTTTATAAAATACATAAATAAATATTTATTATATCATGAGACTTGGAAGTAAAATACAGATGACAAGAAAGATTACATTGAGCCAATATTCCATGGGATACTACCTCAGTGGCATAAGAACACTACCCCCTATTAATATCTCAAATAAGTAAGCTTATAGTATTCTTACAATTTTAATAAATCCTACTCATTATGATTAAACTAATAATTAAATCTGAATCTCTTATTTATAATAATTTAGCTCAATAAAATATCAGGTTCATAAAACTATTCTAAGTTAATTAAAATCACTGTAGTAAAACATGATAAGGGATTTTTATGTCATACTCTACTACACTTAACTAATAATAATAATAATAATAATAATAATAATAATAATAATAATAATAATAATAATAATAATAATAATAATAATAATAATAATAATAATAATAATAATAATAATAATCATCATCATCATCATCATCATCTTCATTGGATAGACTAACTTTTATGTATATTTTCTTCACTATAATTTTATTACCATAATAAAAATAAGAAAATACTATATTATAATCTTTTATCTCCATATAATAATGTAAGAAAAATGTGGTAGCATTTATAATCTGACAAATATATGTGTGGCAACAGATAACATATAATTCAATGTACTGTTATATAATCAATTTATGGCCATAAGATAATGTAAAATATGATTACTTAAGTAAATAAATTCCAAGAAAATATTCAAATTCTTAAAATAATATTTTATTTATTTCTCTGCAAAAAAAAAAAAAAAAAAAATGTTTGATTCTATTATTCTGGATGTATCATGTGTTTTAATGGAAAAGAAAAACAGTCTGAACACACAAATTTTGAAAACAAATTTAACAAAGTTTTATTATAACAATAAAATAAAATAGCAATTTACTTTACAATATTTACACTGGATATCCTCAATTTGTTCCATTATACATTTCTTATTAATTAGTTATTGAAAAACAATCGAGAATTTATTTAAGTCTTCACTCTGACTTAAAGTAATAATAATAAAACAATACAATTTTATTTATCTTTTTGTGATCAAACTTTATGATAAATTACATTTTTTTATACTTATTTTAATATATCGTATCTTGAAATATTTTTTCACTATTAAAAAAACATTCATTGAAACATAGTACAGAAACACAAATAATAATATTATCGAGAGCATGGATCTTTTTAAAATAAACAATTTTCATTTTGCAATGTTGAAAAATACTATATAAAATATCTACTGTTAATTTTTATTACTAGACTATGTGGTCATTGTTGTTTATTACACTTTGGTTGTTAAATACAATATATCCTATCTAACATTACTCTAGTACTGAATAGCTGTAATCATTGATGTATTCCTTATTATTTAAAAAAATACAAATTTGTACCTATGCTTATTTTATACCATTTTGCTTTATAACATTATATCTTGAAAATATAAAATACTCATAAAAAATGAAATAAAATAACTAAAAGTTATTTAACATTTCATAAAAACAACTTTGCTTTATTTATTTTATTCCTAAATTTATTGTATTTCCAAAACAAATTTAGAACATATTTTATGACTCTTTATTATTTTGGGTCCGTTGGATTTTCAATACCAACTTCCAAAAACTCTACTCCTTCTTATAAGTAAATGAATTTATCTTATTCAGATTATAGCATATCTTGAAACCTAAATCATTTATTATTTCTTTACAAAATATTCAATACTGTGTGATGTACATTGAATATCTGAGACAGCGAATAGATGTGTAGGCCTAGGGAAGAAAAACTAGAGTCTAACTCATAATACATATTGTATTAAAATACTATGGCACAGTGTATCTATAAAAACTAGATGCATGACCAATTCTGTCTAATATCCTCCCATACTATCACTGATGTCAAAGCTATTCCTTCAGCTTTATTGAAACATCAATACTTAAAGAAAATAGACATTGCCCATAATTAAATATATCAGTTACAGGGCATTGTTAACTGTACTGTATACTTTAGAAGATTACAAACATACTATTTCTATCCCCCTTAATACATCCTACATTGATATCATCTCTTGGTTTCATGTTCTCCATATTATTCCCAAATCACTATCTTACCAACATTTCCTAATAGATTTATCAAATCTTACACTGACAAATAACTAATTCACATAGTCAAAATAATTAAACAAAATTTAATTGTAATTTAAAACGATCTCGCTATCTTACAAGAAAAGTCTGCTTTACTTTCTTATTAAACACATACAAACTAGTCATATAAATACTTTGAATATCCAATAATATTAAAGTTTTTTAAAAGAATCATATAACTATTCATCATCATGTTGTGTTATATTACTAATATGATATTAAAGTATGCATTTTCCCAGAAATAAATCCTAATCTCATAATTTAAAAGTGTTGTACAAATGCATTTAAATATAATTTAACATTTATACTTCCATACTTTATAATTCATTTGGCAATCTGCAAAAAAGAAAAACAAAAAATACATCATAAATATATCAATATTCACAACTATTACCTAAGTAATATCGAATTGTAATCACTTATGAAATCTTCATGTCCATCAATTAAAATAAACATTGCATATATGATATTCATACTTCCATACATAAAATGTTAATTTATTTAAAATATCAAACTATTTTACTGTAAGATTATTATATCATTAGTATTAAAATTAATATTCATGTTCCTACTCTTCTAATTAAAATAATATTACATCTTAAAAAAGTTAATAAATAAAAATCAAGACTATAATTATGTATATCTTCAACTGAAACAAATATTTCTTCATAAAGTTCAAATGTTTTTTTTATTTTCTCGAGAGTTTTTTTTTTTTTAAAAAATGTTCTCCTCAAAAGCAATTTTAAAACTCCCCATTTTTAAGCTTCTCTTGCTTGGTGATGAACAAAGCAAAACTGTTTCCAGTGGTGAGCGAAGTATAAAAATGAATAATGATAAAAAAATTAAATTGTGACATCTAAAAAATTCAAAATTAATAACGAAAATAATGACTAATCTACTTTGAAAAAGTTTGTAGAATAATAATTCATTGTTCATATTATTCAGAACAGTGATTATTAAGATGATAATTAAACTATAATGTTGAAAAATAATCTTTTGAAGCTTCTATTCCATGAGATCTTTATCAGCTTAGTGATGCATCTTGTCCCGCTAATATTAACTACGGGTAATCCGGATAAAGTTTTTGTGCAATATATTAAAATATTTCCATATCCATAAGTTTATTAATTGGTGGTTTATAATACATTTTTAAAGGATTACTCCTTAGGATAATTTTACTATTTATTATTCATTTATAACTGTTTCATTGTTGTTTTAAAATTATCAGTTTTTAAATAATTTTAAGCAAAAATGTGTATAACCCTATATAACTTAGGTTTTATAACATACACTTTTCCAAAATACTTTTCATTACTTTTTACTTATGATAGTTTTTCTTGAAAGTATTTAGAATGTTTTCCTTCAAAAAGGATAAAACATTCATTTCTATAGCATTGTTTTCCATAAATTAATATAAAACTTGTCTTATTACATGTTGGACTTCAGCATGACAATCTTGCTTTTATAAAAAAAAAATGTGTATTCCATTTTTAATCTGCAAGTAGCCTTTCTGTTAAGTTTTCTGTATAATGTCTGAAATAATACTTTACTTACTGGAATAGTTATCTTGGTCAATAGTATTAATATTATATTTACAATTATGATACTTATTTTTAAAATATTCTTAATTAAATACATTTTACTTATTGGCATTTCCATATTTTTATTGTGAATTTATATTAAGTTTTGATGAATAATCCTGGCTCTTTGCCAGTTCTTTAAAATAAATATCCTATTAGTTTGCAAATTAATTATATGCGAGCACTAAAAATTGACTAAAATAAAACATTTAAAAAATTACTTTTACATCGATCACCAACAACAGATCACCCCCTGACATCAACTGTGCAAGAGTATTTATACCCTGCAAAAGATCTCATCCTATTGGTGGATTTTTACTTTTCATTTGATACCAAATTTGCATATTTCTACAGTCTTACACAATTAAATTTACAAAATAAAATATGACATATTATAATTTTAAAATATTATTTAAAATATTACTTTTAAATCAATGATTATACCTTACTAAAAATTAATTAAACATTTAAAATGACTTTTAAAAACAATATTTAACAAATTTATCCCACCTTTAATATTTAATTTGTCTATTTTATTTTAAAACAAAATATTTAATTTTTTATTAGCTGTACTCATCTTATAATAATATTTAAAACATTTTATAATGACTGATTTAATATTTTCCCATATGATAGGCAAATAAATATATCCAATTCTATAATGCACTTTTTAAAATATTTTGAACTTTATTAATACAAATATTAGCAAGCATGCATGTATAATCATATATTATACAAGTCACATGATCAATAGCTGAAACAGATTGTATCAGATTTTCTGTCTGAAAATAAATAATAAGATTGCAACACCTATTATATTAAATAAAATAATATAATAATACAAAATTTGGAAGAATAATTTGGAAAATATAGAATTAAATATAACTTTTACTACCCCAAAATTTACTTTTAGCATATATGATTAATTATAAATATTAAACATAATCTATAATTTTAAATATAGCATTTATTTAACTATAAGTTTAAACTATTAATATTTAACTTTTAAAGATACTTTAAACATTTATAGCTGTGTTATTTATTATGGCCAGCTTTTCCAACCATATGTAATTAGTCTTTTTAGCTTCGTTTAACTATTTTAAGGTTATTCATTATAATTTTATACATTACATATTTTTATTTAGCTTTAAATTGTACTTTTAAGATATTATCAATACAATATAACTATTACCCAAAAAGAACACATTATAAAATTTAAATTTTTCTAGTAATTTACTGTAATGAACTGATTCTGACCTATAGAAAAGGGCACAATATATATATATATATATATATATATATATATATATATATATATAGAGAGAGAGAGAGAGAGAGAGAGAGAGATAGATAGATAGATAGATAGATAGATAGATAGATAGATAGATAGATAGATAGATAGATAGATAGATAGATAGATAGATAGATAGATAGATAGATAGATAGATAGATAGATAATAGTAACAGGATGGGGGTATCAAAGTGGAAGGAAAAAATGTTTTGAACTGGGTGATGGAAAATTATCATCACTCCCAAGCAAACGAAATTTAAAATATCAATAGTTTACAAAAGTATATATAAGTATAAAATATTTTATAACAGTGTGAGATTAAAATCTGTGACAGCTCATTGAGAGATCAGCAGAGCAACAATAAATCCACCAGCTTTATAATTTAACAAGTAAATACAAGTAAATACTCGAGAGAAATAACCATCCATCATCATCATTGATGGGAATAAACAAATCAGTACAATAGATCAGAATAAAATCAACAGTCAACATTGTGACTGGATTGGAAATGAGTATTCTGTAGACTAGGTCAACTATTGAGCCTTTACCAAATAATTTGGATACACCAGCTTAGTGCCCATCCATTAAAATACACCAGAATCAGAAATCGAAATAATAATGCTGGGACATTAAAACATGCTCATCACTATCAATGCTCAGGCCACATGTACTGGCCAACTATAAACTTAACTTTTAATTAAGGCAAATAAAATATAGTGCATAAGCTTTAAATCATATTCTCTTTTGCACCAACCAGGATGATGATTGATCATTGCTGGATGCCCCAAAAGCACTAAGTACATATCACCATTTATCTGTACATGAATCTAACTCAGAGAACATAAGCTTTATTACTGTATGTGACCAAGAGATGATGGAAACAATTTTAACAATTAGATATAAGTTTATTAATAACAATAAAAATAAATGGATTAAGTTCTTATAAGGGTTCTGATTTTGCAAAGTATACATAATTATATCCACACTAAGATTTTTAAGATTAATAAATTAGGTTTACTTAAAACCCATTCAGCACACAGGCATGTGGGTTGATACAAAATAAATATGTTTGAATTTACATTTAATTTAAAAAAATGAACAAAAATTTACATATAAGTGTCTATCTGACACACATTGATATTTCAAATACACTTGACATATATATGCACACATATGTGCATGTGTGTGAATTTTCTAAACATTTTACTTGTTACAAATAATTATCAAAATCTTAAATTATATGAAATACAATAAATGATTAAAGTTTCAGTTAAATGAAATACATTTTACATACTAGGATTACTGAAACACACACACACACACACACACACACACACATATATATATATATATATATATATATATATATATATATATATATATATATATATATATATATATATATATATATACTTTACACAGATGTGCAAAACATTAATTTATATACATAACCTTTGTATTTATCACAATAATTATGAAATATTATTTTCACAATTTAATCTTTTTGCTGAATATAGTCCTTTTCTTTAAAATAAGAACGATCAAATTTTTGACTTAATTGATTTAAAATGTCTTTCTTTTCCTAGTCTAAAAGATTTTTGGAAATCATTTTTTGACTAATAATTGTAACTATACTTTTTTTTCTAAATTTAAACTAATATCATTATATATATATATATATATATATATATATATATATATATATATATATATATATATATATATATATATATATATATATATATATAAATTTTAAGAAATCATTCTGCTTGATGAGTTAATGCTGATGAAATAGAAAAGGTGAGGTAGCAAAAGTGAATACATAAACTGCAGCTCCCTGTGCTATGATAAGCAAAGCACCAAGCTGGAATAACAGTACACAAAGTACCATTATGTCATGAGAAAATACCTCATTTTTAAGCACTGCCCCTTCTAAGTACCTAGACTGATCATCCTCAAAGAGTAGTATCCAGAAAAAAAGGCATTGTGCCATCCCTGCTCATCTCTGTTAGAAATGTAAACAGAAAGTAATACGTCATACATCAATTTTCCCACAATTCATTAATTTTTATATTGGCAGCCTGACCATTTATCAAATGTTGCTTTTCACTTTTTATTAACATAGCTTCTTTAATTTTGTGTTTATTATTATTTCTTTCAATACATAAAATCTTAACTTTATTAAAATCAAAATCCAAACCATAATTACATGTTACATTATGATCAAAAAATACTGATGCTGAACATCATCATTTTTAACATTTTCTTGTCTTGATTATTATACTCATTTATACAACAACAAATGCTCCTTTGATCTTTTAACCAATGTACATTGAGATGCACCTATATATGCCTTTCCACAAACATACATCCATTTATATATTGCACAACTTTGATTTAAAATACTATACCTATTTTTTGAATGATTTATTAATCTATGTAAATTAGGAGGAGTATAAAATGTGATTTGACATATATTTTTATGTATATTTGTTTTATAAATTTCACTTGTTCATTACAAATAAATGGTATGGATAATTTCTTCTTAATTAATATGTGTGTGACAAACAAAAAATATTTTATTCACTGAAGCCTCCTTGTTATTATTTTATGATACAATTCATCATTTTAAATAGGAAATTCTGATTCAGGCTTATCACCTACGTCTAAATTATTATATTCTGCTCATAGTCCATTTCCGATCCTTTGTTTTTTTTACTTTAATATTCTGCCCGATTACTAACTTTTAAATTATGTCAGGCAGTTCCTTCTTTCTTTCTACTAATTCACTAACATAAATTTTACTCCATATCCTCACATCTATCTCTCGATTTAAAATTTGTTGCTTTATCTTTTTCCTGTTCTGTTCTATTTTTTGCTTTATAGATTAGAAAACCTTTAATCTTTGCAGACCTGCATATTTTTCCTAACCATGAATATTTTTTTCCTATTCTTTCTTTTTGTTTTAACCTTATGCTTAAGACAAAACTTTAACTTAATCTCTTTAAATTTTTGTGAAAACTTTTCCATGCTATCTTCTATCATGAACTTATATCTCTCTTCTATTTCTTGATCTATATTTTCTTCTGTCAAAGCACTATCCTGTTCTGCTTTAATTTCTATCACTATTTCTGCCTTCTCTGTTTCAACACTATCTAGTTCTAATTTAATTTCTATCTCTTTTATTACCTCAACTTCTTTACTTTATTTGACAAAATCTACTTCTGTGATCTCTTGATTTTTTTATATCTTTACTGTTATCTCACATCTTATTTCTCTTACAACCCCCTCCTCCTTTTAATTAATTAATTGTAACTTTTATTTCAAGAAATCTTAAACTTTTAACTATTTATTTTAATGAATAATTGTATTTTAATAATTTTTTAGACAAAATTATTATGTACCAACATAATATATATATATATATATATATATATATATATATATATATATATATATATTATAACACTAGGTTATCATATCGATATATATATATATATATATTGTAACCTAGTGTTATTGACACTTGGTTTACTTGGCATTATGTCTGCAGGAAAACAATGCTATTCTTTAAAGAAATAAAAAAGATAAAATAACAATAGTAATAATTGATTAATAAAGTATGCTATTCACTTACTTTGGCATGTTTTGGGTGAATAACTAATAGATGTAATAACTCAATGTCATTTTTAAAGAGAGAACATGAATAATTTAATTGAGATATTAATAATTAGAGCAAATTAATATGGTATAAAAGCTAAACAGTAATTGATTTTGGATGGGTAGAGGGGAGAGTGGATGAGTGTCTTATCATAAAGCACAATAACTTCTGGTAATTTTTTTTGTAATATATATATATATATATATATATATATATAATATATTACATTATATATATATATATATATATATATATAATGTTTAAAGAATTATACATCACTGATTGTTAATTTAATGTATTTATTATTTTTTTTTATATTGTCAAATTACTTTGTAATCCAGGTAAATAATACTAAAACTATATGATTGTAATAGGTTTTTCCTTTCTTTTGTTTATGTTATAATCAAATGATTATTTTTCTGGAAGAGGTCGCTAATAAAAGAAAGAAAAAAAAAACAACAACAACAAAACGAAACAACCAATTTCATAATCAACATCATTTTTTTTGGAAAAAAAAATATAGTCTGCTTTTAGTTTTCAAGGAAGGAACAGTGCTGAAATTTGGTAACTCAATTTTTTCATTTTAATTTGCAGAAATAAATGTAATCAAAGTAAAATTTTAATAATATAATGTGTGGCTAAAATATTTTGATAAGATATCCTGATTTTCTTTGCCATCTACCTATTTAAAGACCTTTTATACTTAAAAATTTATTGTCTCACGCTAAAGTTAAAAATGACAGAATTAACTAAGGGAATCACGAAAAGTGTTATTATGTCTAAATTAAGGAAGATAAATGATTTCCAAGTGAGAAATAATTATTTAGTAACTTTGTATCACTTGTTAATATTTTCTTGGTATAGAAAAAAAATAATAATTGAAAGAAATGTTGAGAAGCAAAGGAAGATTAACTAGATACATTTTTTGGCGCTCTTTCTGAATATCTCGTCTGCCTTTACAAATAATGCAATTACATACGTTAAAAATGTTTTTATTCATCAAGAATTGTCTAAAAATAATAATAATCATCATAATATTAAACTATACACTTGTATATTTTTTTTTAAAAAATAGAAAAAAATGAAAGACTTTCTTGAAGTAAATGTAAGAAAAAAATTATATACGTGCATTCTTACGGAGAAGTTACTGTTAGAAATTATAATTCCTAGAGTATGAACAAAAACCAAATATCTTAGTGACTTAATCATAAAATTAAATGATATATTATATTATACATCAGTTGGAATTATTAAAACTTCCTGTACACGTAAATTGACTGCAGTTATTATCATAATAATCTCTCGGAAAATTGCGCATTTTCGTCCATAAGTAAGCTAGCTAATAAGTATACGTATCGTCAATAAAAAAAAAATTGTGTATGTTTATCGTCTATAGTCAAATATTCGTCTATGTTAGAAGTCTAATTTTTTTTCTTGGATCCCAAAATTGTAGTAGTTTAATTCAAGTAAGAATTAATCTTCAATTCTGCTATATGTTTCTTTACCTAATTTATTAAACGCACAAAATAAGAGAAAACTTTTATTTAAAGGAAATAATACCATGCGTTTATTGTTTTTAAACTTGCTTCATGAAATACGACTGGATAAAGCTCTTCACCTGGACCAATTGCTCAACAGAAAAACATTTTCTAATGAGAGAGTATGCACTTGTTAATTAATGATTGTTTAAAACTAAGTTATAAATGATATGTATTTTTTTTTATATCACATAGATTAAAGTCTGTATGGTCAAGTGATATTTAATAGCCTTGTAATAACAAAGGTATGTTTTAATATAATTATTATAGGTTAAGTTGATATTTAACACGAAAAAAAAAATCTATAAAATATGTTTTAATTAGTACATACAATTGTAGGTAGAAATTTTGTATGTTAGATACGTAAAAGAAAAAAAATATTTAGATATTTAAGGGGTAAAATAAATATTGAAAATTATCAGAAGTAACTAAAAAAAAAAATGCTATAACAAATATTTCTTGTTAAAGTTGAAACGAATTTATAATGTATTAATTGAGGAATTTATTCCTAATTATTCTTAAATAACACATCCACTTTATTTAGTTTAAGATAGTATGCTACCAACTATTTTTGAATGTTCCTTTATTAAAATTAAAATTATTATACTTTTATTCTATGATGTCCATTGATTTCAGATGTTGATCAAAGTATACCCAATAACATAAGTTTATTATGATTAGTGTATTTACTTATCCTGCCCAGATATAGCATTGGTATATGCTTAATATTCGCATAGGTAATAATTATAATGTATTTATTTTGTGAGATGAAAAATGATCTCCCCAAAAGCTTTGTTTTCCATGAGAGGAAGATTTTAAATATAATGTTCGGGTATGTTTATAGCCCAAGTGATCGATTCTCATAGATAGGACGGTCAAGAATTTATCTAGCATGTAGTATGCTGCATTTGTTTAAATCCCAGGAGAGGATTGTATTTGGTGTGTGTTCGTTGTATGCCCAAGTAAGAGGCAAGAAACCACCAAAATATTTTAATGTAGTAGATTACTTTACAAACCTTCGTGGTTATTCCATATTCCTCATGTGAAATAAAGATAGCTCCACCATGGAAGGTGTTGATTATTGTGCTTAATTTTGAAAGTTCGGGCAAGATAAAGGTTATATTGGAGGTGTTAGTTCCTCAAGATCCACTTTAGTATAAATAGTGCGTTAGTAACTAGGGTCGATATCTGTATTGTGCTGCTAAATATTGCTAGTATTTGACAAGTAAATCAATGGAGAAAGTAATTAAAATTGCATAATTTAAAACGCTTATTTACTGAAGGAATATTCAAATGCAATATTTAATTCTGGTTATTAATTAAATAATACTCATATTTCAAAAGTATACGTATGAATAAAATTTGTATCATAACTTAAGTTAGCATTAAGTTAAATGTAAGATGGTAAGTGTAACTTCTGATAGCTGGCCTATAATTAGAATAGGTTATCCCATTAAAGACCACAAATAAAGTAAATGTATTAGAAATAAATTTAATATTTTGCGTATTGCATATGAGGAGATTAATCATTTAAAAAAAAAAAATAGTTAGTCGATAATTTTGAATAAAAGCTTCTACAAGGTTACCAAAATTTAATAAACAATGTATTGGTAATGAATTGTACTTTTAGTTGATCAATCCATATGATTGCATTCAGGAAAAGTAGTAATCTCTAGTCCATAACCAAAAGAGTATACAGATTAATGTCAGTTATATTTTATATTTTTGTATTACTATGGGATTATTGAATAAATATTCATATTTTTTTTTTGTGATAATAATAAATTATAGTCTTGTTAAAAGTTGTTGTAGATTCATTTTTTTTTTTGTTATTATATGCTAAATATAAGTGTTTGCACAATATTTGCAAAACCTTTTCTTGAGTCCGAAATCATTCCAAATTCTTAAAAACTTAATATACCAGATAAATAAAGTTAAGCAGATCGGAATATGTCATTATATTTTAGTTTAATGATAATTATTTATGGAGTTGAAAACTTAAGACTAAACATCCACCTTTGTATAAAAAAAAAAATGAATTCTTCCCAAACCATTAACTTTGGTTGCACATTATTCCATTCCCATTTAGTTAAATTGTCTAAGTAATAAATCTTAGTTATATTATTGTGTTGTCATGGATGATGGAAGGACACAAAAAGCACCCTTGTCTTTTTATTATTCTGACTGAGATTCTAAAAAAAAAAAGGCTGTGTTATTCAAAATTATACGTCATTATTGAATAGAATTATCATCTCTTTAAATAATATAGCAGTGGATATGAGAGATGAAGACACATTGAATTTAAGTAAAAAATAAATGTTTCCTATAGCCGACCAGAATGCCGGTCATATGCGACAACACAATACTGCCGAGCATTTCCTGACATGAAACAAAGAACCCTGAGATTAATATTATTATAATTATTCTTTAAATTAATAAGTGATCAATTATTGTTATTATTACAATCGTGGCATAGCTTAAGAGAATTGTATGTACAATTGTATTATATGAAAGGTATTTTGGATCATATTGGAAAATTAATAGATATGTTGCTTTTATTTTGGTTGCCTTAACAACAACCAGAAAAATTAATGTCACAAGTGTGGATAAAATAACTATTAGATATTGGATAAACCAACTAATATAATTTCTAGTTAATCTTGGGTTAGAAATAATAGAAATAATACAGATTTTTAATCTTAATTAAGTAATGGGTTAGAATATATATATGTATATATATATATATATGAACACTCACTACTGTGTTATTGTGTGCCATGAAACACATAACAATCTCAATATATATATATATATATATATATATATATATATATATATATATATATATATATATATATATATATATATATATATTGTAATTATCCAAATTAATGTTGAATGTCATAGTATTAAAAAAATAAAGAAGTTTGTTAATCTTGTTTAATTTTTATTTAATGGAAATCTTGAAATATACTGTTAACTAGGTAACCATGGCAACCTAATGCTTAAAAGTATTATTGTTTACTGCTAATTCTCACATTAAATCATAAATCTGTTGTGATCAATCTCAGAAAAAAATATAAACAGGTCAATAAATAAATAGTTATGAAAAGATCACTTGAATAAAATCAATATTATTAGTAAGTATTACACATTTCAATTTTGATTATTACAATCACTATAGAAATACCTGGTATAAAATTAAATGTTTTATGTTTCATACAATGTTTGTTCATAAATTAGTTATCGAAAAATTATTATTAAAAACATATCTAAAAATATTTATGTTCATCAAAATGTATTAAAAATTGTGATATGATTTTTTTATTTTGGTCCAAAATGTAAAATAATATTGAACTTGCAAAGTATGCTTTTATTTTCACTGTATCCAGTTATTTTCAAATCTCCATTTTTCTTATCAATTGATAACAAATTTTCTTGAACAATTTTTACATCCTCAAATGAAATTTGAGCAATTTTATACAGTAGTCATGATAACAATTGTGTCATCAATAGTATCTTATATATAGACATGAAACACTGCAATTTGCATTCTTGTAATTTTGTCATTGCCTAGAACAAATATGTTTATATTTATTTTTAAAAAAAAAAAATTCTTAAATTTTAAATTTCTGAGGGATTAAATTCTAAAATCATGGGAAGATAAGCCCAATTATCTCCCCATTTCATGAGGATATGGGGAAAATATAAAACAACAAAACAAAAATAATCAAGATGTGCAAGTCAGCTATAAAAAAATAAAATATTCTATTGTCAAAAATTTAGATTTCCACCTATTTATTCATGATAAATGCAAAACCCAATTATGTGTCTATGGATATCATATTTCAGATCAATGGATGTCACAAAATCAATTAACTTAACTTATTTGTAATATCAAGCAATCTAAATTTCATGTTCTTAATCTGGAAAGAAAACGTCATCATTTTATATTCCAATAAACATCACATGACCACCACCTCTTATGTTTGTGTATAACAACATTTATTATTCCTTTAGATATGGCTGAATTCAGTTAATGAAATTTTTTTTATTCCAATAAACATTACATGACCACCAACTATTTCACTTGTGTTTAACACCATTTATTATTCCTTTGGATAAGGCTGAATTCAGTCAATGAAATTTTTTTTCTATATGTATGATTACCAATCTAGAAGGAATATAAAGCCAGTAATATATAATTTTGCATCAACTAAGTATCTATTGTTTAAGCTTAGATAAATTTATATACTTAAAAAAGATCAGAATTTAAATATGAAAGTAATTGAATTCATATTGATGATAGTTATCATTCGTACTTCTCTTTTCTACTTAAACAAAAATCATTTCTACACATTAGGATCAGAAACCAGGAACCAGAAGCTTGATGGACTGGTAATTGAAAATGGACAGATTTGCAATTATATGGCATGATTTCTATATATACATATTTTTTGTTGTTGCTGTTTTGTTAAAAGAAAAGGAGGGTTTAGTTTGCTTATATTTCATTTTATAAATTAAGGTAAATAGTATATATGGATTATTATACAATTCATGAAATAAAAAGTTTGGAGTGATCCATTTTTGTTTCCATTACTTAAACTCCTACCAAAGAAATAGGTTAATATGACCTGATATTTTCAAACATTTAAAAGTATAATTTATATGCAGATTTAATGCTGGGATATTCATATATTGAATAGGTTTAAATACAATACAGTTTTTTTAAGTTAGCTTAATTATTTAGAAATTACATTAATAAATAAATAGAGATCAATTTTATTTGTTTACATTTTTTATTATAGTATACTCTATTTAAAGTCTCAGGAAGATATTTAAAATCTCTCCTTAACTTTTACATAGTACTGTTGTCCCACAACACACATTGAGTTTCATATACATATTTTATTATTTTTATTGATTCTATATGGTAGCAGATTATCAATTATTTATATATTAAAAAAACCTAGGATTATATTTATTATTATTATTATTATTATTATTATTATTATTATTATTATTATTATTATTATTACTACTGTTATAAATTTATATTATGAACCAATACATTTATAGTTGATTTAAAATCTGGTGACTCCATCTAATTATTTTTTTTGAATGTGCAAGGCAATTTGGATACTTCAAATTTGATCCAAGATCAAATTCATTTTGGTAATTAAAATATAATTAGATATAATAGTTTTATACATCATTATTAAATCCAATTAGATATAAATACTATATTAGTTACTTCATTTTAATACTAAGTCAATATTACTACTAGAAATAATTTCATTAGTACAGAGTTGATTATTTATTTGCTTATCTTGTCCAGTTACATAAAGCTTTAGAGGTTTTGTTCTGTTATTACTCATAATGATTTTCTTAATTACTTTTGAACTTCTTTGATGTGATAATTATAAATGTTGTGAGCTAGTATAACTTAATATTTATCTTTGGCTTGGATAACTGCCAATTATCAAATAAAGTTTAAATCCATTTTTATAATTGATTGATTGGAGATTTAAGTAGATGAATAATATCTGTAATTGTAAGTCAATAAGTGTTCAATAGACACCTAAGGGATATTTTATATATAATGTGATTGGGTTCTGTAAAATGTGAAATTATCTTATAGATTTATTGATGATAATTTTTTGTAAAATAATTCATTTTAAAATGTAACTTGAGCAATAATTTCATATTGATCTAATGTAAATTATGATTGAAATATTGATATTATATTTAACATTTTATTAAAGTAGTTAGAAAACTGAGTAAGAATGTATTTTATTTAAATACTATAAATATTGTGTAGTTTAGAAAACATTCTCAAAATGTTATCAAAATTATTTCAGAACTAATTGATTTAAAAAGAAATCTTACAGTAAATTTGCATTACTTTAAAAATATTAGATTAGTAAAGTATGTTAGAATGTACTTATTTATTCAAATTTACTTTTATTTTATTATTATTATATTTTATTATAGGGCAATGATGTATGATTACATTGCTTATTGCAGTTTACTTTGGGAATAGTGAATAGATTTTTTCGTGTCTGAGGTAATCATCTTATTTGTTTTATTTTGTTTCAACTACTATCTGAATAAATTAGATTTTAATAGAGATTGTCATTAGTAATTTATTATAATGTAGTGGGCAATGTAAATAATTATGTATTGAAAATATTTTTATTGCTTAGTTTGATTAGTAACTGAGCTAGATAATTTTACACAGGTTCTAACAGTTAGTATTTGATAACACATATTTTTCTGTTTTAATGTTATAAATAATATAAATTTTAAGGACACTCCTTAATGATCTTTTATTTCCATACATGATCATTAATAAGTGGTTGTCTAAAAAAATCTATAGGTTAATTTCTTTCATTCTATGAAAAATGTTCACTAAGCAAACGTAGAGAGGTAGTTAGATAGATCTATTATTATTGCTACAAAGTAGCTACCCAGTGCAAGCGCATGATGATTATGTACAAATGGCAATTATTACAATATGCCAAATAAGAATTTAGGGCTGTTATAAAGTGGCATTCCATATCTAGGCTAGATTTATATTGATATGAATGACATCTCAATTCTGAAACACATTAAAGTTTTTGCATTATAATCACATGTTACAGTATTCCATTACAATATTGTAACAAAAGATTGGGCTATGTTTTATTCACATTAGTTTGATCATTTTTCCAGCATCATAATTTTTATCAAGTTACAAATTTGCACACCAATTCAGGCTCGATTAACGGATTAAAACCCAGGTTTGAGTCTCACATACATGCAAAAATATGATATTGTATTTATGAACATTAATTGAATTTTATTGCTGATTTTATTATATAAAAGGGTTAAGTAAGATGTTTAGAGTTTTATTGTTGTTATCATTCTTTACAGATTTTGTTCACAGCTAGCAGGTTGAATTGATAGATATATTTTATGAAAGAATAAACAAAGTCAAAATATTCTATAATTTATTTTGATAAACAAATAAAAAAGGGATATTTTATCTGAAATAAAATAATAAGTGAATATGAAAACCAATAAAGTAAAAGCATTATCAGAACTTGAAAAATGTCTCTATCAACAGCTGAGAGAATTGATGGATAAGATAAATAATGAATGAAGAGAAAATATGAATTGAGATATGGATAATAAACTTGGAAAGAGAAGAGATAAAGATATGAGCAGAGAAAATCAAGTACTAAGAAAAAATATGAATGGTAAATTTGATGATATAATTAGAGAAATTAATGGACTAAGAGAAGATGTAAATATCAAAATTGATTTATGTAAAATTGAATTGAATGCTACTAATGTGAAGTTTGATTATTTTAAATACAATTTGGATGCTCAATTGAAATAAGCTGATGTATGATAGCAGGTTTAATGAATTGAGAGACCAGTTAGATAGATCACAAGAAATTTTGGCAAGTAGGTTTGAAAACATGAGCAATAAAACTAAATGTTATAAAATTGGACATAAGAATTGGAAAAAAAAACATGAAAATTAAGAAAACTTGCAAAGATGATCAAGTGCACCAGGTGTTCCCCTTGTTACCCCACTTATACATTTCAATCTGGTGTACAGATTAAGCATGAAAAATCATACATAAGGTTTGGGTACTAATCTTAATATAGATATCAATTTTATAACTACTTCCCAATATAGTAGTGTCCCATAATGCTAAGCTCAGCTCTCTTTATCTCAGGTTATAAAAAAAAAATTAAAGTTGCCCTCAAAAATATACATTCTTATTAAAAAGACAAAAGAATAATTAAAAAAACACACACATGTTGTGAAATAATTGAAGTAAATATTTATTCATTGACACATAAATATATAATGACTAACTCCATTACTCATCACTGATTACAAAGAAGAAATGAAGAATATTATATGTAATTAAATTGTACACCCTTAATTTATATACATAAAAAAGTGTGTTTGGATGAAGTGGCTTAGTCGTACATATATGCATTTTTCTACATTCCTTCCATAATTTAATATTTTGAAAATCTTGTGTTATCATACATGTAAGCACACAAAGAAATAGAATAAAAACATTATTTTATGCATCTTATTTTGACTTTATTGATGCATACGTAAATTATTGAATACTAAAAGAAATATAAGGGTAGACACACATACTTGTCATATGTTTTGTAATTTTAAGCTAAATGTGACCAAGAATTATTAATTTAAAAAATTCTGCATACATGCACTACCCAAATATCAATTAATTTTGCAGACTGATTAGATTTTAAACATATTACAAATGTGTTACATAAATATTTAATAGTATTTGAGAAAAAATATCAAGTGATTAAAAATAAATAAATTTTACCCTATGGAGTCTGAAGATTTCTTCCAGACTTGGGACTTCTGGACAAGCTATATATATCTGTCTCACAGGGTGAGAAGAGCTTCTTTATTATATTAGTCTGATGATCTTCATCGTTATTATATTTGTCTGGTAATATTCATCATCCTCACTGAATGGACCTGGAGTGACTACATTTTAGCAGCTGGCAAGAGGGGATGGGTGCACTGAAGCAGGCTTCTATTCCATGGCTGTCACTTTAGATGATGCAGGTATTCTTTCCATCTTGAGTTGGTTTACTGTTGTGGTACTCACATGAAAACTGCTACTTTGCTTTATAATAAATGGTTTTCAAAAGAGATTCGGTTCTATGCTCTTTCTTCTATTTTAATATATTGTTAACAGTTCCACGTATTCTTCTGGATTAAGGCCTGATTATAATAGCAAAACAGTACACAACTGAAAGCATTAGGGGCTTAAAAGCAACACAAAGTTTTTAGTAATGTTAAATCTTTTCCATACTGACCACAACCATCACCATTAAATTATTTAGTCAGTATTCAAAGCACTGGTAGTTCTTTGATTGACTGGTGATGCTTTGATTTTGGATTGTTGATTAAGTGTGGGAATTTCTTCTTTTTGACTGATTCACGACAGCTGGAATGATTTACTGCCAGAATGATTAACTGTGAATCATTGAATGTTGGACTGGATCTTCACTGACAGTTTCTGCATGAATAGATGTACTGTTTTACTGCT
Organism: Epiperipatus broadwayi; assembly: GCA_028023455.1. Lineage (NCBI taxonomy): Eukaryota > Metazoa > Onychophora > Udeonychophora > Euonychophora > Peripatidae > Epiperipatus > Epiperipatus broadwayi. The sequence continues at coordinate 105,986 of JAQFVV010012858.1, read as the reverse complement.
GGTTCCTCAAAAAACTATAATCTAATTTATCTGTTTAACAGCTAATGTCTCCATCAAAAATTGAATTCTAATCTCTCTCTATCACACCTCGTTAGTGGTATATATAACAGCTCCAATACCAGTCAATTTGAATATGCCCTTCACATAATTGCCTCAAGCTTTTATTTTGAAAGCTAATTAATTTAAGCAAAGCACCTTCCTTCCAATTACTAAATTTCATTCTTAATTAATTATATTATTCTCTTTAATTTTATCAAGGCGAACTCATACCACTCAACTGATAACTATAAGTTTTATAAAAAATAATTACAAAAAAGATTTATTTATATTATAAATTAAAAATTAAACATACCTTTACAACAATAAAACATTTTTTCTATCTATGCCTTGGCATCAGTGTTCTTCAAACTCTTTTGTTTAGAAAAATAAGAGCACAAGACAGGATGACCATTAACTAATTAGTATACTTTGTTTTGTTTTTTTTAGCAAAACAATGGTCATCTGAATTTTCTTAATCTATTAAATCCAAAAAGTTTGCTAATTAAAAATAAAATATAGATGCGTTGGAACAGTTACTTACTTTTAATTATTACATTATTTTTTCATCTCCATTTTAACATGTTCCAACATGTAAATAACTTTTTAAAAGAAATATTAAAAAAAATTAATATAAGATGTTTACATTTATTATTACAACAAAAACAAATAATACTTTAAAAAAATATATCGTTACACATATAGAATAATATGTGTTAATTTACAACTTTTGAGCGTATGTATGTGGATAAAAAATATATACATAGATCGACTTCATCTATTTTATACTATGTTTATCATAGCTACATTATTTAATAATTTTGTTTAATAAAACTGAGCTGTAGCTTTACTTACAGACATTTTGTGCATGACACTTTTAGAGTGCCCAGCACACAAGAGACTTCAAAATTAGAAATAAATAATATTAAATTAGAAAGGAAAGATATTAAAAAGTCATATGAAAGTGGATTATAAAGAGATATGTAAGAAACATAATAAGGTTGATAAAAAAATAAAACAATTGCAGGGAGTATGTAAGGAATTACAAAGTAGTTTAAAGGATGTGCAAGAAAAGTTAAATAACAATGAGCAAGTGAAGATAAGAGTTAGATGATTTAAAAGATAATATAGACATTTATCAATTATCTTTGCAACAATTGGAATGATGTAGTAAAAAGGAAGAATATATTTGTAATAAAATAGAAGATAATTATCAGATGATGGAACAAGAAATAGCTAGATGCTTGAAGAAACATGAGATAAATCTTAATCATAAGATATCATTAATGTTGAAAAATAAGGTGGTAGAGATGATGAATACACTTGTGAAATGTACTGATTGTCTTATAAGTACATCGTATAAATATGTGGTCTCAGAGAATAAATTGTTCAGCCAATTTGATCATGGTCTATCATCCATATATGACAAAAAGGCTAATAGGCAAATACATATTACAGAAGATTTAAGGAGAACATAATAAATGGGAACATAGTTAGATTTGTCCAGTTTAGACTGTCTAAAGAGAAATGTGATAAAAACCCTGCGTAATATTTTAGTTCTTTGGAAGAGTTATTCTCATTGAGTCTGTTTAATGAGATTGAGAAATCGTCCATGACAAATAACCATTTAAATTTATCTGTCAAATATTGGTGGAAATCTTTCTTTAATAAGCCAGAGACATTTGGGGATTTTAAATTTGTAATATTGAATAATTTTTAGGAAGAAGACAAACAGGACAACATTAGACACCAGATTTGTAAAGACAAATATAAGGCTAGTAGATTGACTCAAATTTTCTGAATGCAGACAACAAAGTTAAAAATGCTGACATATTTTTCATTACTGGAAAATTACATAATTTGCATTATTTGGAGAAATTTGCAATGACATATTGAGCAAACTCTGATTACTCTTGACATGAATATTATCAAAGAGGTATCCAATATACTCAGATCACTCGAGGCAAGTGATGCATCTGTGGAAATGGTCATAAATACCATAAAGTAATCCTGTATACAATGTTTTCCCCAATAAATATTATAGGAATAGGAGAACTTCAGTTAATAGAATACATAGGCACTATAGAGGCAATAAACATAATAAAACTTTAACCCATATAAATACAAACAGGACTAATAATAAAGGTTGTAATAGGTGGGAAAGGGTGCATGTGTAGCAGGAAGGACTAATAATAAAGGTTGTAATAGGTGGGAAAGGGTGCATGTGTAGCAGGAAGGACTAATAATAAAGGTTGTAATAGGTGGGAAAGGGTGCATGTGTAGCAGGAAGATATTCTTGTCAGCATATCACAGAATATATCTGAGAAAATATTTGGGGCTAGAGCCTAAGCCAGTCCTTTAAGTTAAAATAGGCCTCATTGCAATGTTCCTCACTGCAGGAGTCTAATAATTGTAAATTTGGGGAGTGATGATATCATTAATTATTTAACATCAATAACTTTTGAAACAGAAGATGATGATTATATTAGGAAATTAGAAAATTATATCAATAATAATTGTACAGAAATTAACATAGTTACACAAGATACATCAGTAAGGGCTTTACTTGATTCTAGGATTCAAATTTTCATTATATCAGAAAACTTTTACAGTAAGCTTATTGAAATTGATTTTAAAATCCCTATATTACCATTGAGGCAGACACTAATTAAAATAACGAATAATCATAAGTTAAAATTGTTTGCTCAGCAGGTATGTTTAACTGTAAGGATTAATTCAAAAACAGTGGAGCAAATATTTTTGACCATGTCTGAATTTATTCATGAGGGCATAATAGAGTCAACTTCATGAATCAGTTTGGATGTATTATTGATTATCCCATTTAAGAATTAATTGTAAAAGAAGAAAAATGTAGCTTTAAGAGGGTATACACATTAAAAAACTCAATATACTAGCCATCCAAAATAATTCTACAGGGATAGATTTACATATGAATGTTTGTGAATATTCTGAGTTGGACAAAAACTTTAAGGAAGTATTTTCAGGTATTCTGTAGATATAAGGATGTATTTTCAAAAAAACCTGGTGAGATAAAGGAATATTTACATCAGATTCATTTGCAGGAATATAGTCTCTTCCAATGTAAAAGATAGCCTATCCCTCACCACTATAAAGCTGTAGTAAAGAAGCAAATTGAACAAATGGTTGATTAGAAGAAAATTATTAGGAAATGTCCCTTAGCATATAACAGTCCATACATATTTGCTTAGATGTAAGGTTTTTGAATCATTTTACAATTCCAGAATGTTGTGTCCCTCCTATTGTGGATGAATTATTAATTAAATTTAAAAGACAAAAATGTATTTTCTACATTGACTTAACAGCTAGTTATTGGTAGATATATTTGCATAATGAAGATCAGAAATGTATTGCATTTAAATACGAGATACTTACATTTTTTAAAGAATGCCATTTGCAATTATAAATTGTGGGTCTGGACCCTGAGTTGTTTAGACATTGTATTATCTGAAGAAGTCGGGGGCATTGTTGCTATGTGTGTGGATGATGATTGTGACTGCTTATGAAAATATCTGAGCATTGTGATGATCTTAACATGTTTCTAAAACAGTGTGAAAAGAAATATGTCAAAATAAATTTTAAAAAAAAGTAAAATATCTGATAAAGATATAGAATTTTGGACACTTAATAAAATATGAAAGGATTAATCCACATCTTGACAAAATCAATTCTATACAAAATTTACCCATTCCAGAAAACAAAAAGCAATTACATTCTTTCCTTGGTATATGCATTTTTATCATTGATTTTATGAAATTTTAGCTTATGACACAGTTCATTGTAAGAGTCAGAAAACATGTGACTCATAAACATAGTGCAGAATTCGACCACTACACAGAACAGCAGCACCATCGAGGTAGCGAAGCCACCCATGGTACTGAGTTTGAACATAGTTTATCAGTTCCACAATACAATCTATGAAACAATGCATCTGATGCGACATTAGTAAACATTTCTTTAGGCATGGTGGTCAGGGATATGCAAGAGATTCATGATTTTATTTTCGAGTTAGCCAATAATCAAACTAATATTAATTAAACATTCATATTTACATAATCGAGGAAATATTATATAGAATGGGTATCGAATAAATGAAACATAACTGCAGATGTATAGTTTAAAATTATTTATTAACACATTTTAATAAGATCATTTACTAATAATATTCTATGGATTAAAATCTTCAGTAGCGGGATTTGCGACATGATTATATTTTAAAGAATACATTTATTTATTTGTTTACAAAAGGAATTCATTTATTTGAAGGCATAATCTAGCTACCTAAAATTCTCGAGTAAGTATTTTTAATGCATGCCTGGAGGAATTTATACCTTTGCAATGCAAGAGTCTAAAGTAAGATTTAAGAGTAGTGGTGGACATATATTTATTTAATTAAACTATTTATTTATCACTAAGGGCAAATATTTACTTGAGAGTGAATTATAAAGATAATGCAGAGACGGAGTAATACATAGAATAATAAAATTAAGTAAAGGAACATGTGTTACGCTTTAGAAAGGCGATATGGAATGGCAGTATATTGAAACTGCAATGCCGTGAAAGAGTTTATAAGAACAACGGGCTGGTCTCTGCCATCGGCCCGAAGAAGTAAAGTGTCACATAAGCATAATCAGGGAGAAGTGGTTCTTCTCACAATTTTCCAGCTGGCTGCATGACATCGTCAAGTCCTACGGGAGCACCCATTATGTCTGCTTGTGTAGGATGACTATCGTTAATTTCAACACTGAAGAATCTGGAAATTTCATGGTGGAATGGGTCATCGCATCCTTAAAATGGAGCACATGTATAATGTATAAACGATTATGATAAGATTTAAATAGATTTCTAACTCAGCCCTACATAACATTTTCTAAAGAATGTTGGCGACTCTCAAAGAAATGTAATTTTATGGAATTATTAATTAAGATTTAATAAATACAAAACGTATATAAACTGGGGATTATTACAACTAATACATCAGCCATTTGCGAAGTAGTAGACCCCTGCATTACAATAAATGATGCATTGAATGTGTGTCGATTTATATGAAAGTTAAGTTATTTATGAAAATAAATATTAATGAAAATTTGACACGCATTCACTGTTTCAAGTGATCATTGATTTAAACTTGAAAATTTGAGACAATTATCAGCATGCAATAATTAAATAATAACTATAGATAAAATGTAGATTTTAGAAATATGCACCCAAGAAAGATAGAGTGAGGTAAGCTAGATTATTAGAGAAATTTACACATTAAATTAATTATTCAATTTTAGTTATACAAATGGTAGTTTTACATTTCATAATTTAGATAAGTAATATGAAGAAGAGCTATAGCATATTATTAGAGGACTCTTAGATTTTGAACACAGACAGGTACCTGTTTCATAAGAAGTTTTCCAATTCCATTGGTTTAGTAGCAAGTAGTTCATGGTTAGCAGTTCTTTCTTGTATTGAGGTGATTCATTTACTTTAACAGCAGCAGCAGCTTTCTCATTTATTTCAGGCAGCAGAACTTCATGGAGAATTTATGATGGGCAATGGAAAGTTCGGCATCTGATAGGCCATCTCCCGATGGAGAATAGTGTAGGTGCTTTACTCAGTCATACCGTGGCAAGAACAATTGATTTAAATATTTTGGAGACTCTCAGTGATCAAGAGCAGAGCTAAAGTTCCAGTGAATTCTCTAGCCAATCTAAGATGGCCTCTTTTCTTATCTTTTATCTTTCATATTTTTGTTAATGTATTTTTATGTTCTACTTAATCTGACCTGAGGATAATCAATGCATTTTGTTGGTTTTATCTATAAAGAAGGCTGCCATTCTATTGTTTACATTTTACGTTTTACTAATTACATTTTAGGGAATTTTTCTTTAATTAATCTATTATCTATCACTGACCAATGCTTTTAAAATTTCAAAGACAAAAGGGAACATAAGATTATTTTAACTTTTAATTAAATATTACATCAGATTTTTTTAGAATTATTATTAAATGAAATTTAACCAAAGCAATAAATACAAACTTTATAATCCAAAATAAATGATTAAAATTATACAAAACTATATAACTAAAAGAAATCTAAATTATACTATTTTATCCCCATTTATTGCCTTTAATTTGAGAGCGAAATGTGTGCGTGTTTATGTTGAATTCTACATATATTTATACATTTTTAATATTGGTACACACACAATTCGATACCAAAAAGTTTGAATTTGGGCAGGATAGACCGGTCATTGAGAGACGACAGAAAAAGATGAAACTTAAGATTCGAATACGAATCTTACTGTTTCATTTCCCCATAATTCCCATGAACAATTAAGGAAGAACAAGGGAGGCAAGAAAGAGAAAAAAAATTTTTTTCATTACATAATTTGAATACGAAAAAAAATATTATTTTTTTAATAATTAAAACGATAATATATATAACAAAATTTCTATCTAACCCTATTTGACTAAAGTACATTCCATTCAACCGAATTCATTATATCAAGTTCATTTTAATATTTCATATATGTTTAATAACCGTCCTAAGAGTCTAATATTTTTACAACCCCGGGTCAGGTGGATAATACCGATCTCTCATCATTGATGACTGCGGCCTTGGATTTTCTACTCTTTGCCTTTTATCAGGTGGTTCTTTGGCCCAACAGTTAAAATCCAACGTAGTGAGAAATTCAATCATTTCTTCTATGTCTTTTATCTGACTACCTGCCATTAATTGTTGGATGGTTAGTGGCATACTATTCTGGATGTTCCCTATGATGTGTGAATCCAAAAAGGCGAACATTGTAAGGGATTTAAACCGGTTTGCTTGGCAGAGAAAAAACTGTGGGTGCATCTCTTGGGCTATCGTCCCATATTTTTCCTGGCAGAGTGTATTGTAGATACCATTTTGACACTTGTTGCTCCAGTAATGCTTCATTAATGCATATTTGTATTTTTCTATGGTGGTAGGCTTCCATCTCACCATATTCCACCAGTCCTTGGCAGATCCCTGTAGATGGTAACTGGCTATTGCTATCTGCTCATCTGGCCCTGTTTTATGAAATTGAAAGAACTTTTGCAAGCTCTCTAAGTGGGCTTGAGGATTTTCTCCTATCTCCCCTCTAAAGATTTTGATGTGGATCATCTTTGCCAAGTAGCCCTGGTGTTCAATGTCCATCTTCGTCTCTTCTTTAATGCTGACCTTTTTCTCCGGTTCTTGTGGGCCTTTATCAGCTGGAATAAGGTATCTTTGTTCATCACAGTTTTTTTCTTTTTACTACATTACCTGCTTGCCCTTCTACTATCATAGGTTCATTGGATCTCTCTGACTTCCTTTCCTTTTCCATATCTTTACTCTCTTCTTCCTTTTTACTAACTAGGGATATTCCAAAATGTTCCTTTATGGCTTCTAACTCTCTCCACATAGTGTCGTTAAATTCCTGATATTCTCTAACTCTTATTTTTTCTTCTTCCTTTCTCTGTTTTGATTCTTCCTCTCTTCTTTTCCTCATTTCCTCCTCATACATTTTCTTCATTTCTTGCATATTCTGTCTGAGTATTTCCTCAATGAACTTGAAATTAAAGTCCATTGACCCTCTATATTGTTGCGGAGCTTCCCTTCGCTTGGGTGTCGACTCCAAAGCTTCAGATAAATCTACTTGCTCTATACCAATATTTTCTGCTTCCATTTTCTTAATATTATTTACCTATTTTATACTACTAGCATTTGACTAATGCCATCCGGTATATTGGCCCTTTAACACTCTCTCACTGCCCTCACCTACTCTACATTGCCCTATCTCTATATTGCTGCATTTGACATATTTAACATATATATTATAGCGAACTACTGGTAATGCATATAAGCCACTGCTGTCTATAATATAAATAATGGTGCTTTTATAAAAAAAAATTCAATGCTACCTGCTTCTCATTTAGTGACTGATTACTTTTTACTTTTTTAACATATATATATATATATATATATATATATATATATATATAAATATTTCATTAGATCCGAGTATTTTCGTTCCTTCTTAAATAACACACACATCCCTGCTTTCCTTAAATTTGTTATTATGCCTGCTGTCCTTTCATTCACCCGATCCACATTATTTCACTCAATTTTTTTTTTCATTATTTTTATCAAAAAATCGTATATATATAAAATAATTAGCTAACTCGATAATGAATGCTAAAAGAAATTTATATGCATTATATTTTGCTCAGGGATATGGGTATTGTATTGAAGCTCCACGTTGATAAGCGCCAAACGCTTAAAAAAAATTATACTATGTAACAGTCAGAAAACGTGTGACTCGTAAACATAGTACAGAATTTGACCACCACACAGAACAGCAGCACCATCAAGGTAGTGAAGCCACCTGTGGTACTGAGTTCGAACATGGTTTATTGGTTCCACAATACAATCTATGAAACAACGCATCTGATGCGACATTCGTAAATATTTCTTTAGGCACGGTGGTCAGGGATATGCAAGAGATTCATGATTTTATTTTCGAGTTAGCCAATAATCAAACTAATATTAATTAAACATTCATATTTACATAATTGAGGAAATATTATATGGAATGGGTATCGAATAAATGAAACGTAACTGCAGATGTATAGTTTAAAATTATTTATTAATGCATTTTAATAAGATCATTTACTAATAATATTTTATGGATTAAAATCTTCAGTAGCAGGATTTGTGACATGATTATATTTTAAAGAATACATTTATTTATTTGTTTACAAAAGGAATTCATTTTTTGAAGGCATAATCTAGCTACCTAAAATTCTCAAGTAAGTATTTCTAATGCATGCCTTGAGGGATTTATACCTTTGCAATGCAAAAGTCTAAAGTAAGATTTAAGAGTAGCAGCGGACATATATTTATTTAATTAAACTATTTATTTATCAATAAGGGCAAATATTTACTTGAGAGTGAATTATGAAGATACTGCAGAGGTGGAGTAATACATAGAATAATAAAATTAACTAAAGGAACATGTGGTACGCTTTAGAAAGGCGATATGGAATGGCAGTATATTGAACCTGCAATGCCGTGAATGAGTTTATAAGAATGATGGGCTGGTCTCTGCCATTGGCCTGAAGAAGTAAAGTGTCACATAAGCATAACCAGGGACAAGCAGTCTGTGTCGCAATTTGCTGTCTGGCTGCATGACGTCGTCAAGTCCTACAGGAGCACCCATTATGTCCGCTTGTGTAGGACGACTGGGGTTAATTTCAACCCTGAAGAATCTGGAAATTTCATGGCGGAATGGGTCATCGCATCTTTAAAACATAGCATATGTATAATGTATAAATGATTATGATAAGATTTAAATAGATTTCTAACTCGGCCCTACTTTATCAACATTTACTAAAGAACGTTGGCAACTCTCAAAGAAATGTAATTTTATGGAATTATTAAGTAAGATTTAATAAATACAAAACATATAGAAACTGGGGATTATTACAACTAATACGTCAGCCATTTGCGAAGTAGTAAACCCCTGCATTACAATAAATGATGCATTGAATGCGTGTTGATTTATATGAAAGTTAAGTTATTTATGAAAGTAAATATTAATGAAAATTTGACACGCATTCACTGTTTCAAGTGATCATAGATTTAAACTTGGAAAATTGAGACAATTATGAGCATGCAATAATTAAATAATAACTATAGATAAAATATAGATTTTAGAAATATGCACCCAAGAAAGATAGAGTGAGGTAAGCTAGATTATTAGAGAAATTTACACATTAAATTAATTATTCAATTTTAGTTATACAAATGGTAATTTTACATTTTATAATTTAGATAAGTAATATGAAGAAGAGCTATAGCATATTATTAGAGTACTCTTACAGTTTGAACACAGACAGGTACATGTTTTATAAGAAGTTTTCCGATTCCATTGGTTTAGTAGCAAATAGTTCATGGTTAGCTGTTCTTTCTTGTATTGAGGTGTTTGATTTACTTTAACAGCAGAAGATCTTCATGGTGAATTTATGATGGGCAATGGAAAGTTCAGCATCTGATAGGCCATCTCCCAATGGAGAATAGTGTAGGTGCTTTACTCGGTCATACCGTGGCAAGAACCATTGATTTAAATATTTTGGAGACTCTCAGTGATCGAGAGCAGAGCTAAAGTTCCAGCGAATTCTCTAGCCAATCTAAGATGGCCTCTTTTCTTATCTTTTATCTTTCACATTTTTGTTAATGTATTTTTAGGTTCTACTTAATCTGCTCTGAGGATAATCAATGCATTTTGTTGGTTTTAATTATAAAGAAAGCTGCCATTCTATTGTTTACATTTTACATTTACTAATTACATTTTGGGGAATTTTTCTTTAATTAATCTATTATCTCTCACTGACCGATGCTTTTAAAATTTCAAAGACAAAAGGGAACATAAGATTATTTTAACTTTTAATTAAATATTACATCAGATTTTTTTAGAATTATTATTAAATGAAATTTAACCAAAGCAATAAATACAAACTTTATAATCCAAAATAAATGATTAAAATTATACAAAACTATATAACAAAAAGAAATCTAAATTATATTATTTTATCCCCATTTATTGCCTTTAATTTGAGAGTGAAATGTGTGCGTGTTTATGTTGAATTCTACATATATTTATAAATTTTTAATATTGCTACACACACAATTCGATACCAAAAAGTTTAAATTTGGGCAGGATAGACCGGTCAGTGAGAGATGACAGAAAAAGGTGAAACTTAAGATTCGAATACGAATCTTACTGTTTCATCATATATTAAATTTGTTAAAGAAAGATGAGAAATGGAAATGGAGTGAGCACTACTATATAGAATTTGAAAGAATCAAATCAAAAATTTTTGAGTATTGTGATCTTATATTATCCTAATTTTCAAAAACAACTTTATGTGAAAACTGACAGTAGTGGATATGGTCTAGGAGTCATTTTATCCCAGAAGTACCATGAAAATAAGCTTATGAAGTATACCTCTTGAGTAGATTGTTGAAGGGTATAGAATTACATTATAACACCACAGGTGCTTGGAATTGAAATATTTGTTATTATATATCACATGAGCTTAAAATTTATTAATCAAAGCTATTGAAATAATGAAAGACTAGTTAAGTGAAGTTTATTCATTTAACAATTTAATTATGAGATTCAGTTTTGCAAATGAAAAGATAATATTGCAGCAGATTTTCTAAGTAGGAATTATGTCAAAGTAGACTCTGTCATATTAATCTAGATCATGCTTTTATTACTGTCAACTCTCTAGTAGTTGATGAGTCAGTAGAATTTGATTTAAATAATTTAACTATTTTACAATTGCATGATCCAAAGTTGAATTCTATCATTCAATATTTGGATACAGGAATTGAATATTTAGTCATAAAAAAGAATGGTCAAGAGTAAGGTTATCTTAAGATATAAAATGAGTGGTAAGTTTGTTATGATAAAAGGTAAAGGAAGGCCATAAACATTCATGGAGAATTGTGATACCACCATGTGTCAGAAATCGACTGTATATCATGTGCATTGCTTTTACAGGCACTATTGCTACAGAAAGGGACAATGTGTTGTGCACAGACTGTTCTAATGGCCTGGATTTTATACATCCAGAGTCAACAAGCTCAAATATTGTGATATCTGTTTGAGATCAAAATATGCTAACAAATCATATGCTGGAACTTTGCAATGAATAATACCTGTTTATCCCAATGATTTTTGAGCAATTGATTTCTATAGAGTTTTACGATCCTATAATAGGTTTAAATTTATTTTGGTCACTTACAATGTTTTTCTACACATGTGTAGGGGCATGTCCAGTGATCAAGGCAAGTACTAGGAATGAAATTAAATGTTTGCAAAAAAAAACAGTTTGTAAAGATACAAAAACACAGGATTGTTTTGACAGACCATGCTACATTATTCTGGTCTAAGGAATGGAAATGTTGGATTGAAAAACAGATTATGAAACATATTTTGTGTTCAATTAGGAAACCACAATCTTACCTATGCAAAGGAGTTAGGTGTGATCTGGGTGGGTTACTTAGGGTATACATAGGAAGCAAACACCATGCGTGGATGAATAAATTAAAGGAAGCAATTCATTTTATTAATATAATGCAAAATGAATCCACTAAATTTATTTCAATATATCTGCACTTGAGATATAAGAAGCATGTATTAATTAAGACTTCATTACCTATGATATCTGAAGAAGGCATAGATTATGATAATGATTTGTCAAAGTTTGGTGAAAGTTTGAGAGAGAAGAGATAAAAAATATTTACCCAAGCCTCTCATAAACCTTGTATATTCAAAGTTGGAGACTTTGTATTTGTAATAACTCCCTGAATGAGGGATATGTAGAATTATAAGTTCAAAAATTTTTTGAATGAATATGAGAGACCAAGCCAAATGAAAAGAAAAGTTGAAGAGAAAAGAAACCCTGAAGGTGAAAAAGACACTTCCGATGCCAGCATCTTAAAACCAGTATCACCACTTGGATAATTAAAAGATATTCATTAAGGTAACATTGGTATTATTTTTGTGGTAATTGCAATTGTGATCTATTGTAGATGGTAATGATGTGAATACATATATAAAAGAGTCAGAAATAGCCAGTTAAAATAATTTTAAAAAATTTATTATGTTATGCAAATACTATTTGCTATTATACTTTATAAAATTGATTAGTGGTGATGAGTACGTGATTTGATAAGTTAGAGATATAGTATGTAAAGTTTTACTATCTGTGCTAATTATAGAGTGGGATTATTTGTATGATCAAAATCTTTTCATTAATGGAATTGGCAAAACTGTAGGTGTGTATTGTGGTTCAAAACATTATATAAATTTATATTGGAGTCCCAAGTTGACAGATGTCTGGAGCTTATTATGGAATAGCAGGTAGAAAGGAATTCATGATGTCAGGATAAATACTTAATTGTGAATTATAAGTTATTCTAAGCAAAATAGAATGTTCAGTAATGTTCTTGACCTGTGCAAACATGTATCAAAACACAAAGGTTCCTGATTAGCAACCATATAGTGCACAACTTAGCTTATGGAATAGTGGTCACATCCATAAGAAATTAATATGAGATTTGATTAACATTCAATCAGTTTACTTTAGTCTTAGAAGTGATTTTGAATGTGGTATCTATAGTATTTTCATCTTTAGATCATTATAAAGGTTAATTTGCATTTATTTATTTTATTTCATAGAAAAAAAATAATTTTAAACGTGGTATTTTCAATGTCTAAAGCATCACCTGAATGAAAATAATGTATTCAATAGGGTTATATTATTATTTTCTCTCATTCTAAAGTTTCAAGTTTAGACCCATAGTAGTGAAGATAATGTGAACTACAGATAGGTTTATGAAAAAAAAAGATATCATGCAGTTTTTACAAAAGTAAAATATGTAAACATATTTGTTTAATAGTGCATATATAATATGTAATGAAAATGTATGGCCATTAGAAATTAACAAATGAAGTTTAACTGTATGAATAGATTTTTTTCTTTTTGTGAATTATTTAGTTTGCATACAAGAAATACTAAATGTTTTATTGTCTGACTCTAACTTTAAAGCGTTATTATTAAGGAAATTATTAAAAAATATAAAGATGTGGATGATTAATTGTAAATCCATTATAAGACTTTAACCAAAAAAACCCTAAAGATGCAGTTGTACTACATAGGTAATAGACTGTGAAAAAGCTACACATGTGTACTAAGAAGATAAAGATGAGAAGAAAAAAAACAAATTCTAAATTGTTTTGATGAGAATAATGTACTTGCAATTTTTTAACTAATATCTTAAATGATATGTAAAGATTAACGGAGAGAATAAATGTTTATATATATTAATGTGAAAATAGTTCAGGGTTCAAAAAATAGAGAAAGAAAGGTAAAAGAGAAAAGAAAAAGCCTTTTATTTTTTTGTATTTTATGGATGAAAGTATTGAAAGCACACAGATTAATGCTGCATGTCACAGTATTAAAAAAATAAAGAAGTATGTTCATCTTAGTAATTTTTTATTTCACTTGTTCTATGGATAATGGTAATCTTGAAATAGCATGATTATTAGATAACTATGGCAAACTAGTGCTTTAAAATAATATGGTTTACTGCTCACTCTAGCATCAAATATCAAATCTGTTGGGATCAATCTCAGATAAAAATATAAACAGGTGAATAAATAATTAGATTTTGGAAATAGTAATAAAAATTCACCGAATAAAATTATTATTAAGTATTACACATTTCAATTTCTGGTATTACAATCACCATAGCAACACCTATTAAAATAAATGTTTTATATTTGTTTGTTCATAAATTAATTATAGAAAAAATATTATTAAAACATATATAAAAACATTTATCTTCATTAAAATGTATTAAAATTGTAATATGAATTTTTATCTTGGTTCAAAATATAAAGCAATGTTGAACTTGCAAAACAGATTTTTAATTTCACTGTATCAAATTGTTTCAAAATCTCCATTTTATTTGTTAATCGGAGGTAAATTTTCTTGAATAATTTTTACATCACTGAGTGAGATTTGAGCGATTTTTGATAGGTGCCATGACAACAGTAGCATCATTAAGTGTATCTCATAAATAGAAGAAAAATCCTGCAATTTGACTTTTTGTAATTTTATCATGGCCTAGAATCTACATGTTTATATTCATTTTTTTAAAAAAAATTGTTAATTTTAAATTTTTTAAGTGATTAATTTCTAAAATCATGGGAAGATAAGCACAATTATCTCCCCATTGAATTGGAACCAGTTCATTGATGAAATTTCTGAAGATATGAAAAAATGTAAAACAACAAAACAAAAAACATAAAATTGTGCAAGTCATCTATAAAAACATTCTGTTGTCAAAAATTTAGAATTGCATATGTTTATTTGTGATGAATGCAAACCACAATTATGTGTATATGGTTATCATATTTCAGATCAATGAATTTCACAATATTAACTTAACTCATGTGTAATATCAAGCAATCTAAATTTCAAAATTTCTTAATATGGAAATAAAAAATTAGCATTTATTATTCACTTGGATAAGGCTGAATTATGTCAATGAAATAAAAAAAAATATTTATACATGATTACCAATGATGAAGGAATATAAAGCCAGTGATATGTAGTTTTGCATCAAATAAGTACCTATTAATTTAAAAGCTTAGATACATTTATATTCTCAAAAGAATATATCCGTAATTTAAACATGAAAGTAATTGAATTCATATATGCAATAATTCTCTTACATTCTCATCTTCTCTACTTTAAAAAAAATTCACCTCTACACATTAGGATCAGAAACCAGGAAACAAAAGCTAGATAAACTAGTGAGGGAAAATTAATAGACTATCACTTAGAGAACAATTTTTATTTGATTACACTTTTTTTTTATCATTGTATATTCTATTAAAAGTATCAGGAAGATATTTAAATCCTCTCTTTCTGTTTTATATATAGTATTATTGTCCTGCATCACATATTGAGTTTCATATACACATAATATTATTAATTTTATTGATTCTATACAGTAAAAGTCTATCAATTATTTATATATTAAAGAAATCTAGGACTGTATTTTTTATTATTATTGCTATAAATTTTTATTATGAAACTAGAGTTGACTTAAAATCTATTGAATCTGTCTAATTATTTTTTTGAATGTACACAGTATTTTGATTAGGAAATAGAACTAGATAAATGTATAGATTTATACATCATTATTATATCCAATTAAATATAAATTTTATATTTGTTATTGCATTCAAATATTTGTTTACTTAACTAAATCAGTAATACTGGTGGAAATAATTTCATTAGTTCAGAGTTGATTGTTTATTTGCTTATCTTGTCTGGTTGCAAAAATCTTAGATTTTGTTTTGTCATTAATCATAATGATTTGTCTTAATTACTTTTAAATGTCTTTGAAGAGGTAGTCATAAATTTTATGATTTAGTATAATTTAATATTTATCTTTGACTTAGATAACTGCCAATTATTATCATATATAATTTAACTGTTATATAATCCATTTTTATAATCAATTCATTGAGGATTTAAATAGATGAATAATATCATATATGTCAGTAAGTATCCAATAGAAATCTAAGATATATTTTATATATAATGTGATTGGGTAATGCAAAATTTGTGTAGAGTATGTCATTTTAAAACATAACTTAAGCAAAAATTGCATATCATTCTAATGCAAAGTATGAATGAAATATTGATATTATATTTAATGTTTTATTAAATTAGTTAAAAAACTGAGTAAGGATTTATGTTATGTAAACATTATAATCATTGTGTAGTTTAGAAAACATTCTCAAAATGTTATAATTATTACTTCAGGACTAGTTGATTTAAATAGAATATCATTAAATATTAAACTAAATTTCCATTGCTATAAATAATATTACATTAGTAAAGTATGTTGAAATTTCGTTATTTATTAATTTTAATTTAGTTTTATTCAGTGGCTTGATTTGATGTTGGAGGGGATGATCCCCTTTGTTTTATTTTGTCACAATTATTATCTGAATAAATTAGATTTTAATAAAGAGTGTCATTAGTAATTTATTATAGTGTAGTGGGCAATCTAAGTAATTATGTATTGGAAATCTTGTTATTGTCTAGTGTGATCAAAACTGAGCTAGATAACTTTACATGCATTCTAAGAGAGTTACTATTTGTTGATGCATGTTTTGCTCTGTTATAAATAATATAAATCGTAAGGGTATTTTTTCATGACCTTTTTATTTTTGTATACTGCAAGTAATACGTGATTATATAAAAAAAATCTATGGGTTAATTTTTTTCATTCTATGACAAATTTAGGCTGAACAAATGTAAAAAGATAGTTAGGAAGAAAATCCATTATTATTGTTACAAAGTAGCTAAACAATGCTAGCTGATGATGATCATTTACAAGTGGCAATTATTACAAAATGTCAAAGCAACCTTAGGACTGTGATAAAGTGGCATTCCATATTTAGACTAGATTTATATTTATACGAATAACATCGCAATTCTGAAACATACTGATGTTTATATATTGTGATCTTATATTATAATAAATATTCCATTACAAAATGGTGAACAATGATTGGGCTGTTTTATTCAGATTAGTTTGACCATTCTTCCAGAAACATCATTTTTATCACACACACACACACATATATATATATGATAACAGATGGCGTTCTATCAAAAACACCGTCAAGGGTAGTTTTCTGTTTACATAAACGTCAGAGTGAGCATTCACTATCTCTAACGTTATTTTACTTTCAGATCATGATTTCAAGCTATTTGCTATCTTCAGTGAAAGACAGGAATAACAAACTAGATCTAAACACAAACTCTGAGCATTTATGAAACAGTTTCTATTCAGCTTGCAAGTGCGAATCCTTTAGACACATTAATGTCTTCAAACTCAGCATAGCAAGCCAGATAGCTCCATGGGTCAGATCTCAGTTCAGCATCACCACATAGTAGAAGCCTCTGCAATATACATCATTGCAAGAAAGACCTCAAAGGTACATTTATGAAAAACAAAAAAACACAGTTAAAAAACTTGCTAACGCTTGTATTTATGATAAGAGATGGCATTCTACCAAAAACACCATCAAGAGTAGTTTTCTGTTCACATAAATGTCAGAGCGAGCATTCACTATCTCTAACTTTAATTCCACTTTCAGAACATGATTTCAAGCTATTTGCTATCGTCAGTGAAAGACAGGAATAAGAAACTAGATCTAAACACAAACTCTGAGCATTTATGAAACAGTTTCTATTCAGCTTACAAGCGTGAATCCTTTAGACATGGTAATGTCTTCAAACTCAGCATAGCAAGCCAGATAGCTACATGGGTCTGATCTCAGTTCAGCATCACCACATAGTAGAAGCCTCTGCAATATACATCATTGCAAGAAAGACCTCAAAGGTACATTTATGAAAAACAAAAAAAACACAAGTTAAAAAACTTGCTAATGCTTGTATTTTTGATAACAGATGACGTTCTACCAAAAACACCGTGAAGCCTAGTTTTCTGTTTACATAAACATCAGAGCGAGCATTCACTATCTCTAACTTTTATTCCACTTTCAGATCATGATTTCAAGCTATTTGCTATCGTCAGTGAAAGACAGGAATAAGAAACTAGATCTAAACACAAACTCTGAGCAATAGCATTCACTATCTCTAACTTTAATTCCACTTTCAGATCATGATTTCAAGCTATTTGCTATCGTCAGTGAAAGACAGGAATAAGAAACTAGATCTAAACACAAACTATGAGCATTTATGCATTGCTCAGAGTTTGTGTTTAGATCTAGTTTCTTATTCCTGTCTTTCACTGACGATAGCAAATAGCTTGAAATCATGATCTGAAAGTGGAATAAAAGTTAGAGATAGTGAATGCTCACTCTGACGTTTATGTAAACAGAAAACTATGCTTGACGCTGTTTTTGGTAGAACGCCATGTGTTATCATAAATACAAGCGTTAGCAAGTTTTTTAACTTGTGTTTTTCATAAATGTATCTTTGAGGTCTTTCTTGCAATGATGTATATTGCAGAGGCTTTTACTATGTGGTGATGCTGAACTGAGATCAGACCCATGTCGCTATCTGGCTTGCTATGCTGAGTTTGAAGACATTAACGTGTCTAAAGGATTCATGCTTGCAAGCTGAATAGAAACTGTTTCATTAATGCTCAGAGTTTGTGTTTAGATCTAGTTTCTTATTCCTGTCTTTCACTGACAATTGCAAATAGCTTGAAATCATGATCTGAAAGTGGAATTAAAGTTAGAGATAGTGAATGCTTGTTCTGACATTTACGTAAACAGAAAACTACGCTTGACAGTATTTTTGGTAGAACGCCATCTGTTATCATAAATACAAGCATTAGCAAGTTTTTTAACTTGTGTTTTTTTGTTTTTCATAAATGTACCTTTGAGGTCTTTCTTGCAATGATGTATATTGCAGAGGCTTCTACTATGTGGTGATGCTGAACTGAGATCAGACCCATGTAGCTCTCTGGCTAGCTATGCTGAGTTTGAAGACATTAACGTGTCTAAAGGATTCACGCTTGCACGCTGAATAGAAACTGTTTCATATATGCTCAGAGTTTGTGTTTAGATCTAGTTTCTTATTCCTGTCTTTCACTGATGATAGCAAATAGCTTGAAATCATGATCTGAAAGTGGAATTAATGTTAGAGATAGTGAATGCTCGCTCTGACGTTTATGTAAACAGAAAACTATGCTTGACGGTGTTTTTGGTAGAACGCCATCTGTTATCATAAATACAAGCATTAGCAAGTTTTTTAACTTGTGTTTTTTTGTTATATATATATATCCGTTAATTAAAAACAATATTGTAATTATAATTGAAATAATATTTTTAATGGTTTATAAATAATTACAAACAATCTTAAAATCCGCTGAAGTACTTTCGGTTACTTTCTAACCTGCCTAATTTAATGGCAGTTGAGGCAGGTTAGAAAGTAACCGAAAGTACTTCTGTGGATTTTAAGATTGTTTGTAATTATTTATAAACCGTTAAAAATATTATTTCAATTATATATATATATATATATATATATATATATATAATATATATATATATATATATATATATATATATATGGAGTTTGCTATTAACTGAAATGAGACCTTTGATTCCTCTTGGAGGCCTTAAAAGAACCAAACAGGGCAAATTTTTAATTACCATTCCATATGTTCTTGTCATTGCAGCTGTTATTACTATGTGATTATCCATATAGTATACAAACATGGATGAGCTGCTCACCAACACACATTAGCCAGCATGGTGATTTTATTGGTTGTTTACCTCTGAGTTTTTAAGATCAAGAAACACCATGGTCTTTATTCTCAGTGCCTGATAAAGCAGAATGAATGTTTGTGTAAATTATAAGTATTTTTCCAATACATATATACAATTATGACAGACAAAAGTAAAGCATGACCCTTATTCCCAGGAGGCTGTAAAGTTACCAATCAAGGCAATGATTGGTGGTCAAAGGTGGAGTGTGCTAAGAATCCCATAATTGTGAACCCAGGCTGCCATTTGAGGATGACTTTTTTATTTAGGTACTCACAACTGCAGATCACTTTCAAATGAAGGAAGATTGCAAGAATTAGAAGAAGAATTGTCTAATATTATATGGGACATTATTGGACTTTGAGAAGTTATTAGAAAAGCTGAAGAGACAATTGATTTAAAAAGTGGACATATACTCTATTATAAAGGCACAAATATTGGAAATATAATTGGAGTAGGATTCATTATGAATAAAAAGTGTAAGAATTATATTGTGGAGATTGAAGGTGTATTGGACAGTGTGGCAAGATTAGTTATACAACTTAATAGCAGGTACAAATGCTGGTAATTTAGGTTTATGCCCCAACAAGTTCTCATAGTGATGAAGTAATAGAAGATATTTATATGGATGTACAAAAGGCTTTTGATCAGAGTGAACAACATTTTAAAATTGTTATGGGGGAATTTAATGCTAGAATTGGTAAACAAATGAAAGATGAAAGTGCTGTGGGTAATTTTGGTTTTGGTAATAGAAATGAGAGAGGACATATACTAGTGGAGTTTGTTGAAAAAGAAAAACATTGTATTATGAATTCTTTTTTTTGAGAAAAATATGAAAAGGAAATGGGCATGGAAGCATCCAAATGAAGGTACAGCAGAATTCGATTATATTTTGACTAACAGAAAATATATATGTCAAGATTGTAATGTTCTTAATAAATTTAACACAAGAAGTGATCATCGATTAGTAAGGTGTAAAATACGTGCTAATGTAAAACTAGAGAGATAAAATTATTAAGAAAAACAATTTTACAGATCATATTCCTAATTTTCAGAAACATTCTAATGAACTTAAATTAGAACTTACAAATCGGTTTCAAGTATTAGTAGAATTTTGAACATGATTCAGATTTGAATGACATTAAATGAAAATAACTGATATACTTTTAAAAACTCAAACAAAGATAGCTGGTAGAAAAAAGCAGCAATTAACCAATAAAATATCTACTGAGACTAAAGAATTTATGAAGAAAAGAAGGAATTTGAAGATATACAAAAGGATGCATTAAGAAGAATTGGATATCGCAAATTTAGTAAAATGGTGCGGAAAAGAATTGAAAATGATATAAGAAAGTATAACTGTGAACTAGCAGGGAAATTTGTAGAAGAAAATAAAAGTATCAAGAATGTAGAACAAAATTTTGGTATTGGTAAATAATTTATATCTTCAATAAGAAAAAAAGATGCAATTATTACTAAAAAGAGAGATGACATCGTGAAATTGGTACAAGATTTTTATCAAGAATTACATAGAAATAAAGAACAAGTACATCCTAATCTATTACATTTTCCAAATTGCCCAGAATTTTAAATGAAGAAGTGAGACATACAATTAAATGAATGAAGAAAGGAAAGGCTCCAGGTAATGATGGAATTATAATTGATAAAAAAAAAGAAGCAGATGAAGAAATAAAATTTTCTTTAGCAAGAGTAATATACCAAATGTCTAAATGATAAAGATGTAGCCGATGATTGGAAGAATGCAGTAATAATATTAATATTTAAAACAGGTGATAAAAAGATATTAGAAATTACAGACCTTTCAGCCTTTTATCAGTTTTATATAAAATTTTTACCAAGATAATTACAACTCGTCTACAGAAAACATTGATTTCCACCAACCAAGAGAACAAGCTGTATTTAAAAGTGGTTTTAGTACAGTAGATCATATCCAGGTATTGAGAGAAGTTATAGAAGGAACAAATGAATATGAGTTGTCATTATATTTTAGATTTGTAGTTTTTGAAACATTATTTCATTATACAGACAGACATTTTTTCAGTGATTAAAGCATTGGATCATCAAGGTATAGATCCAGGATATTGTCATATTTTTAAAAATATTTATAAAAATACAACAGCAACAATTAATTTACATAATCATACTGGGAAAGTCAACATTGAGAAAGGTGTAAGAGAAGGTGTCTCCATATCTCCAAAACTTTTTACAGCAGTGCTGTAAGAAGTATTTTGTGGAATACAATGGGAAACTAAAGGAGTGAAAGGAAATGGAGTTTATTTAAGTTATTTAGATTGTGCAGGTGATGTAGTTGTTTTTGCAAGTAATGCTTCAAAGCTGCAGGAAATGATGCAGGAGTTATGAGATGAAAGTAGGAAATTAGGACTAAAGATAAATGTTAAAAAGACTAAAGTAATGTTTAATCGATTTGTTAAAAATGTGAAAATAAAGTTTGATTATGGTGAATTAGAAGAAGTTAACTGTTACAAATACTTTGGTCAGATTATTAATACAGGTGGAAACATAATGAAGGAAATTAATCTTAGAATTAAACTTGGTTGGAGTGTCTTTGGTAGAAATAACTTGATACTAAAAGGAAATATGCCTATGTGTTTGAAAAGGAAGGTTTTTAGCAAATGTGTTTTACCAGTTCTTACTTATGGATCTGAGACTTGGACACTTAACAAAAGGGCAATACAAAGACTTCAGACCACTCCAAGAGGTATGGAGAGATGTATGTTAAGAGTAACAAGAAGAGATCGAAAATTCAATGTATGGTTAAGAGAACAAACAGGTGTTATTAACCTCATTGAAAAATTTAAAAGATTGAAGTGAAGTTGAGCTGGACATATTGCTAGAAGAGATTATAATAGATGGGCAATTGATATTTTAAACTGGATTACAAGAGATTGTAAAAGACAGAGAAAGAGACCACCTGTAAGATGGATGGATGAAATAAGAAGTGTGCAGGGGTGATGTGGAGAAAAGAAACTAAAGATCGGAGAAGATGGATTACTTTTGGAAATACATTCATCCTGCAGTGGATTGGTAATGGTTGATGATGATCCTGATGATATATATATATATATATATATATATATATATATATATATATATATATATATATATATATATATATATATATATATATATATATATATTATATATATATATATATATATATATATAATCGCATTTGTTTTTATATAAAAACTACAGCTACGTTTAAAAGAATACTCCAATTTCTTGTTGAATGCTAATAAAACATTTACAGTTTATTATTTTCATTGGTCACTGTCTTACTAACATCTAATTAAGATTTTTCAAAAATAAAAGTGACACAATTATTTCCATGTATTTCAAATATTTCAACTGTGGGAACTGAAAAAATTATTAAATTATAAATTTCACTGGAATAAAGAGTAGAAAAAAGTAGGAAATTTATTTATTTAACTACATTTAAATTATCTATAACACTTTTGGTCTTAAATAAGAGCTTGGGTTGCATTTAAATAAATTTTCTTAATTCCTTTCTGAATGTAAAAAAAAAAAAAAAACATTGCTTACAGTTGATTATTTTAATTGGCCATTGTTATTTTAACATTTGACTGATTTTTAAAAATAAATACGTGACATATTCTCTATATCACCAAATAATAATGTTAAAATTATATGTTTGTAATTATTGATTTGTATTGGAGAATTCTATTTTGATAGTGTTTTTATTTTGCATATGAAAAATTATTTGAACAAAAGAAAAATTAAGGAGTCATATTTTATAAATAGTATGTGTAATATATTGAATAAGCAGTGTCATTGTGTTATTATTCACAATTTATTAAAAGTAAGTAATTCACATGGGAGCATTACTGGTGTGAGAATTTAATAACACAATTTATTAAAAGTAAGTAATTCACATGGGAGCATTACTGGTGTGAGAGTTTAATAACATTTAAATATTAACATATTGCTAAGTAAGATGGCGGATACGCCAAAGCTGGCTATAGCAAATGATATTAAACTTCAATTTTATATAGACATTTTTTTAAATTTTGTACTATTATTCTAATGGATTGTTTTATTACACTTACATTATTTGATATATATATATATATCTGTCATATATATATATATCTGTCAAAAGATGGCATTCTACCAAAATCACCTTCAAGCGTATGTTTGTTTACATAAACATCAGAGCAAGCATTCACTATCTCTAACTTTAGTTCCACCCTCAGATCATGATTTCAAGCTATTTTCTATTGTCAGTGAAGGACAGGAATAAAAAACTGGATCTAAACACAAACTTCGAGCATTTATGAAACAGTTTCTATTCAGCTTGCAAGCATGAATCTTTTAGATATGTAATATCTTCAATCTCAGCATAGCAAGCCAGATAGCTATATGGGTCTGATATCAGTTCAGCATCACCATATAGTAGAAGCCTCTTCAATATATATCATTGCAAGAAAGACCTCAAAGGTACATTTATGAAAAAAAAAAAAAACAAGTTAAAAACTTGCTAATGCTTGAAATAGCTTGAAATCATGATCTGAAGCTGGAACTAAAGTTAGAGATAGTGAATGCTTGCTCTGATATTTATGTAAACAAACATATGCTTGATGGTGTTTTTGGTAGAATGCCAACTATTGACATAAATACAAGCATTATCAAGTTTTTAATTTGTTTTTTTTTTTTTTTTATAAATGTACCATTGAGGTCTTTCTTGCAATGATATATATTGCAGAGGCTTCTACTATGTGGTCATGCTGAACTGATATCAGACCCATATAGCTATCTGGCTTGCTATGCTGAGTTTGAAGACATTACATGTCTAAAAGATTGACGATTGCAAGCTAAATAGAAACTGTTTCATAAACGCTCAGAATTTGTGTTTAGATCTAATTTCTTATCCCTGTCCTTCACTGATGATAACAAATATATATATATATATATATATATATATATATATGTACCAGTCGAAAATGTATGTTCATTCAACAATATTTAGAATCTAAGCAAAAGTACCCCGAATCCAATCATGCCCGAGATACACAGGTCAATAGCAATCATGAATTCTAACCTATTTGCCCATTCCCCAAATCTATAACACTACGGACAACACTCTACGGTGATACCACATAAATTAATTATTTCTGGGCCCCGGTGCTACATCATTTTGCATGAGACTCAGCTGATGATGATGATGAGAGATCGACTGAACCCAATATATTAAGTTTAAAATACATAAATATAAATATTAAGGAGATTCGAACAACTGAATTAAGTTTAAAATATATAAATATTTATTTTGACAAAAATTCAAGATTTTATATATATTCAACTTCACGCATTTAAAACTTTAATTTTGGTTACAAATATTTGATGATCTTTTTACAATTATTTTATTTCAATAGATATCAATTTAGTGCGGCAGTTACAATACTGACGTATATTTCAAATAGGCTTTTATTTAAAGTTACAAAAAATAAATTTATCTGGATGATTGGTGGACGTTTGTACATTACAACACATATAAAGATTTGATAATAATAAAGTTTCGCTGTTTGGACGACTTTAATGGGGTGCCCTTGGCATTTGATACATAACTTTATTTAATTAACAGCATTTATTGATAACACTAAAATGAGAATACATTCTGATCAGTATATATTTAAAACATTTATTTATTAAACCTTTTCGACATTTAACTAGAAAATCTTGCGAAACTTTGTCAATATGGGGAATGGCTTATTCAATAAAGGGGAGGGCAGCTTCATGAGAGGTTGGATTTAAACTCCAACTAAAAATTTTAAAAAATGGAAAAAAATATTTCACTATTACATATCATTACAGTTTATTTTGTCAAACAGGCTAAAAGAAAACAAACTATAGGAAATTGCGGTGTTAGCATAATAACTGAATGTCTGCGGATCCAATATTTTGATGTGCTTTATCATAATAATACGGAAGAAAACAGTCTAACCGACTTGCCATCCCACATTTTGTGGAATCGGTTGACAAAAGGTCCTCGGATGAAGATACAATGGGCCAAACTTTGCCGGAATTATCCCATGCATTGCTCTCATTACGCGAATATATATATATATATATATATGGTCTAGGGACATTCATCGCCCTGTTTATGACCTGAAATGAAAATGAGAGATGACTTGGGCATTCTGATGCACGTCTCTAGATAAAGCTTAATAACATGAAGAGTGGCCTATGCTAACAACACCATTATAATATTATAAAATTATTGGATTTAAAGAATAAACACAAAGCCTTAAATAGTTTAATAAATATGTAATGACATGTTAAAATAATGATCCGTGTGAGATAAAAATCATTTAGTAAAAGTTAATGCTATAATTAATGAAGTGTGCATTGCTGAAATATAATAAAAAAACTAAAATTCATGCACTTAAAAGTACAAACTATAAAATAGATTTGTTCACCAGCTCTTTTGGCGATGATGATCAGACAGAAATTAATAAAACTGACGTATACCAATATACATCCCAGATTGAAAAATATTTATACATTTTGTATAATTTTATGGTGTAATATTTAAAAAAAAAGCATATATTCATTTAACAAAAATAACTCAGACTTACAAACTATTTAGAAATAAGTAAATAAGAACTCATTAACACCCCCCCTTT
This sequence comes from Epiperipatus broadwayi, assembly GCA_028023455.1. Classification (NCBI taxonomy): domain Eukaryota; kingdom Metazoa; phylum Onychophora; class Udeonychophora; order Euonychophora; family Peripatidae; genus Epiperipatus; species Epiperipatus broadwayi. Next base: position 79,327 of record JAQFVV010012858.1, on the reverse strand, counting down.
CCTATGTTCATAAAACTGGGTTTGATTTGCATTTAAAAATAAAAGTTTAGTGAAAAATATAAAAATATCATTTAAAATAAATTAGAACCGCACTAAATTATAGAATAAAATATGAAGCGTGAGTTGGATTAAATAGTTTACAATAATATTAGTTAGGGTTATAGAGAATCGATACCAAAGAAATAATTATTAGTTTTAAAGTACTCGCCGATGAGCGAGTTAAAAGAGATTAAATATACAGAAAACATTAATTTAAAGAGAGTTTACAAGTTATAATTCAGGTAATACGATTATAATTGGGCTGGTTACCTCAGCGTTCTATGGAATACAGATGAATTTTGTCTCTTGGCCTCGGTGGGGCACACTTGAATGGTAGAAGCTACATCATGCATGGCAAAGAGTGGAGCTGAAGATGGAGGGGAAGGCAGCTGAAGCCCCTCAAAAATTACACAGACGTGAAGTCAGTTAAAGACTATTGACCTAACTATGTCTTTTTCTGACACAATAGATTTTTGGCCCTATTTATACAAAACTCTAAGGTGTTCAAAGAATGTTTTTTTTTAATTAAAACTTTGTATCTTTAATTAACAGAAATATTTTAGCTATTGTTAGTGGAGATGGAATCGTTAGACAACTGTCCAAAATAATTTCAAATCAATTTCCAGATTGAAAATAGATTTGATAAAAAATGTTAATCTCTAATTAAATCAATTAGCTTTGTTTTTAAATTTTACTTTCATTAACTTTAGTTAAAAAAAATTCTTTTTAAAATCATGAATCCCAACCTTTTAATTATTCTTGGACAGCCATCTTCCATCTTGAATATTTTGTGTAGTTATATGAAAAAATATTTATAAAACAAATAACATATAATTAAGAATAAAAATACAAAATTATTTAAAAGATTTGTTTGTGCTTATATATATATAAGCTCCGTTAATATATGTACATATATGAGTCGTGTCCACAAAAGTCAATGTTTAAAATTAAAGAAAACTTCTATTTGAGATTTATATTTATAAACATTTATAGACGCTTCTCAGAAATATACTAGTTTATATAAATATGACGAAAAAACAGTGGGATAAATGGTAGAACAGTGGAGCTCGATCTTGGGCTAAGATCGACTGCTACAATATATATATATATATATATATATATATATGATTTAGAGAAATAATTGATACTGCTACAATATATATATATATATATATATATATATATGATTTAGAGAAATAATTGATGAACCTCATTATGGAAATGGATGTGATGCTCTGAATTTGCTTCAGGTAAAATTTAAAATACTCTCTGAGAAGAAATATTGATACACAATATTTCCTGAAAATGTTTACAATTTTTAATTATTAGCTCTTACACTTTTTTGATCATATTTTTTTTCATATGTTTAACTGCTTTATTAAACATTATTCTATTTATAAATAAAAAACAAATAATATAATGATACAGATAATTGCGCATGAATCAGGTATAATGTAAAACAACATCTGGAACCTGAAGTTACTACAAAATTGAAATTTAGTTATAAAAGAAATGAGAATGAGAGATGAACGCAGAATAACCATTAGTAATACTTATAAATGAACGAGCATTACACTAAAGCAACAATAATTCATCCCCAATAAGTGATCAACAATAAAAATAAATCAATAGTCAATCTTGTGAATGTATTTGAAGTGGTTCCACTGTAAACTAGGCTAATTATTTGGCTCTTTCCAGATTGAGGCAGATTAGATAAAAATTAATATTGATGCTCAAACATAAGTGCAAATTTATCAAAATATAGAGCAATAAAAATAATGATGCTATGATAATAAAAGATGCTGATCAGCAGCAGTGCATTGACCACTAAGTAACATTAATATACTGGCCATCTATATACTTAATTCCTAATAAATAATAACCTAAATAAAATGTAGTGCTTGGAATTTAAGAAATATGCAATGTGCCCCAATCTATGTTTATTATTAATTGGATATCCATAAACACTAAATACAAACTCATTTTTATACAATAGAACATTTACCATGAATCTAACTCATAAATAAAATCTTTAAAACTGTTAATATGAGCAAAAAATATAATTCTAATATATAATGTTTTGAATCTATTGTAAAACTAATTAAATTCACTGGTATAATTTTAACAATGAAATATTCATTTTTTAATTACAATTAAAATGAAATTAAGATCTGTTGAATATATCTATACATATAAATTGAGCTTTCCTATTTTTATTTTTTCCATATGTCAAAGCATCGTCCAGAAAGTGAATCTGCCACAACTGTCTGCAAGCAACTGTTGTGAAGCAAGGCAGCCAAATTGCCCTCCCATTTGCCAATGCCAAAAAAGTTACAATGTCATTTACAAATATGTCAATACATAAAACACAACTAAATAGATGTACAGGGATGTGTGGAATATTAAATTATGAATGTATTTGAATTTTCATAAGCCTATGAATGAAATTCGTTTTTATAATACATAATTAATGACTGATTTAACATATATGTGTGTGCATAAAAATCTGTGCATCCACTGGAATTTTTTAAAAAATAAACCCAACAAACCATATTATATTTTCTTAATTCACAATTAATTCTAAGTCAAAAGCATTCAAAAAATTTCTATCTATCTATCTATCTATCTATCTATCTATCTATCTATCTATCTATCTATCTATCTATCTATCTATATATATATATATATATATATATATATATATATATAACAACAGATGGCGTTCTACCAAAAACACTGTCAAGCGTATTCGTTTACATAAACATCAGGGAATGCATTCACTATCTCTAACTTTAATTCCACTTTCAAATCATGATTTCAAGCTATTTGCTATCATCAGTGAAAGACAGGAATAAGAACTAGATCTAAACACAAACTCTGAGCATTTATGAAACAGTTTCTATTCAGCTTGCAAGCGTGAATGTTTTAGACACATTAATGTCTTCGAACTCAGCATAGCAAGCCAGATAGCTACATGGGTCTGATATCAGTTCAGCATCACCACATAGTAGAAGCCTCTGCAATATATATCATTGCAAGAAAGACCTCAAAGGTACATTTATGAAAAACAAAATCAAGTTAAAAACTTGCTAACGCTTGTATTTATATCAACAGATGGTGTTCTACCAAAAACACCATCAAGCGTATTTCATTTACATAATTGTCAGAGAATGCATTCACTATCTCTAACTTTAATTCCACTTTCAGATCATGATTTCAAGCTATTTGCTATCGTCAGTGAAAGACAGGAATAAGAACTAGATCTAAACACAAACTTTGAGCGTTTATGAAACAGTTTCTATTCAGCTTCCAAGCGTGAATTTTTAGACATGTTAATGTCTTCGATCTCAGCATATATATATAACCAAAACTGTCTAACACTATACTAGCAAAAATAAAAATGCAAAACCATAAAACAATACAATACTAGATTAAATCCAAAATTTTACCAAAATCCTTACACAACCATGGTTTCATCTATTACAAATAGATCTTCTCAAGTGAAAATCAAACTAAAGAATATATATATATATATATATACACATACAAACAAACCTTCCCATAATTCATTTCATAACCCACCTTCTCTTAATATCAAAAGAAGTCATCATAAGATTGATAGCCTCAGAATCAAGGAGTTTTATCCTAAAAGTCTCCTTTATTCTTCTTTTTAACTCATTATTTTCATAAAAAATAACCGAAGCATTGTTAAACAATATTCTATGACCTGTATTCAATTCATGAATATGTAAAGCTGAGTTAAGATACCTATGTTTAACTCTACTTATATGAACCTTAAACTTTTCATTAAGGCTAAATTTACTCTGGCCTACATAAAATTTACCACAACTACATGGAATTTTATAAACAATACCAGGAATAGACCTACTATCAATAGAATGCTTTGAGCCATTAAGTAAAGAATTCAAATCAGAACCTTTCTTCCATGCAACTGTCATTCCACCTAAAAATGGCTATTCCTATAAACCAAATTATATATTGATGTTTTAAATGGTAAAGGTGTATAATCATCATGCTTACCAACAAAATTCTTATCATCCAAATCACAACTATAAACATTATTATTAAATATCACTTTTTAAATAAAATCATGACTATAACCCAATTCTACATATTCAGCAGGAAATTGACTTCTTTTAATATCAGCATCATTATTAAAATTATTAAGCCTTCTATTCCAACAACTAAAAGTCAACAAAGACATTTTCTTATGTATAAAAGGCTGAAAACTATCAGGCCTAATCATGTTTCTCAAATTTTTAGGTTTTATAAAATGTCTACAAAACAAAACATCATTAACCTTCTCAACATTTAAATCTAAAAACTTTAATTTTACAAAATCAAAACCACCCCCCTCAATTGTAAACTTAATACTAGAATCAAAACCATTCAATCCACATAAAAACTCTTCTAATTTCTCTTTCTGAATAATAAACAAACAATCATCAACATACCTAACAAATAATTTTATAGAACATGAAAACAGATTAATCACACAACACTCCAAATAATCAATATAGACAACACACATCAATGGAGAAATAACATAGCCAATAACCCTTTTTAATTTTATAAATCACATCACTAAACATAAAATACATAGAATCTTTTAACAGCAAAAGCAAATCATAAAACACCTTAATCTTATCTGCAGAAAAAACATTCCATTTTTTTTTTAAAATTGAAAGAAAAAACATCAATACTTTTTAATCTATTAACTGATTGGTATATATGTTCAATGTCTAAACTACCAAAAACACAATCATCATCCAAAACAAAACCATTTAATTTTTTAAAAGCTTCAAAAGAAGAAACACAAAATTGACCTAATTTTACATAATCCTTAAAATGTATTATAATAAATTTTGATATTTTATCAACAATTCCTCCAATAAAAATCAAAAACACATCTGAAAAGAAAATTTTCTTTATGAGACTTCAAATTAAAAAAAAAACTTTTGGAGCCACATAATCACTAGGGTAACAATTTAAATAAGCAGCTCTATCAAAAATCTTTACATTTTATTTTTTACCAGGATCAAAATCTAAAATAGCATATTTTCCATTATTCAATTCTAAAAAAACTTGACTTTTAGAGTCAATATTATTTAAGAATACAAAACTATCACCTTTATTTTTTTTAACAAAACAACATCTTTGGCTATCTGTTAAGAGAAAATAAAGGTAGCCGTTTTGTATTGCTAAATAATATTGGTTTTAAAAGTAAAGTTTTTTAGAATTGAATAATGGAAAATATGCTATTTTAGATTCTGGTCCTGGTAAAAAATAAAATGTAAATTAATTAAGATTATGAAAGTTATGGAAAATAAAAAGATTTTTGATAGAACTACCTATTTAAATTATTACCCTAATGATTGTGTGGCTCCAAAGGTTTTTTTTTTTAATATGAATTATCATAAAGATAATTTTCCTTTGAGGTGTATTTTTGATTTTACAGGAGGAATTGTTGATAAAATATCAAAATTTATTATAAGATATTTTAAGGATTATATAAAATTAGGTCAATTTTGTGTTTCTTCTTCTTTTGAAGCTTTTAAGAAAATAAATGGTTTTGTTTTGGATGATGATTGTGTTTTTGGTAGTTTAGACATTGGACATATATACCAATCAGTTAATAGATTAAAAAGTATTGATGTTTTTTTTTTTCAATTTAAAAAAAAATGGAATGTTTTTCTGCAGACAAGATTAAGGTTTTTCATGATTTGCTTTCGCTGTTAAAGGATTCTATGTATTTTATCTCTAATGATGTGATTTATAAGATTAAAGAGGGTAAGCTTATTGGCTATGTTATTTCTCCATTGATGTGTGTTGTCTATATTGATTATTTGGAGTGTAGTGTGATTAATCTGTTTTCATGTTCTATAAAATTATTTGTTAGGTATGTTGATGATTGTTTGTTATTCAGAAAAAGAAATTAGAAGTTTTATGTGGACTGAATGCATTTGATTCTAGTATTAAGTTTACAAATGAGGGGGGAGGGTAGTTTTGATTTTGTAAAATTAAAGTTTTTAGATTTAAATGTTTAAAAGGTTAATGATGTTTTGTTTTGTAGTCATTTTATAAAACCTAAGAATTTGAGATATATGATTAGGCCTGATAGTTATCAGCCTTTTATACATAAAATGTCTTTGTTGAATATTTGTTGTAGGAATAGAAGGCTTAATAATTTTAATAAAAATGCTGGTATTCAAAGAAGTCAATTTCCTACTGAATATGTAGAATTGGGTTATAGTCATGATTTTATTAAAAAAGTTGTATTAAATAATAATGTTTATAGTCATGATTTTGATGGTAAAATTTTTTTTGGTAAAGATAATAATTATATGTCATTACAATTTAAGGCTTCAATATATACTTTGGTTTATAAGAATAGTTGTTTGTTAGGTGGAAGGAAGGTTGCATGTAAGAAAGGTTGTGATTTGAATTCATTACTTAATGCTTCAAAACAGTTTATTGATAGTAGGTCTATTCCAGGTATTGTTTATAAGATTCCATGTAGTTGTGGTTATTATTATGTAGGCCAGAGTAAGTTTAGTCTTAATGAAAGGATTAAGGTTCATATAAGTAGAGTTAAACATAGGTATCTTAACTCAGCTCTATATATTCATGAATTGAATACATGTCATAGAATTTTGTTTGGCAATGCTTCAGTTATTTATTATGAAAAGAATGAGTTAAAAAGGAGAATAAAGAAGACTTTGATAAAAAATCTTGATACTGAGGCTGTCAATCTTATGAAGACTTCTTTTGATGTTAAGGAAAGGTGGGGTTTGAAATGTATTATGGAAAGGTTTATTTGTTTGTGTATATATATATATATATATATATGATATTTTCTTTTAGTTTGATTTTCACTTGAGAAGAGAGTAGATGAAACCATGGTTGTGTAAGGATTTTTGTATAATTTTGGATTTAATCTAGTATTCTATTGTTTTATGGTTTTGCATATATATATATATATATATATATATGCAAATATATATAAAACATATATATATATATATATATATATATATATATACCTGAAATAGTGAATTGTTTTTCTTTAATTAGCATGTAAAGATTAAATTAATAATAAGTTTTGGTAGAACACTTTTAGAGAATATTTTTAAGGTTGCCCTTTGTATAACAAGATCAACTAATATCACACCAGTATTATATATATACCTACAACAAATAAATAGTATATATATAAATATAGGATATCTAAAAATTAGTAAATAAAAAAATTACATATAAAGAATGAATATGGGATCAATAAAGAGAGACTTGTAAAACATTTAAATGATTAGTAAATTGGCACTAAAGTAGAGGAGTCAGGCAATATGAAAACTAATCTAAATGTAGACAGGCAAAGTTAAATAAAAACTGATATAGAAGTTAAAGTTGCACATGGCATGGTTAGCAAAAATGTACAACCCTGAGACTATTATCTCCTACAACATTTTTGTAAGTAAAATTGTTTAAAATATTTAATTAATATAGTATGGAGACATAATTTTTCCAAGAAGAAATAAGTGATATTGAAGTAAAGATGAGTGACATTAGTGATGTTGAAGCAGGTGAAATTGAGGTTAGCCATGAGGGAGGGACTCTAGCTAGTCAAACATCTGGGGGGTCTGTAGCTTAAGGTGACTCTTTTCCACGAACATGTCAAAATGATGTAATGACCATTGAGGCATGAGAAACTCATGATGAAGAAACAGTTCAATCACCATGATGTGAAATGGTCCAAGCTATGGGAGATACCATAACATTTACAAAATCGGCCCAGGTAATCACAAGCTTGAATGTTACAATAAAAAGCATGAAGTTTGATATAAAGAGTGATATGAAGAACATGAAGTCTGAAATGAGTAATATGGAGACAAGATTGAAGGCTGATAGTGATGATATGAAGACTAAGATGAAGAATATGGAGAATAGTATGGCAACTAAGTCTGATGTTGCTAGTACGGAGAGTAAGACATAATCTTAGATCTGTGGTCTGGAAATAAGTTTGAAAGCTGATATAGAAGCCATAAATAGAAACACAAGTAGCATAGAATCTAGTATGGAGAGCATGGTGACCATGCTTGATGCACAAAGCATGGAAATTAGATTAGAATTTAAATAGAAAAGGGTGGATAGGATGCAAGTAATCTTGGAGAAGGAAATTAGAGACACTGAAGCTAGACTATCTCAGGTAATGTAACAACTAATGCTGAATTAAAAAGAGCAATAGGAAAAATGTGTAAAAAAATGGAGGAGAAAGATACACAATGTCAACAATTACTGGAAGAATTTAAGTGTAGCATCATTAATCAGATGAGCATCAAGTCTGAAGAAGTGTTCCAGACTTATGAGGACTTCAAAGGGAATATGGAAGAAAATCAAAGAAAAACATCAAGTAGAAATTCAAAGGGAGTTACAAGCATATCACACCAAAATGGAGCAAATTATTAGTAAACAAGTTACTGAAACAAAAGCAAATGATGAAAGGTTGGACACTTTAAATCATACTATGGCATGCCTGGGGAATAAAATGGCTTCAACTGAGGCTGAGATCAATATTTTCCAGACTGCACTTGAGATTGTTATGGGTAGACTGGATGAGACTCAATAGTAGATGGAGCAGTTAAAGAAAGATGTGGAGCATCCAATTGCATTGGTAGTATCTCAAACACATCAGGACACACAAAAAGAAGTAAACCATGGGACAAATGAATAAATTATACAGGAAGACATACCCAAAGTCATTTTTGAATCCAATCAAAGTACTAAACATTTTGTATTGCTAAAACGTCACTTGACCATGTATTTTGTATTGGTTGAACTCTTCTGGTCTCCAAAGATGACATAAAAATCATTCCACTAATTTAAAGTTGGGAGAAGTGATCACAAAAATATGTCAGAGTGACACTGATTCACATATTTTATACCTATCAATGAGTAATGTACAAGCAGAAAGGTTATGTAACCAAGAGATGCATGTTAATGTGAACATCCAGAGTTCAGAACTTAAAGTTTGGTCTAAATAAAAGGTTCATAAATACAGTAGTAGAATCCAAAAAGAATTATTATATTCTCAAAGGCTTACTGCAGAAGAATGTTGTTACAATAGGCAATCAAATTTTAAAAACATTTATAAATCATAATAATCACTTTCAAAAAAAATCTTTTAGCTATTCAAAGGATTATTATTAAAGAAAACTTTCTTCTTATGAAAGCTAAGTGTGATAGCATTAAAGCAAATGAAATTTATAGATTTTATCATCTTGAAAGTATGTTATGGGACATAAAATGTTTCCATAATCAGATGTTGCAATCATACAGAATTATCAAGTGATAAGGAGAACAGCCACATTAGACAACAGTAGCCTGAAAAGTTCACAATAACATAAGGTATGCAATATATATGAAGGTCCATTTACATTTATTAGAAAAATTGATGATGATAAACCTAGAATAAAAAGGGATAACATGTAATACAGGATGGACTTCGAAAGTGGAAAACTTGAAATGTGAAAATGTTTTTTTGCAATTGGTTGAATCCTGTATAGTTTTCCAAAAGTGAAAATAAAATTAATGTATATATGTAAAATCGTTAATAGTGATATGAATGTTCAAGATAATACTGAGTTAGTTAGAGCAAAGAAGATTTCAAGCACATGTGTACTAAGTCATAAAGGTTAAATCATTTCAACACAATAATGCTATGAATCAACTATAACATATATATATATATATATATATATATATATATATATATATATATGTTATAGTTGATAGATATATATATATATATATATATATATATATATATATATATATATATATATATATATATATTTACCCACAGCTGTACATCATGACATAAAGACTGAAGTAGTTAAAAAAACTCAAGAAGTACTATGTAGTAAAGCAAAACTGAGAGGCAAGCATTTACTCACAGCTATGCATCATGACATAAAAACAAGTATTTAAAAAAACTCCAGTAGTAAAGCAAAACTGAGAGGCAAGCATGAGAGGGACAATCCATATAAATTTCAGATAGGGACTGAATGCTTATAAAAACTCACCACCAAAATAAAAGATCCAAAAAAGCAACTGTCAGAAATTTTACAATCATTATAGGGACTATATGTCACAATAATACAGGCAGGCTCTAATGTTTTGAGTTAAACATGAAAGGAGAAGTAAGAGGCATAGATAACGCCAGAATATTGAAATCGAATCTGAGTCAATCAATAGAATAGTGTGAGATGAGTAATTTCATCACAAAATAATAGTTACCAGTAGAAATGTAATGATGTTAAAAAAGTGAGAGAACATAAAAAAATGTTATTAGGGTAGTAATGATTAAGACCTTGTATTTATGAGGATACTGTGATACCTTAAAACTGATCTCATTTTAGTTAATCCACACATGGGTATGGATACTCTGATTTTATGTAATCCTCAAAATCCAATAAGTCTCTAGAGAAAAGCAGGAGAGAGATTAGTGAACAAAGATGTGTATCATCTAGAAAAGAGATACATAAACGTTAGATTTTTACCATAAAGTTTATATATATATATATATATATATATATATATATATATATATATATATATATATATATATATATATATATATATATATATATATATATATATATTCTAACCTCCCCCGTGCATCCTCACCCCAAAATATACTGTTTATTATGAATATTACAGGTTCTAGCTCAGTTAACAAATAAATAAATGAAATATTCAGCATTAATTAAAATGATTACTAGCTCTAATTTTTAAAATACAAATACGGTTCGATTTTAAAATGAATTACCAAATATTTACTATTTCATGAGACATGGAGTGACAATACGGGGAATGAGATAGACTACATTGAGCCATTATCCACACGATACTACCTCAATGGCATAAGAACACTATCCCCCCTTTTTACTATACAAAATGACTAACTCATAGTATTCTTACGACTTTCTAAGCTCTATTCACTATGATTAAAATAATAATCATATCTTAATCTTCTTTATAACCAGAATCTAGCTTGATTAAATAAATGAAGTAAATAAAATAAAATCTCAGGTTCATAAATTGTATTCTAACTGATTTAAAATTACGGTAGTAAAATATGAAAAGGGAATTTTATGTCATAATCTACTACACAGCAACTAATAATAATAAAATAATAATAACAATAATAATATAATATAATCTTATTTCTTCCTGAAATGAAATAAATAAATACGTTCGTGGTAGTATTTTAATAATCTGACAACAGAATGTGTGTGGCAACATTAGCATATAATTTAATGTAATATTGTGGCAACCGACTTATGACCAATAAATAATATAAAATTATGATCTTTTAATTTTAACATACCAATAAATTCTCAAAATTCTTATAACACTTTTATGTTTACTCTTTGTGCAAAATTTATATGTCTGTTTCAATTATAAATGTATCGTGATTTCATGCATCCATGTGGACAAATAATAACTCGGACACAAAACTTTAAAACAAATTTAAAACAAAGTTTATTAACAACATAAATAAATTAACAATATTTTTACACTATATACAATGGATATCCCTTACTTTCATATCTTAACTTAGTTTATTAGTTTATAAAATGAAAATCAAAATATTATTTACTTTTCCTAGTTCAATCTTATTTTTAAACACTTAAGAAAATACAATATTATTACTTGATTTATTATTATGGTTAACCTATTACAAAATGCATTTCTCATATGATTATCACAAACCCTTTCATCCCTAATATTATTAAAATTACATTTTTACAAAATTTACATTCATAATAAAATTCCACAAAATAATAAAATATAGTTTCATATTGGTTGTATGGAATCTTACAAAGTCAAAACACTATTCCACATTCAGTATTAGGTTTTTATTATGCATTATCCGATGTTTATTAATCCTAATATTCTCATTCAAGCCTTACTTTGGATGATATTATTATAACCATTAACATATCATGCACAAGTATATGTTTATTATACCTTATTGAATTTTCTCTTGATAAATATGCAATACTCATTCCCTCCAACATTAATAATTAAAAAAAAAATTCAAATTTATTATCATTTTAAAATACTTGGTTTAGATTTCTTTTCAAAATCTTATATTCATTTCTAAATTAATTTTACAATGTATTATATGATTTTTTCTCTCTTTATGATATTTTGGACTTTCAATTTTAAAGTTACACAATTCTATACATTCAAGCAAATAAACTATTCTTACACAAACGATAACATCTCTTCGGTTCTATTTTATTCATTATTTCTTTGAAAATATCTTTCTGACCGATGCAGATTCACGAAATAAGGATAGCGAAGATAGATGCATAGGATCAAAATACAACTAGAATATTACTTGTCATATACCTTGACAATCATGGCACAGTGAATTAAAAGACACTATAGAGGAGTGACCTTTACCTGTCTACCAACCTCTATCATAGGAACGATGCTAAAGCTATTTATTCAGCTTTATTCTGACATCAAAAGTTTTAAAGATATGCAAAACACTGTCCAAACTATATGTGTTCAGTCATAGGACTTTGTTAACTATACTAAATCACACAAAACTACATATGATCCAAATCCCTTATATTTTCCTATTTCTTAAAAAAACACATCATCTTGGTTTCCTCTCCCTTAGTACTTCCAAGTCACTATCCGATCTTATTTCTCAAGATTTTTCTAAACTGTACATCGACAAATACATATCTGCATTACTAACAATAATAAAATTCATTAATATTTTTAAAACTATTCCACTGTTCTATAAGAAAATCTTTTTACTACTTTCCTCCGTATATTTAATCATATACAAACTATTTAAATATCTGAATACTTTATCACATGAAAGTTCAAAAGAATCACACAATTGTTCTGTTAAATTATATTATTAATATACTTTAAATAAATTGTTGCATGCATATTCCGAATTACTCCTATCTCATTATATGTTAAAATGTTGCATAAAATGTGTACATATAATTAAGACTTTCACACTTCATTCTTAATCAATAGATGATCTAAAAAAAATACATTATGCATTATAAACAACCATTAAAATTACCAAAACGACCTTTATCTCCTCGATCGTGTTCCGTAGGCTTCACCATCCATTTGATCCTTGTAGATATAAGATTCACATCCATACACTTTATTTTAAACACTATTTCTATAATTTTATCAAGTTATTATATTTTAATTTTAATATTAGTAAATTTATGTTTTATGTTTCCCTAATCTCACACAACATTTATATTTTAAAATAAATTAGTAAAAATATTCAAACTATATTTACTATATTCTTTCATCAAATTTTCTTGAAAAACTGTTCATACTAAAGCAAAAAAAAAAATTGTTTATCATTTCTTTTCCATTCACTTAATGTTCCTCTCTTGCTTGTTCAATTTTAAGGTAAAACAAATATTACTTTTTTCAATAAATATTCCTGAATGATTCTCCTTGGGTTTTATAATATTTAATACAACTATTAATTATGATATTAGTTCATTCCGTAAAGAAAACTTCTAAATATTCTCTTCTTATATTTCTTGTTAATATTTTCTCCCGCGCGACTTTTACGATGCATCTTTTCAGTACTTTGATTTAAATATTCAATAAAACTTTTCTGCTTCCATGGATTCATTCCATTAAGTAAATTAGATTTATATTTTCCAAATCTTTATCTTTATTAAGCATTTTTCTAATGAACATTTTATAATATTTTTAATTCTTCTTAGAGAAAGTTTTTCGGTTCCTTTTCCATAAAAACACAATAGCTCTTTCATATTATTATTCTGTAACTTTTTCCTTCTTTTAAAATTCTGGTACTATATACTTTGTAATGTTTCTTTTTTAAAAAAGACAACATTCTTTCTCCATTATATCTTTTACATAATTTTTTCTTTATGGTATACGCATCTTAATTTTTCCATAGAGAAGAATAAAAACTTCAGATTAGCCTTTTTAAAATTGTGCATCATAATTTTTTCTGATGGCAAATAACTTTTCTTTTAATTTTTCTGTATAAGGTCCAAATTATATTTATCTGTGTTCTAATGATTTCCTGGTTGATCACAAACAAACTGTATTCAAGGCACTTTATAATTATTTTTACTTTATCAATACTTTTAGGTACTTTTTTCCGTAGTATTTCCATTTTTACTGCAAGGTTTCAGCTAAACTTGAATAAAAATCCTGGTAAGAAATCTTTTTAAAATTAGCTTTCCATGTAAAGGCAGTTCAAAATATTATATTTTAAAACAACAATTTTAAAATAAATACAAATTTTTTTTTAATTATACCATTTTTCTAGCTTACGATTTTATACAGCTAAAAAAATATGTTCCTCCTTCCTTTACTTACACATTTCTTCTCCCGCTTCGTCTAATTCTTATTTTTCATCTGCTAAAATACCTCCATTGATTGGTTAATGACTTTTTTTAGTGCGAACAAATTTACACATTTTTAGTTTTTATAATAGATTAAACTTTTTTAAAATAAAGAATTTATAACATCATGTTTTAAAATATTATTTAGAATAGTATTTTCAAACTCAATTATAGTTTTATCAAAATCATTTAAACTTTAAAACAATTATTAAAATAACATTTAATATTTTAACTTTTACTTTAACGATAGATAGCAATTACATTTAGTTTTATAATTCACAAACTTTATTATTATATTCTAACAAGCGTATGTGTGAAGGTATATAATATACAGTCACATGATTACTAACTTTATCAGATGATTTTTCTTTTTAATTTACGTCTCGGTCTAAATTACCAAAACTGATATATTTTATAAAATTTGGAAAATAATTTAAAATGTAGAACTAAATATAATTCTCACCATCCCAAAGTCTATTTTAAAATATATTAGATTAAATTTGAATATTAATTATAATTATAATATTACATATAGCGTTTATTTAATTTATTAGTTTTAAAACATTACAATTGAATTGTTAATATACTTTTAACTATTTATAGCTGTATTATTTTATATGGCCAGCTTTTACAACCATAAGCAAGGATATAATTAAGCTTTATTTAACTGTTCTTTTAAAATAATCCATTACACTTTTACATACCAGGTATTTTTCAGCTTTAAATTGTACTATAAAATCTAATCGATCATACAATTATCAATATATTACACAAACATATTTTAAAATTTAAAATTTTTTAGCAATTGACCATTCTACCTTATTATGACCTATAGATAAGGGCACAATATATATATATATATATATATATATATATATATATATATATATATATATATATAGAGAGAGAGAGAGAGAGAGAGAGTTATTTTTACCCTAAGGTGATTCTCACTTGGGATGATATGTAATTATTGATAGAGGGAATGCCAGTATAGGTATTTAAAATTGAGGTATAGAAGGAAAGAAAAGAAAATGAGTGTTGTGATTTTTCACAGATAACAAAGGAGTTAATATGCCCAAAAATAAACATACTTTACACTCATTAAGAGTTAAATTTTTATCTATAAGTAAAATTTTAATCTTATGTAGCAGAGGGCAATTGTGAGAGTAGCTCATGATCACACTCAGAACCAATCTTTAACCACATGAAATAGTGGATTGTTTTTCTTTAATTAGCATGTAAAGATCAAATAAATGATAAATTTTGGTAAAACACTTTCAAAGAATATAAATGTTTTTTTTATATTTTTAACAATGTACTAATTACATATAAAGTACTGGGAATGATGAGTAATTTGCAGTAAAAACACACACATATATATATATATATTAGTAATAAAATTTTATTGTTTAAGAAAATATAATTCTTAAAAAATTATACACACACACACACACACATATATATATATATATATTGACAGTTGTATTGTGTTGATTATATTATCAGACAATGACTTAAATGATGTCAAGAGAATAGTCATAGCAATAATAAATATATCAAGTATGGTAATAACTATCTAAATATGTGAGAGAGATAATAATAATTTTGCAAATTTATTATATTATTTGTTTTAATTTTTAAAATGAATCGATATAAACATATTTTAAAAATACAATAATAGGAATGCTAGGTTTAAACAATGGGAATAGCACTGGTATAAAAAGGGAAACTATAAAAAATCAATCTTCTTTCTTATTATGTGTTTTGACATGAAAATTCAAGTTTTAATATTATTATTATTTTAGTAATATTTTTCTGCAGGATGGACCGTTTTGTAAAACAGTGGCTAAACAAATATTAATGTATTTCTAGTTATTTGCACTTTGGGAAAAGAGTAAAAAAAGTGGATAGAACATTCTTATTGTAATTCAATAATCATAGAAGTTAAAATAATTTATCAATTTAAATATAAAAAAAAGTATTATAATTTTTTTAAAAAAGAAACTAAAAAAGAAATTAGAACAGTTTGTTGAGTTTAAAGTTTATAAGTTTATATAGCCAATATTAAAAACAGTGGTTAGCTATATTCTATCTATAAATATATATTATTAAATGCAAACAGCATATATATATATATATATATATATATATATATATATATATATATAAACCTGTGTATATATATTATTAAATGCAAACAGCATATATATATATATAAACCTGTGTATATAGTTAAAATATGAGCTGCATTGGCTAGAATGATTAATTGTCTTTGGGTGGAACATTTTTATTTATCCACTATGGCCATGTGAAAATTAATATTTAACTGTCTACAATTAAGTTCCTGATAAGCTGGATTCACACAAGATGGAATTCTACATGAGGAGTAGCATAAAACTACCCACTGTCAACTTAAATAAATTCAGAATGCACTATACAGAATCAATCATGAGTTCTCAGTTTCTATAATAAAAATGCATAAATTATAGGAACTGTTTATGTAAGAAGGACTATGAAAAATAATTATACCTAATCATATCAATTCATAAAATATTGTAAAAGTATGTTTTATTTTTTCTTTTGTATAGATCTGTATTTTTATTTTTATTTTATTATCTCGATCTTATATTTGGGAAGTACCTATGATAATTCAACATGGAGCAGTCAAACATAAGAAAGTATCAAGAAAGTAGGAGGGGGGGGGAATTGAATAATATTTTTCTTTTTGTTTTTACTAAAATCTAGGTGATTTATTTTTTTACCAAAATATGTGATTCTCAGCTATGAATATGAAATTAAGTGATCAAATAGAATACATAAAGGTAAAAGTTTTTTCATTTAAAGTCACTGAAATAATCAACGCCACAACATATCATGAGTATTTGCAGTTTATAGTCTATATTTTACTAATAGTAGTCTTAAGCTCTATATAATGAATAAATGATTAATGCTTTTAAATTAGCATTCTTTATAATTTTTTGTTCTATAATACCATGGGTTGTTTTATTATTATATTTTTCCACACTTAAAACTGCATATGGCATCTGGAGTTGCATTTAAATTTTCATTGAGTTAGCAATTACACTTTTAATTAATAACTTTTTCATTATTTTGGATATATAGATGTCTATATTATGGGTGTCTATCATGGGAAATAAGGGTAAATAGTATTAAATTGTTTAATTAGTAAAATAATAGATACTTATCATAGACATAAAAGTTATAAATACAGAGGAATATATCCAAATAATTTATTTGCACTTGTAAATATTTTTCTTTTTGAAATTTTTCTTGTGTACATTGATTGAAAATTTATTTTATGTTTGAATATATTTTATTGTTTTGCAAATAAATATTATGAAGTTTTGTTAATTGACAAGGTCTCTGTATTTTTTCTTGATCCATCATTTACATTCAATCCAGCATTTACATTCAATCCTATGACCAATATTTTACACATGCACACACACATTATTGTTTTGATGAGCATAAGAGAACATTGTTAAATAAAGGTTATTTCTTTCTAATAGATCAGATTGGTTGTTGTTGATTAACAATTGCATAGGTACATCCCTGTTAAAAGTGTCGAATGTGAATTCTTTTTGAGTTTGAGTATCTGAGGCAATGGTTCCAAAAAGAGTGGTAAGATGTTAGTTGAAGTGATTTAGGTTACATGTAGATTTGATGGATAATGTTTAGGCTAATATATTAAAGATAGATGTAATCATGAGTCAAGTACTTCATCGTGTTATCTCTAGCATCCTACATGTAGACCCTAGGTCTGACAGAAGTTAGATGTAATCTTGCTCTTTTGCTTCTATATACAAGGATGTACCAGACCATTACATTTGGCACTATCAACTTTAGGAAATGAAAGATAGGTGTACCAGAACATGTAGATTTGATATAAGTTAATTATATATTGTATTGAAACCTGATGATTGTTAAAGTTAATAGAGGTATCCAAGTGTATTTTTGGACTGGGACATCTGGGTAAAATACACCAATTGTTACTATATATATATATATATATATATATATATATATATATATATATATATATATATATATATATATATATATATATATATATATATATATATATATATAGGAATAAATCAAAGTTATTAATTCATTGATTATCTAATGGTGATTTTTTTTTACTTTTTAAAATAAATAATATTTATTTCGCAGTCCTTCATAAAATATTTTTTTATTTTAATAAGTTAATCTAAATTAATTATAACTGTTTTTAAACATACTCCAGCAAGTTTCTTTCATCCCTTTATCTAGAATGATTTTTGAAGTCTTTTTTTGTTAAAAAAATATACAGGAAACCCATTGTACTTTTTGTTGAATAAAGTAAATTATATTAAAAATAAATTAATGTAAACATTATAAATGTCATCTTCATTAAAATTATTTCAAATAACTCACCAGCTGTACTTGATATATAAGATTCTGTACCTTTATCTGTACCTCTCTGAATATAGATAAAACACTATATACATATGATCTAATACTTAAGCAAGTAAATGAACTCTTTAGTCTTTTTTTAAAACACCAGAGTTGCTTATATTTTCAGAAAAAATATAAACCAGTAATAGATGACCTACAGTATGCTCCAGTCAGTTTCTATGACATATAATGCAAACATATCTTTATGCTATGGACCATAAAAAAGCTGGAAATTTCTTCCATGTGAATCCAAATTTTATTATGGTAAATTAGTAGCAGCAACTGGATTTGCACTGTCTTGCCTTAAGTTATACCTTCATTGTAGTAGTAACCTTGTTGTCATAATATGTAAAATTCTACAAACTTTCCCTAATTTTTTAACCTTTTTGTAGTCATGGTAGAATTAAAAATAATGTAATTAAAATCAAGTTTTTTCTTATTTTGACAGAAAAATGTTCAAGCTTCTTTTTTAATTCACTTTACTATGAAAAACAACTTTCTTAATTAAAATATGTTATACAATCATTAAATAATAAAATAATATAAAAAATAGATAACATGCTTCTTTTAATTTCAAAGTCAGAATTAATAAAATTTTAATTAAAACATTTTAAATGTTTAAATTTTAATAAAAAAAATTTAATTCAAAATTATTTTATCCTTAATTGTTATTCCAGTGTAATGTAGAAAATCTCTACAACAATATTATTTCTACTTTTCCTTTCAACTTTATACATATATATATATATATATATATATATATATATATATATATATATATATATATATATATATATATATATATATATATATATATATATATATATATATATATATATATATATATATATATATATATACATTATATATATATATAGATATATATACTTACTTTTTATTATGAATACTTCCAGAAATTCGAAGTAGACCAATTTCACTATCTCTCAAATTATTTATAGTCTCTGGTTCAATGAGGAATTCTCCAGTATTATGAACACTTTTATGAAGTGAAATAACTTTGAAATATGAATAAGCTTTCTCCTTAACTTCCTGAATACTGTAAGATAAATATATATAATAAAATGTATATTTTAAATATTTTTTATTCATTTAACAATCTTTAGCAAAAAAATCAGGCGAAATATAATAAAACATTAATAATAATTTACTAGAAACCAATACTTACTAATAAATAATTAAATCAATATCTAGTAAAAAATAGTTAAGAAGAGTTTTGTCCCAGGAAATTCTGTACGAATCAAAATATGAGTTATTTTCCCACAATAGAGGGTTAATTCTTTTAATTTTAGGTTCAACATCCTCATGAGGCACTGCATGAATATACATAAATAGTATGTATTAGTAGACAATAAATTTAAAATACAAGATGATAATTTTTTTATTTATAAACTATAAATAAGATAATAAAAATTTGTAACAGATAATAATCAAACATTTATTTATGATAGCAATAATATAGTATTAAATTTCAATTTCAATTTACAAATATTATTTTTGAGCAAATCATTACACATATATCTATGTACCATAACCTTGTCAATGGCTAGCCATTTGTACTTTTAAAAAATTACTGCTATACTTTACAAAAGTATAAGATTTCTTTCTAGCTCAGGTTTATATTATCGCAATAACGTAATGTACAGTAAACCTAATTTACTTTTCTGAAATTATTTTTATACTAATTATAAATAAATAATTCCAGTTAGAATTTAATAATAAGACAAATATTTCAATCATTTTATGCATGAACATATGATACCATTTGCGATACAATGAGAAGAAAGACAATTTAGTTTCTACTCATAAAAAAACTTTCCGTACTGTTATAATTAAAATTACAATCACATAAACAAAATATTTTTAAATAATAATTTATATTAAGGATATAAATTTAAAAATATGCACCTAGATGCGACAGTAGGGACTTCTACAAATCTTAATACAAGAATAACAACTTTAAAAGATAGATTTGTAAAGGTCCCTACTGTTGAATGAATGTACATGCATTGTTTTAAAGTGATAGCCTTAATATATATTACTTAAGTAATGAGCTTTACAAATTATTAATTACAACATTAAATAATAATATAACATTGATAACACTTTGCCAGAATTTTAATTGTGTCTTTTTATGGTTTTTATATATTATGTACTCATATAACTCAATATTATTATACTTTCATGATTTTGATTTTCTGATTATGCAGATGATGATGAAGAATGAATATAAAGTTATAAATTAAAAATAAAATAAAGATATTATTATTATTATTATTATTAAGCTGCCTCTACTTTTCTTTCACCAATCCAAGAAAGTGATACATATGTATTTAAACATTATTTATGGAAGAAAAAATATCATCTATATACTGAATATTATTTATAGGAAAAACCGAACATTACATATATGCTCGACATTATTGTGAAAAAAAAAATACATATATAAATTAGTAATGACTTGTACAGAGTGTGTATAATATTAAAATATCATCTGAACCGGGTGCACAAACCAAGAAAACACATTTTTTTACATATATATTTTTATCATTTAGAAAAAAAAAAACAGTATATATATATATATATATGCTGAAATCTATTACTCAGGGTTCTGCAGAGTGTAAAAGTAATTAATGGCCCTACGATAGGGCATCCAAACCCGAGGGAAAAAACCTGTAGAAGTCGGTTTTGTCTGTTCTTACAACAAGATCTACCATCTAGGCAAAAGTACCTCGAGTCCAATCATGTGCAAGATACATAAGTCAGGAACACTCATGACCTCTGCCCTATTTGCCTATTTTACAGATCTATCTACTTATGAGCAACATTTCCGATAATACCGATCTAATTTATTTCTCACCACCAGCATCGCAAAGCCATGACACAAAAAGTCTCTAATTTGAATTTATTCATGTATAGAATATTATTGTTTAGAAGATTTGATCATCTAGTAAAATAAACATTTTATATAACATCAATATTATTAGTATTCAATAAATGAAACAATGACCTTGATATTTAGAAATATATATATAAGATTTAATAAATTAACTTGAGATATATATAATTGATTACATTATTTGTGTCAAAATACAAATGAGAATGGGTACTTATCTGATTTAGATGACATTAATCTCTCTTAGAATATTGTAAAATGTATGTATTTATTCAGCAATAACAAATGATTTATGGCTTTGTTCTAATGTGGCTATTTATATGTCAATAATTAGCAGATTACATGGTATACCTGATTTTTAATCGCGCTGCATTACAGTTATTTGAAGTACTTTAAATCCACCATTAATACAAAAACAGCACTCAAACCAATACATGAGATTATTGAGTTTGATGGCAACAATAATTATATTCAATTAATAAAATAGTATTCGCATTTGAAAAATAAGAACGTATGTGGGAAGCTAATTTAGGAAACAATAATTGTGACTAAAATAGCGCGTATGAAAGTACAAATGAAAATATAAAATGGCAATCTATTCAGTATAATAATAATAGTATGCTTTACGAACATGGATAGGCTTTAATAAGAATGAAATATGGGAGAGCAGTACATATATAACGGCAATAAAAAGATCCATTCTAAGATCCAAGAAGGTGCTTCAATTTACGGCTAAAGAAGATGACTCTCTTCAAACATTGGCAGGGTCGGATCACAAACAACGAAGAATGTGCTTTATTGAATTGCTATAGGCTGGACTTTTGCCAGAGCAGACCCTATGCAATAATATCTAGTCCCGAAGAAGTCCCAAGGGGTTTAAAAACCTTGTGCTTGAAATTGGGAGTAAAAATAAATGAAGCACAAATATATATATATATATATTGAAACAGTAAGATTCGTATTTGAATCTTAAGTTTCACCTTTTTCTGTCGTCTCTCACTGACCGATCTATCCCGCCCAAATTTAAACTTTTTGATATCGAATTGTGTGTGTAGCAATATTAAAAATGTATAAATATATGTAGAACTCAGCATAAACACGCACACATTTCGATCTCAAATTAAAGGCAATAAATAGGGATAAAATAATATAATTTAGATTTCTTTTAGTTATATAATTTTGTATAATTTTAATCATTTATTTTGGATTATAAAATTCGTATTTATTGCTTTGTTTAAATTTCGTTTAATAATAATTCTAAAAATATCTGATGTAATATTTAATTAAAAGTTAAAATAATCTTATGTTCCCTTTTTGTTTTTGAAATTTAAAAGCATCAGTCAGTGATAGATAATAGATTAATTAAAGAAAAATTCCCCAAAATGTAATTAGTAAATGTAAAATGTAAACAATAGAATGGCAGCATTCTTTAATTAAAAACCAACAAAATGCATTGATTATCCTCAGGGCAGATTAAGTAGAACCTAAAAATATCTTCACAAAAATGTGAGAGATCAAGATAAGAAAAGAGGCCATCTTAGACTTGCTGGAGACATTGACTAAAACTTTAGCTCTGCTCTCGATCACTGAGAGTCTCCAAAAATATAAAATAATTTGTTCCTGCCAAGGTATGACCGAGTAAAGCACCTAGATTAATCTCCATTGGGAGATGGCCTGTCGGATGCTGAACTTTCCATTGCCTGTCATAAATTCACCATGAAGATCTTTTGCCTGAAATAAATGAGAAAGCTGCTGCTGCTGTGAAATTAAATGAAATATCTAAATACAAGAAAGACTTGCCACTCGTGAACTTTTTGCTGCTAAACTCATGGAATAAGAAAACTTCTTATAAAACAGGTACCTGTCTGTGTTCAAACTCTAGAGTACTCTAATAATATGCTATAGCTCTTCTTCATATTACTTATCTAAATTGTAAAATGTAAAAACTACCATTTGTATAACTAAATTGAATAATTAATGTAATGTGTAAATGTACCTAACAATCTAGCTTACCTCACTCTATCTTTCTTGGGTGCGTATTTCTAAAATCTACATTTTATCTATATTTATTATTTAATTATTGCATGCTCACAATTGTCTCTATTTTCAAAGTTTAAATCTATGATCGTATAAAATAGTGAATGCATGTCACATTTTCATTAATATGTACTTTCCTAAATAACTAAACTTTCATATAAATTGACACGCATTCAATGCATCATTTATTGTAATACAGGGGTCTTCTACTTCGCAAAGGGCTGATGTATTAGATATAATAATTTCCAATTTGTATTTGTTTTGTATTTATTAAATCATCATGAATATTTCCATAAAATTACATTTCTTTGAGAGTCACCAACGTTCTTTAGTAAATGTTGATAATGTGGGCCGAATTAGAAATCTATTTAAATCTTAACATAATCGTTTATACTTATACATGTGTTACGTTTTAAAGACGCGATGATCTTTTCCACCGTAAATATTCCGGATTCTTTAGAGTTGAAATTAACCCCCATCAGCCTACACAAGTGGACATAATAAATGCTCCCATAGGATTTGACCTGTCATGCAGCCAGCCGGCAAATTGTGACACGTACCGCTTGTCCCTGGTTATGCTTATGTGACACCTTACTTCATCGGGCCATGGCAGAGACCAGCCCGACAGTTTTATAAACTCATTTGCGGCATTGCAGTTTCAATATACTGCCATTCCATATCACCTTTCTAAAGCGTACCACGTGTTCCTTTACTTAGTTTTATTATTCTATATATCACTCCGCCTCTGCATTATCTTCATAATTCACTCTCAAATAAATGTTGCCCTTAGTCATAAAATAAATAGTTTAATTAAATAAATATATGTCTGCCGCCACTCTTAAATCTTACTTTAGACTCTTGCATTGCAAAGGTATAAATTCCTCCAGGCATGCATTAGAAATACTTACTCAAGAATTTTAGGTAGCTAGATTACGCTTTCAAATAAATGTATTCCTTTTGTAAACATTACAGTATCGGAAATACTGCTACTGAAATCCTCAATATAAAATAATGTCTAAATAAATAAATGTACTCTTTAAAATATAATCATGTCGCAAATTCCGCTACTGAAGCTTTGAATCCTTAAAATCTTATTAGTAAATGATTTTATTAAAATGTATTAATAAATAATTTTAAACTATATATCTGCAGTTACGTTTCATTTATTCGATACCCATTCTATATAATATTTCCTTGATTATGTAAATATGAATGTTTAATTAATATTAGTTTGATTATTGGCTAACTCGAGAATAAAATCATGAATCTCTTGCATATCCCTGACCACCGTGCCTAAGGAAATATTTACTAATGTCGCATCAGATGCTTTGTTTCATGGATTGTATTGTGGAACCGATAAACTATGTTTGAACTCAGTACCACGGGTGGCTTCGCTACTCAATGGTGCTGCTGTTCTGTATGGTGGTCGAATTCTGCACTATGTTTATGAGTCATACGTTTTCTGACTGTTACAATATATATATATATATATATATATAATTATAATTGAAATAATATTTTTAAACGGTTTATAAACAATTCAAACAATCTTTAAATCCGCAGAAGTACTTTCGGTTACTTTCAAACCGAAAGTACTTCTGTGGATTTAAAGATTGTTTGAATTGTTAATAAACCGTTTAAAAATATTATTTCAATTATAATTACAATGTTATTTTTAATTAACGGATATTTTTATTTATTTTATATATATATATATATATATATATAACTAAAGGCCAGTATACACGTAATATGAATTAATATACTGTAAATATATAAACTTAAAACTAAAAAATAAAGAATTATCACCTATCTTTATTGATAAAGACAAAGCGTACCGGTATGATTTGATTTACCACATGGATATGGGATAAAAAAAATTAAAGCTAATATAATATCTCATAGAACTAGATGATTACACCCCCTCTTTCCTATTATTACATTAAATTACACATAAACTTCCCACAACATATAACTAATACAAATCTTGGTTTTAAGTGCTTTCATAAATAAATACCTTACATATTATTAAATATATATAAAGTCAGTGGTGGTTAGTGATTTCAAGAAAATAATATTAATTTAATTCATATAAATATATTTAAAGTTTTAGAAGTTGGCACTTTATTTAATTAATAAAAAAAAAAAAAAAATTTAAGAAAACAGATTTTTGATGTTTTTCGAAAATAACATTCTACAATAATGAATGGTCTTTTATTTTACTCTCCCAGACTTGCATGTGTCCACTATAATAAGAATAACAATTTTTTTATCATTATTATTAAAAATTAGATTACTCACCCTATGAAAAGTAAGGAAGGGGCTTTAAAAGAGATAGAGGGGAGGCTTGCGTATCTCGGAAAATTATCGACATATAATTTAGTATATAAAATATAATAATGAAAATAAAATATTGCCACATAGATGTGAAATTAAAAAATAATAATTGTTCAGGAGAGTTTAATGTAGGAGAGATTATTGGTGAGTTATATAGGAAAAATAAAGTACATTTAATTACCAAGGTAAGATTTTACAAAATGATTCATAATTAATATTAAATTTGCAAGGAAGGCTTTACAAAATGTTTAAAGAAACAGATAGGTGAGATTTAAAATTATTGAAGGTAAATTTAAAAGTCGAGCAGCAATTGAAACTATCACCTCTGTACAAACTTGGCTTTTCTTTTGGTGATGTTCAGATTTCTTTCGGAGAACTAGATCTAGTTTGACAAGCATAGTTATTCAGGCAGGCAGTAAGATCATTATTCAATAAACAGGCATATAGTTACAGTTTATGTGTATTGTGATTGTGGGCACAGATTTCATGGAAGGCCATTTTGAACAGCGAGAAAGGTGAAGTGGATTTACTCATGACTCATTGAAATTAAACGGATGTGGATTTATTTGGCAACTGCTTTCATTGAATGTTTTTCTGTGTTTCTTGGTCAAAATGAGCTCATTTTATATTATGCCTTGGTATTTGTGAAATGCTTTCTTGATTGGTCACTCCTAATAAATTTCTCTAATCTAATTTGCAAAAGAATTTTTACATAAGCTTTAGTCATTGTGCTGGAAGATGCCATTGTTAGATAAGTACTCAAATCGAAATTAATTTGATAACAAATGTTTATGACAAAAGTAAATCAATTAAGTTTAGGTTCTAATTTTAAATTTAGAGAAACTTTTAATTAAAGTTATTTTAAAAGAATAAACAAGATTAATTTCCTCACCTTTAATTATTTGTGAGTAATTACAATAGCATCTTCCATATTGGATTTAAGAAGAAAAGTATAGTTTAATAGCAAAAATAATTTAAAAGACAAAATTTTATAGATTGACATATAACAAACTTTCTATTAAATATTTGCTCAGTAGGTTTGTCTCTACAATATCTCTATACATATATCTGAGCTGCAATTAATAAATAATTACTATAACTTTTATAAATAATAAATACAGAAAATATAATACATTTTGATATTATACGTTTGTTACAATTAATCCTCTGTAACCTATTGCGTATACATATTCCCTTTTTAAGTACTATATTTGTTAATTTTATTTTTGTGTGTTTAAATTCAGATATTTATGCATATATATCTTTGTTAAAAAGTATTTTAGTTAATAATAATCAAGAAAAGGAACAAAATATGTGTTAGTGAGTGGAATATATATATGTAAGAATAATAGGGCTTGAATTTGGCTTGGTAGTGAAAGATTTGAGGTGGGCTGTGAAGCGCAATCTGAATCACAGATTCCACTTCAGTATACATTATATTTGTATTCTTATTATATTTATAAAAATAAATATATAATTTAGTAAGTTAATATTTTTCATTCTTTAAAATGAAAAAAAAAAACATTGTTGAGAAAAGACAATTGACAAGATGATGACCTCTGGGTTCACATGCACTTTATCGAATTAAAGGGAAAAAAGTTTACTTAGTGACTTAATATCAAATTGTATTGTAACAATATAGAATATGATGTTTCAGCAAGTGTTGACAGTTTTATATATATATATATATATATATATTAGTATTATTCTAATATATATATATATATATATATATATATATATATATATTAGAATAATACTAAGAATGCTATTCTTTCAGCTATATTGTCACAAAGACTTATACTGTGTTTGATTTATAAGAAAAGTGTATAGAATAAAATCTATATTTTGAACAATTTAATACTTATTAAAAGAAATTTAGAAAGTATAACTGTGAACTAGCAAGGAAGCTGTAGAAGAAAATCTAAGACTTAAGAATGTTAAACAACATTTTGACATTGGTAAGAAATTTATATTTGCAATAAGAAAAAAAGATGGAATCATTACTAAATACAGAGATGACATCATGAAATTGATAAATTTTATCAAGAATTATATAGTAATAAAGAACAACTACCTCTTATATCTATTAAATATTCCAAATTGACCAGAATTTTAAATGAAGAAGTGAGACATGCAATTGAATGTATAAAAAAAGGATCCAGGTAGTGATGGAATTATAATTGATATATTAAAAAAGCATTTGAAGAAATAGAAAAAAAAATTGCAAAGTTATATACCAAATGTCTAAATGATAATAATGTACTGGATGATTGGAAGAATGCAGTAATAATATTAATATTTTAAAAAGGTGATAAAGAAGATATTAGAAATTACAGACCTAACAGCCTTTTATCAGTTTTATATAAAATTTTTACCAAGATAATTACAACTCATCTACAGAGAACATTGGATTTCCACCAAACAAGAGAACAAGCTGGATTTAAAAGTGGTTTTAGTACAGTATATCATATCCAGATATTGAGAGAAGTTATAGAAAGGACAAATGAACATAAGTTGCCATTATGTTTTGGATTTGTAGATTATGAAAAAGCATTTGATTCTATAAACATTTCTTCAGTGATTAAAGCATTGGATCATCAAGGTATAGATTCAGGATATTGTCATATTTTAAAGAATATTTATAAAATTCAACAGCAACAATTAAATTACATAACCATACTGTGAAGGTCAACATTGAGAAAGGTGTAAGACAAGGTGACTCCATATCTCCAAAACCTTTTTTACAGCAACACTGCAAGTAGTATTTTGTGGATGAAACTGTGAAACTAAAGGACTGAAAGTAAATGGGGATTATTTAAATAAATTTAAATTTTGCATAAGATGTCATTGTTTTTACAAATAATGCTTCAGAATTGCAGGAAATGTTGCAGGAGTTATTAGATGAAAGTAAGAACGTATGACTAAAGATAAATGTTAGATAGACTAAAGAAATGTTTAATCGATTTGCTCAAAATAGGAAAATAAAGATTGATTATGATGAATTAGAAGAAGTTAACAGTTACAAATTCGTTGGTCAGATTATTAATACAGATGAAAACATAATGGAGAAAATTAATCATAGAATTAAACTTGGTTGGAGTGCTTTTCATAGAAATAACTGGATACTAAAAGGAAATATGCCTATGTGTTTGAAAATGAAGGTTTTTAACAAATGTGTTTTACCTGTTCTTACTTATGGATCTGAGACTTGGACACTTAATAGAAAAGCAATACAGAGACTTCAGACCACTCAAAGAAGTATGGAAAGATGTATGTTGGAAGTAATAAGAAGAGATCAAAAATGTAATGTATGGGTAAAAGAACAAATGTGTGTTACTGACCTCATTGAAAAAAATTAAAAGATTGTAGTGGAGTTGGGCTCGACATATTGCTAGAAGAGATGATAATAAATGGACAATTAAACTTTTAAACTGGATTCCAAGAGATTGTATAAGACCCAGAAAGACTACATGTGAGATTGTTGGATGAAATAAGAAAGTGTGCAGGGGTGATGTGGAGAAGAGAATATAAAAATGAGAGAAGATTAAACTTGGAGAGACCTTCATCTAGCAGTGTGATAATGGTTGATGATTATGATGATGAGAAGAAATTTCTAATATTTTTTAAAGAAAGTAATAATTACTTGATTAGAATATATTTTTGTATTCTATAAAAATCATTTTAATTGCAAACATCATTTCAAAAGGAACATGTTTATAAAAACTTCAACTAAATTTAATGTACTTTATATTATAAGAAAAATGCAGAGTGAGTAGAACATCAATTTATTGTGGGATATATAAAATGTTGTTATCTAATCAAATATATGTGTGAATAACAGCTTTTGCTAAATGCCTATAAAATTATATAGAAGCTATATATTCAAAATAAAATTATAATTGTTAATAAAGGAACAGTGTATTAGTGAGCTAGAAAACTAAATGTCAACTTGAGATGCCCTATTATTTTCTTCAATGTATAACAATGAAGGAATTTTAAATTGCATCTTTGAAGGATTTTCATTTGCGAATGCCAGGAACATCTAAGACTATTGCATTAACTTATATAAATACAATTTAAGTCTTTAAAATTATCAGTAATTTTCTATTCCCTGGTGTTAGCCACAAGTTGTCACTATTTCTAGGTCAATTCCTAGAAATATACTGTTTCACCAGCATTCACCCAACAAAAGAGGATTTTTTACATTATAAACACTAAAAGAGTCCTCACATTATGCTGGATGGTGACAGTAGCAAACACAAAGAGACTTCTTTTTATGATAAAACACAGAAAGAGTTACTGATGGCTGCCATTTATGGCTTTTTTCTATGCTAAAAGCAAAGAGAAATGCCTTTATTGGCTGCTGTAGTTGATTTTCTTAATCATTTTATCATAATAGTACAATATCTATTTTCTCTGTAGTTTCATGTGAGAGCATGTGTATTTGAGCCAGTCGTATTTTTTAAAAAAAATCATTAGGCATTTTTTTTAATGTTCTGTAACTTACATTACTGTTGTAAGTTTATTAATAATGATGTGAAGGTTTTATTATGAAAGGATAATCCTCAAAAAGTTATTTTAAGGAGTACATGACAGCAGTTATTTGACAATCACACAGCAAATAATGTTCTTGCGAGAATTCGTTCAATAACAAGGAAGATGGCCACCTGTAACTCAGAGTATTCGAAGTTGTGGCAATTGCCATTGACTGAAACCAGCACTGTGGAGTTTTTACAAAATAAAAATATCCTGTTGAAACAGAATATGCATCTTTGTGGTGAGGAAATGTGAATTCATGCTAATAAAGATCTGAGAACTTTTATATGTAAATAGCAAAGTTGGCAATGAACGTGTTCTATTCACAAAGGCAGCTGGTTTGAAGGTTTCCAAATGCCCTTCATGAAATGTTTGCGGTTGCTTTACTATTGGAGCCATGGAGAGCTGACCATTGAACATGCTGTTAAAGTTCTGGAAATGAGTCATGGTGCCTATGTCAGTTGGAAACATGCTTTTCACAAGCTATGCTATAAATGCCTTTTGTCAAGATTCTGCTGTCAAATCAGAGGTCCAGGAATGCCTGTTGAGGTTGATGAGACCCTTTTCAGTCATTGGAAGAACCATCAAGGCAGAATGCTTCCTCAGCAGTGGATTTTTGGAGGGTTGTACTGCTAAACTAGTGAATGCTTTGCAGTGGTGGTTCCAACTTGATCTGCTACCACACTGCTGCAAAACATAAAGGACATTGTAAAGCCAGGATCTAACATCTACTCTGACTGCTGGAAAGGTTATAAAACATCTGATATGGAGGCAGCAGGATTTAAACATTTGCAAATAAACCACTGCTACCACTTTATGAATCCTAACACAGGCATGCATATCCAAAATGTTGAGCATTTCTTGGGGCTGCTCAAATCTCAAAACAGAAATCAGCATGGGACACACAGGTGAACATGGATGATTACTTGTGTGAGTTTCTTTGGTCATGTCTTCACAATTTGGAAGATATTTTTAGTGTGATCTTTCTTGAGATGCAACTAATTACAAAGTAGTTCACTTTTATTTTATTTTTTGTTAATATGTTTTTATAGTCCAATAACCAGTTCTAGTGTTATTTTGTTATTAATGTTTCTTCATTAAAACGTGTTTTTGACAAATTTTCTCACCATGGACAATGTTGTTGTTGATTTTTTTTTCCAAATACATCAAGAAAGAAGAATATGTAGGTGAGTTGCTTATAATTTTTATATTAACTATTCATTTATTTAATGATTTAGGAATCTTTTTTATCCAAATGTTTTTCTATTTTATACAAACAACATTATTTTGTATTAAAATAATGACGTTATATCTAATATAGAAATATATACACAAACAAAAACAACACAGTTTCTGAGTATTAATTACTGGCACAACAAAAAGAAAAACTATTTGTATAATCAATATAAAGGTAGTATATTAATTTAAGGTTACTTTTAACAGATTCACACTATTATAAACAACCCACTACTATTAACTTTAACAAAAAAAAAGGTCGTAGGAAATATTTTTAAATTGTACTATTTAAATAACATTACCTTTTTATATTTGTGAGTTTTAATTACTGTAAAAAAAAACATAGTAGTCAGGTATCAATTATAAATTGTAGTATATAAATTAGATTACATTTTATACATTTATAATTATGTATTGCTTTTTAATAAATTATTTATTTACTCTTAAAAAAATATGGTAACTTTAAAAAGACACACATAAACTAAAAAAAAATTTGAAAAACACCGTAACTTTAAAGACCACACACAAATTTATATATATATATATATATATATATATATATATATATATATATATATATATATATTGTAACAGTCAGAAAACATGTGACTCATAAACATAGTGAAGAATTTGACCACCACACAGAACTGCAGCACCATCGAGGTAGCGAAGCCACTCATGGTACTGAATTTGAACATAGTTTATCGGTTCCACAATACAATCCATGAAACAATGCATCTGATGGGACATTAGTAAATATTTCTTTAGGCATGGTGGTCAGGGATATGCAAGAGATTCATGATTTTATTTTCGAGTTAGCCAATAATCAAACTAATATTAGTTAAACATTCGTATTTATATAATCAAGGAAATATTCTATAGAATGGTTATCAAATAAATGAAACATAACTGCAGACATCTAGTTTAAAATTATTTATTAACACATTTTAATAAAACAATCATTTACTAATAATATTTTATGGATTCAAAGATTCAGTAGTGGGATTTGCGACATGATTATATTTTAAAGAATACATTTATTTATTTAGACATTATTTTATATTGAGGACTTAAGTAGCAGTATTTCCAATACTGTAATGTTTACAAAAGAAATACATTTATTTGTTTAGAGATT
Source organism: Epiperipatus broadwayi (assembly GCA_028023455.1). Taxonomy (NCBI): domain Eukaryota; kingdom Metazoa; phylum Onychophora; class Udeonychophora; order Euonychophora; family Peripatidae; genus Epiperipatus; species Epiperipatus broadwayi. The sequence goes on along the minus strand of JAQFVV010012858.1, from coordinate 46,167 downwards.
ATTTTATCTTGGGGACTCAGTAGCAGTATTTCCAATACTGTAATGTTTACAAAAGAAATTCACTTATTTGAAGGCGTAATCTAGCCACCTAAAAATCTTGAGTAAGGATTTCTAATGCATGCCTGGAGGGATTTATACCTTTGCAATGCAAGAGTCTAATGTAAGATTTAAGAGTAGCAGCGGACATATATTTATTTAATTAAAATATTTATTTTATGACTAAGGGCAAACATTTATTTGAGAGTGAATTACAAAGATAATGCAGAGGCGGAGTGATATATAGAATAATAAAATTAAGTAAAGGAACATGTGGTACGCTTTAGAAAGGTGATATGGAATGGCAGTATATCGAAACTGCAATGCCGTGAATGAGTTTATAAGAATGTCGGGCTGGTCTATACCATCGGCCTGATAAAGTAAGGTGTCACATAAGCATAATCAGGCACAAGCGGTCAATGTCGCAGTTTGCCGGCTGGCTGCATGACATTGTCAAATCCTATGGGAGGACCCATTATGTTCGCTTGTGTAGGACGACTGGGGTTAATTTCAACCCTGAAGAATCCGGAAATTTCATGGTGGAATGGGTCATCACATCTCTAAAACATAACACATGTATACTGTATAAACGATTATGATGAGATTTAAATAGATTTGTGACTCGGCCCTACATTATCAACATTTACTAAAGAACTCTGGTGACTCTCAAAGAAATGTAATTTTCTAGAATTATTCATTAGATTTAATAAATACAAAACATATATAAACTGGGAGTTACTGCAACTAATATGCCAGCCATTTGCGAAGTAGTAGACCCTGCATTACAATAAATGATGCATTGAATGCGTGTTGATTTATATGAAAGTTAAGTTATTTAGGAAAGTAAATATTAATGAAAATTTGACACACATTCATTATTTCAAGCGATCATAGATTTAAACTTTGAATATTGAGACAATTATTAGCATGCAATAATTAAATAATAAATATAGATAAAATGTAGATTTTAGAAATACACACCCAAGAAAGGTAGAATGAGGTAAGCTAGATTATTAGAGAAATTTACACATTAAGTTAATTATTCACTTTAGTTATACAAATGGTAGTTTTTACATTTTACAATTTAGATAAATAATATAAAGAAGAGCTATAGCATATTATTAGAGTACTCTAGAGTTTGAACACAGATAGGTACCTGTTTTATAAGAAGTTTTCTGATTCCATTAGTTTAGCAGCAAAAAGTTCATGAGTGGCAATTCTTTCTTGTATTTAGATATTTCATTTACTTTCACAGCAGCAGCAGCTTTCTCATTTATTTCAGGCAAAAGATCTTCATGGTGAATTTATGACAGGCAATGGAAAGTTCAGCATCCAATAGGCCATCTCCCAATGGAGAATAATCTAGGTGCTTTACTCAGTTATACCTTGGCAGGAACAAATTATTTTTATATTTTTGGAGACTCTCAGTGATCGAGAGCAAAGCTAAAGTTTAAGTGAATGTCTCCAGCAAGTCTAAGATGGCCTATTTTCTTATCTTGATCTTTCACATTTTTGTTAAGGTATTTTTAGGTTCTACTTAATCTTCCCTGAGGATAATCAATGCATTTTGTTGGTTTTAATTATACAAAGCTGCAATTATATTGTTTACATTTTACATTTACTAATTACAATTTGGAGAATTTTTCTTTAATTAATCTATTATCTATCACTCACTGATGCTTTTATATTTCAAAGACAAAAAGGGAACATAAGATTATTTTAACTTTTAATTAAATATTACATCAGATTTTTTTAGAATTATTATTAAACGAAATTTAAACAAAGCAATAAATACAAACTTTATAATCCAAAATAAATGATTAAAATTATACAAAATTATATAACTAAAAGAAATCTAAATTATATTATTTTATCCCTATTTATTGCATTTAATTTGAGATCGAAATATGTGCATGTTTATGCTGAATTCTACATATATTTATACATTTTTAATATTGCTACACACACAATTCGATACCAAAAAGTTTAAATTTGGGCGGGATAGATCGGTCAGTGAGAGACGACAGAAAAAGGTGAAACTTAAGATTCGAATACGAATCTTACTGTTTCAATATATATATATATATATAAGATTAATAAATATTTACAAAAATCAAAGACTAACATCATATACTATTAGTTAAAATAATATTTTATTACAAATCTAAATCAGATATTTTTATATAAAATCAATCACAGATTAGGCCTGGAATCGTTATATCTATATGTTTTCTGTTAGCATCAATGCTATCTTGCGGTTAACACCAGGGAATACAAAATTACCAAATTATCATTACAAAACATTAATTTCATTTCATTTATTATCAAATTTATTTCATTAAAGAAATGAATAATAAGAGAGAATTAATAATTTAAAATATTTTTGTTTTTATTTATAATTAATAAAAATTTAGATATAGGTTAAGAAATATTAATATGGGAAAGGCATGTAAAAATATAAAGGGATAAATTGAACTTTAAATTAAAGAGGCAATATTAATTGATAAATATAAGAATGATGCTATTAATAGTCAGGTTGTGAATATGGCCTTACACAGCTTATGGAAATATATGTAACATTATGTTTGAAAATTTGAAATTCAGTTAAAGCTGATGAGGTTTACCATGTAATCGAAAAAACTAGAAAAGAATTTAAACTATAATATTATATTTACCATTCAAGTTATATATATATATATATATATATATATATATATTATATATATATATATATATATAGGTACAATATATATATATATATATATATATATATTGTACCTATATTGATATAGGAACATATAATTTTATCTAAAAAAAATTATTAAAGTAATCTTTCCTAAAAGAAAAACATAAAATTAAATGTTGAAGAGTTTATTGCAACTTGTTTTCGAAAAAGATAAGAATCAAATAGTTTTCTAGCATTAGTTTTTGAAATAAAAAGCTACAATTAATTAATCAAAAGGGGTGAGGGGGAGTCTTGGTTTGAGAAATTAAACTAAAGGTTTACAAAAGGAAATCAAGAGTTTTCTTATTAGTATTCGTAAAATATAAATAATTTAAAGTTTAAAAAAAAATCTCTTTTCATTCAAGTTTAATTAAAAAAAAAAAATTAAAACTAGTAATATACATGTGTATATATTTGCGATTGTCAATAATAGAATAAATGTTATTATAAATAAATGAAAGTTAAAAAAGATTATCATTAAAAAACATGGTAATGGTTATTAATTAAAATATAAGACTACAGGATTAAAAAGCTTGTCTCCAAATGATTAGATATTAATTATTAATATAAAACAATGTTTTGCATGGGTATTACTAATTAAGCAATCTTCCAAAACATGTTTATCAAATAATTATCACTGGAATTTCGACAACAGATCTTTGCCGGGGATATTAGAAGACAACATGTCGCAGTTATAAATAGACTTTTTTATTGGACAGTAGTTCAATTCACAAAGTAATTGAGTAGTGCAGTTCACAAATTATTTGAGTGAGTGCATTCACAAGTTAATTGAATCAGTTGAGTTAATTATATCCAGAAACAAAATGTAGTGCTGAGAAGATTTTGGGAATTCACGCCTCTCCACAGCCTAAAAAGTCTGATGAAAACATCAAGATCTGCCCGTGAAATAATGTCAATGTAACAACTTAGAAAATCTCCATTAGTATCTAATTGTCTCCAATAGTAATAATAAGGAAACTCATCAAGGAAATGTCCCAGCTGGCTGGAAACATTCATAATGGAAATATTCTCACCGAAAGCAGCCACCAAACAGAACAAAATTCTATGTCTACATTCAAAAGCCTAGGTAAAAACATTTGCTTATTTCATTTATACAGTAATAGCCATTGCATTGCATTAATTTGTGCGAATCCTACAAGAGTCTAATTATATGAACTCTAGATCATACATAAAATGAACTATTTATATGTGTATTTAAATTTCAAATGCTATGTAATACTTTATTATTATTATTATGTGTGTGTGAGTTAATATGTGCGTGATCATTATATTAATATTTATTAGTTAAATTAAATAAATACCAATGTTCTGTTATTAAATCTATAGAAATATTTAAACTATTTTTAAATGTTATTTTAAAATATGCGTGTGTTTTATTAGAATTATAAAATGTTTAAATTTAGTAAATAAATATTAGTTAATAAATTATCTTTAAAATTAAACTTTATTTGTCGGTCAATTCTTTTTACCAAATTCTTTTATCAATTCCTTTTATAAATTCCTTTTACAATTCTTTTATCAAGTCTTTTAACCACTAATTATGTATAATCTGTTAGTGATTACAAATAGCTGAGCTAGTCATGGATTTAGGAATTGAGTTAGTGACCACTGTTCAAAGTGTGTTGTCTATTCCTTTTAGAATAAACAGCTGGTGCCCATGTTTATACACAAACAAAAAAGTGCTTTGGATGCGGTGTTGACCTCAACAGCCAAGAAGAAGCTATGTCCTGGAAATGTAATGCTAGTTATATATTTTATAGCTATCGTTTGGGCATACATACTCTCCGAATATGTTCTTCTCTGCCTAAGAGACCGGTGTTTCAAGCTCACATATTAGAACATGGTTCAATATATATATCAAAATATTAATATATAACAAACTAACCAAAGGAAATACATATAAAAACAAAAAAAGACTTATAAATCCAATAAATAATATTATATTTTAACCAGAGGACTGGTTTTCATCAGTCCTCTGGTTGAAATATAATATTATTTATTGGATTTATAAGTCTTTTTTTGTTTATATATATATATATATATATATATATATTATAAAATATATATATATATATATATATATATAATATTTTATAATGGATACTGTATTTTACATTTAATATATTTTTTTAGGAATGAATGCATAATACATCTTTTTTTGTATATAATGTTTTTATTTTACTTGCTGCAACAATTTTGAAGTAATAGCTAATATTGTAACTGTATATTTTCTTCATTATATACATTTCACCTATTTACCTCAACATCTCTATCTTTGCCAGGTTTAAACGTTTAAGAAATACCCATCTAAAGATGCTAACTTGGTTCTATATGTGATGCACACATTTATATGTGAATGTAATGTCTGTAATATATTGCAGAGGATATTAATTCCAAAAACATATATGTTTTAATTTGTTGTTTATTTAAATTTAAAAATCAATTTATATTTTATACACTTAAAATCATATGTATAATGTAGAGTCCACTTATGACAGTGATACATATATAGTGTCATTTTGTTTGCTCATTTTATAAAATTTATAGGTGTGACTTAAAATTGATGTAAACAAGGATCACACTCACGTGCACCTGTTATAGTATAGTGTGAGAAAGAAGTCCGACTTTTGGTTTTGACAATACTTTCTTAAAATTATGTTTTTATTGTAAACAAGATTTAGCCAACTGGAACTATTGCTATATCTTGGAGGGATAGATATGATCAAACTTTTCCAAAAACATCCTGTTAAAAGAATAAAACAAAGGATTGAAGATATTTTAGTAATTAAAAAATATCAATGTTGGAAGATGCTAATGGATTTACTGATGGACTTTTAATTTGTTTATTAAAATTATGAGTTGATCTCAGCCCAGTGTATAATTTAAAAAAAGTATCACTACTATGGTCCATGCTGATTTTAATATTTTTGAGTAGAATTAGTAATCTCTGGTTCCATTCTACATGGAAAATGGTTTATCATCATCATCATGGAGGTGCAATTCAAGGAGATTGGCAACTAAAACTATGCTGCATATCCAGAGATCAATATTAGTTACTGCTCACAATTTATAAATGCTGATGGACAAGCTGTTGAGAAGTTAGGTAACAGCTTCTCAAAATACCACAGATAACTCTAAGTGTACTTTAATCCTTAGTTTTTAAAGCCATAGTTTATAATTTAAAATCAATGTTCAAAATTTAACTCTTTAATTTCTTATGTAAATTAAATATGAACATATTATAAATCTTGCCTAAGATTACATTTGTAAACTTTATTTTATAATTACATTCATTTGTTTATATAGAATCTATTTTATATTCTATACAGCTATTGTGCCTATAATTTTATCTGTTTTATTTCTCAAAATTTCATTTTATTATATGTGATAATATGCCAAACATCTTAAAATGGCAAGTATATTAATGTAATAATTGTTTAACAACGATATTATAATTCATATCTTCCATTAAATAAAACTAGATCAGGTGTATTTAGATTATTTTCCACTGTTTTAAAATCCTATTGTATTAAGAAGAATAATTGACCTTTTTTTCATATATCAAAGTGTTGGCTAGAACACAAATCCACAAACTCTGAACAACTGCTTGTAAGGCAGCCATGCTAAGCATTTGACAGCAAATTATATTAATAATTTAGTTTTATATTGATTAAATATTGAATATGGTTTACACAAATAGAATAATAAATTGAGTTTAAAATATTCATCTTATCTAAGTAATATATTAGCCACAAACACAGGTATATTTCATAAATTAATTTTATCCCACAACATATCCATTTCTCCCTACTCAAACTTGACACTAGATGTAGTTTAAGTAGATTAAGTCTAACACTATTATACTTATATATTGTAATACATCACTTACATAATCTGATCTTACAGCATACAAAATAATAATAAAGTTATGACCTACATTTCACTTTGTCACCTTCAGTGGTGGACAATGCTGGGTTATGAAGTCCATCTAGAAGTACAGTATGTTTTTATTTTAATTGCCACAAAAATTGTTACATAATATCTAATATATACATATCACATACATCTATAAAAATCTGGATATCTTTTATGCATTAATTAGACTGTGATTTGTTTAAATACAGGTAATACATTATCAATATATTTCTAACTTACAAATGCTTTTAACATTCTTAAATATTAATTATAAATTAGATTTTAGCATTGTGTGAATTTTTTATAATCAACCAATAATGTATTGGTAAAACTCCTTCACATGACTTATATAACTTATATATAGCTTGCACTTACAAATATGTAAAATTAAGAGCATGTTAATTAGCTCTAAACAAGGTTTTTTTTTATTTTATTTATGATAAATGCTCCTACAAGTGAAGGCATTTAAATAATTTTTATCTTGGATTGACCCCATCCCCAAACCAGTTTTGACCTATGGTTCTGTCCTTGCCATATAAAAACAATTCAACTAATGGTAAAAAAAAATGAAAGTTAACAGAAATTCCATACAATAAATAAAAAAGTGTTTGAATGTTTTTTTTTATGCCTAGCAAAATAGTTGAGATTTTTTTACATTTTGTAAAATAGCTTATATACACTAATGTTCTCATTGTTTTTACCATACAATTATATCTGCAACTTAGATCGAATTTGTGAGGTTGAATATGTACATATTTTTTGATTTTTTTAAACTGAATTGTAATTAAAGCTATTGAAAGTTTTAGTGATTTTTTTTTTTTTTACAGAAGTACTCATTATGTTCAATACATAGACTTTTTATCCCTGATATATACATATAATGATTATTCAGATACATTCAATGTGTCATCCAAAAATCCTACAATTTGTTTTAATACAATTATAATTGTCAATAAATCATAATTTTGTATCATTTCTCATAAGCTGTATTTCCATAAATATTCCAAAACATTGTAAATAATGTTATCATTATAACAAATGGATACAGTATTAAAAATATTACCCTTTTTTATTATCATTTCAATTACCAAGTTAATCTGCTTTCATCCTTTAATATTTAATTCTAAATCAAATTTTACTGATATGATCAAAAACTTTTAACAAACAGTTATTACAAATTACCCATCTATAAACCTATGATTTATAATAATTTTAAAAGAAAGCTTCAAAATTTTATATGATTACCTAGATAAATTTTGGATTTTTGACAAGGAACATAGAAACAATTTGTGTTTTTTTAAATATAATTTTAAATATTATTAAAATAGATTTCTTCCACACTTTTACTGTAATTAAATATATTGACATTTTCATATAAAGCTATACTTAAAAATGTGTAAATATATATTTAATTTCATTTATGAGTGCATGGAATATTCTTTCTGTAGATATTTATTTTAACTTTCATTCTTCAGATAATTGGTTTTAATTTTAAATGGAAAATATAAATATCATAACTTCAATGTAATTTAAAACTGAAATATTTTTATTCATTAAATTTCTTTTTTTTTTTTTAAATTAAGTAATATTATTGTCTGTATATTAATGTAAATTAAAGTAAGCTTCCTGGATTTTCAAGGTATTTTTTTTTTTATATGACAACTAATTTTAGTTAAATCCAAATGAAATAACACTAATATGAGGATTAAATCTATGTGTATAATGACATAATTTAATATTTATAATTTTTAGATAGTTCTATTTTATTTGACATTGAAGTTTACTAGTTAAATTATTAAATTAGTTTACTATTAAATCTAGAAAATACATTTAAAAATAAAGTTAATAATGATTAGACATAAATTCACACTTACATGTTTGGTAATATCCTATAAAGTTGTAATTTAATCCATTATTAACTGAAACCTCTAATGTAAAATTTCCAGTTTTGATAGTAAATGGAGCATAACATTTTGCCCTTTGATTGTTAATTACAAAACCTGGCATAAGAATTCCACTAAAGTTACATACTACTTTGTCTCTGTCTGGATCATAGCAGGGTCCTGATATAAGAATTTCATCACCACCAAACATGGACCACTTTTGAGGATAAATTATTAAAAAGCCTACGAAAATTGAATGCATAAAAAGAATAACATTTATTAATATTTTATGCAATTTGTAAATGTATAATTATTTGCAAATAATTTATTTTGTTGAAATTCATTTATAACAAACAATCCTATCAGTTTTGCAAGACTGCTTATTTTCAGAATTATCACCATGCCATTTTGTAACTACCATATTTTATATATAAAAGGTTATATATATATATATATATATATATATATATATCTATCTATCTATCTATATATATATATATATATATATATAGATAGATAGATAGATAGATAGATAGATAGATAGATAGATAGATAGATAGATAGATAGATAGATAGATAGATAGATAGATAGATAGATAGATAGATAGATAGATAGATAGATAGATAAATAGATAGATAGATAGATAGATAGATAGATAGATAGATAGATAGATAGATAGATAGATAGATAGATAGATAGATAGATAATATACTTATATATATATGTTGATTTATTATTATTATTTGTGGAATATTCCATGTAGTGAAAAAGCTACATGCTGATGTTTCAATACAATATCAAGTACCTTCCTCAGAGCACCCTCTTTCCAAATCATAAAAATGTGTGTGATATAAAATCGTTTTTATTGTTTTTATTCTCCTCATATTTAAATTCTATTGGTTGAGAAGTTTTAAAATTTATTTTCTCTTCCAATAGCTTCTTCTAAATGTTGTTAATCTTTTTTTAATTCACACATTTCATTTATGCTCTTGGGCCTTTTAAAAATCTCTATAACTTCTCTTAGCAATATCTGGTCATATTGTTCAATTTTTGATAAAATATTTGTTTTTTTTAAATTGATATCATGATCAGATAATTTTATATGAGAATAAATAGCTGATGAATTGGATTTTTTTCTGACTGACAGAATGTGTTCTTTTTTTCTAATATTTATTCTACGATTAGTCTGTCCAATATATGTATGTGAACAGACCCTACTTGGAATTTTATATACACCATGACACTCCAAAGCAATTTTATCTTTAGGAAGTGGAAATATTTCACTATTTTTTTTTATAAGTAGTGTAAACTGTGTGAATATTATTATCTTTAAAATGTTACCAATTTTATCAGTTACACCTTTTGTATATGGCAAAATTGTCTTAATTTCTGATGTATCAAAATCTTTTTTTTTTCTTTTTATATGTATAAGGCCTATTAATAATGTTGTAATTAAAACCATTATCAAGAAGCATTTTATTAATAGCAGAAAGGTCCAAGAGAAAATGATTATCATCAGAAAGTCTCTTTGTTCTATCCAATAATGTCTTTGCCATTGAAAATAGTTGTGCAGGATGGTGATGAGAAGAAAAATGCAGATACCTCCCAGTGTCTGTTGTTTTTTTTATATATACCATGAGATAAAGAACCATCTTCCCTTCTTTCAATCAAAACATCTAAAAAAGGTAATTGATTATTATTTTTTATTTTCATAGTAAATTTAATATTGTTGTGAAAAGAGTTTAAAAAATTAAAAAAAAGTCATCAAGAGCTTGCTTACCATGAGGCCAAATAACAAAGGTACCATCAACATACCTTAGTCATATAAATTATTCTTTAACTGTGTGAAGTCAAAATTTTACTAAACATCCATAAAAATAGAAGTTAATACTGGAGAAATTGGTGAACCATAGCTAGACCTGATGTTTGTTTATACATCTGATCATCAAAAACAAAAAATGTATTTGATAAGCAGTGTTCAATCAAAACCACAGAAAAATTAGGCAACTGAATATTTTTTAAAAAGTTGAATAGCTTCATTTACAGGTACACTAATAAAAAGTGAAACAATGTCAAAATTTACCGAAATATTATTCTTAGTCAATTTAATATCCCAGATAAGCTCAATATAATGATTTGCATCTTTAACATATGATGACATTACTGTTAAATGTGGTTGAAAAAAGAAGTCAAAAAATGAGCTAGTATCTGTGTAGGTGAGCCAACTGCACTTACAATCGGTCTCAATGGAATAACTGGCTTATGAAATTTGTTAAACGATATAATTTTGGATAAAAAGAAGATTTTTATCCAGGCATGCATGCCATTGCAAATTTCCTGCTGGATCATCTGAGTAACTTTACTATTCCAATCATAATGAATATGATCAACCACCTTGCAAAACAGCAGAGAGTCATCCATGATCTTTACCCTGTTGTGTTGGTCCCTTTTCTTAAAAAGAACAGGGATCTGATAGATATTAAGAGCACAAGACCCATCTCTATGTCACTGATTCTAATTAAAATAATAGAAGGAGTCATTAAAGAGAAAATCCAAGGTAAAATTCTAGACAATATATCACATACACAGTATGCCACAAATGGTTTGTCAGTGCTGACAGTGATTGGTGCAGTCAAGATGCTGTTCAATTACATTCACATTAAGAGACTTTCCAAGCTGATTGCAGTCCAACTAGACATATCTCAAGAGTTTGATATTGTCAATATTAATATTTTATTAAACCAGATAATAGAATTCAATATGTCAACAGAAATTGTACAAATCCTGGACAATCTACGGTATAATTGGCAGATCTATATTTCTCTGAATGGCTTTTACACAGATAGTTTTAATTCAAACATTTTTATACCACAAGGCTTTCTTCTCAGTGCCCTTTTTATAATATATATATATAAACTCTCTGTTGATAGATATTAATAATAGGATCCCAGGTGTCTTTGTGCCTCAAATTAATAGCCTACATGGATGATGTACTGGTCATCTTGCCTTCCAAAAAGTACTTAAATACATTATATCAAATAGTTAACTTCACTAACACACTTCAACTTCAAATTAATCCAGCCAAATCCTCTACATGGAGAATTTTTTTTGGAATTAAAATCACATCTAAATTTCTTGCTGAGCCACAGTGATTCCTGGGATTCTCCATCCATAAATCACAATGTGCAATGTCTAAGGAGATTCAGCAATCAATTATACAATCTACCAGCCAGATCGTCAAAACCCTCTCCAAGGTATATCTTTCACTTCAAGGAAAGGTTGCCTTGCTTAATATGAAGGCAATGACAAAAATCTCCTATTATCTACCAATCATTACAGTTTATGAATCCTTTATTAAGAAGATTAATACATTGTGTGCACGGCTTTTCTGGAATGGCTAACTGACTACCATTAGCATTGTTAAAATGCAATGGCATTGAAAGCTAAATGGGATGTTGTTCTACTCTAATCCAGCCATTAGCTTTCAAATAAAACATATGCTTGTATTCAACCTCATACAGAAGTATGGACACATGCAAATTGCCAACATAGTTCCATCTACAGACAGGCCTCCACCTGCAACAACCTGCAGGCTTGACATCCTGCTCTTTGATATCAATAAACATTATAATGTATTGGATAATGCCTTCAAAGTCCTATCTTACTCTTTGGGAAGCCAATGAGCTTATTAACCCACAAGTAAGCACTACAAGGCCAAAGGTTGGGATTACCAATAAGAAGCTTATTACTCTGTTTAAAATCTGGCCATTGGAACTGAAATTCTTAGACTATCTAGTCAAAGTAAATCTTCAAGCTCAGCCTACTAATTGGTTCCTGAAATATAGGAGACAGTTTGGTGCTATTGTATCACTGTGTATGAACTGTTGCTGTCAGGATGAGACATTTGTTCACATCACTCTCTCTTGTAATGGTCTCAGCAAAATCAAAATGACCATCTATCAAAAATGTAATGTTGACTTTTATAAAATTATGTCTCTCAGGGATTGCATGTTTCTGGAGACATTCCAACCATCAGAATGTCTACTTTCTTGACATATTCTGTATGGTTGACCAGGTGTAAAAAACTGTTCACTCTGCAAAGGCCAGATGTGGATTCCTTCTTTTTACAAACTTTAAAAAACTTAAAGCCAGAGACAATACTATGTCTTCTAAATTTATGTTTAACCAGACTTGGATGCTTTTTCAGTTTCCTTAAGAAGTCCCTACTTCTTTAATCTTTATGTATTAATATGTATTTTATGTCTTGAGTTTACATTGGTTTTGTCTTATTGTTTAATGTATTCATATTCTATATCATGTTTTAAATTAACTATAGACCTAATCTATAGTTCTCATGTAACCAATTATTTTGAATTTTTATTTTTATTTATTTTTAATTTCTTTACCCTAAAGTCATTTGTATTACTTATTTACATTTATTTATCACTTTAATAAAGTTGTTTTTATATAACAAAAGAAGATTTTTCCCTGGTAGTAAGCTGGAATTTTGTTTCTAAATATAGATCAGTAGAATAAATTTATGCTTTAGTTTTCTTTTCAAGAAAAGTAATAGGATCTCTATAATTTTTTTAAAAATATTATCATTTAATAAATCATGTATTTTTTTATAATAATCAGCCTTTTTTAAAATTACTATAGTATTACCATTATCTGTTGGAAGAATAGTAATAAATTTGTCATTTTCTAATGCAATCAAAGCTCTTCTTTCATTAATTGATAAATTACTTTGTTTGCTTTATATAAAATATCGTATATTTCCCCCCGTATTATATCTGCATCCCTCGCAAGGTATTTTTGATAAACTACTTTCCACTCTGCAAATAACATCCTCAAAAGGTAATTTTGTTGGTGTTATAGCAAAATTAAAACCTTTATTTAAAACTTTTATTTCAAAGTCTGATAATTTTCTATCAGATAAATTCTTCACAGTGAGCATACTTCCTCGTTCATACAAAGACAAGGTTAGCATTTCCTGTTTCTTTTTAAGTAGTTATTAAATTTATTCGTTTACCTTCTAAATTTAAAATAATTTTCTTTAGTCACTCTAAAATCAACGATCTTATCACAAATTAGTTGTAACGTTGGATCAAAAGGATTACTTAATAAAAGACGGAGTTGGAACATTTTTTTATCTACAAAATCTAACTTTTTTTCTTGTATTTTTAATAAAAGCAGTTAAAATATCAAAACTTGCCTTATTCAAAACTGCATCAATTTTCTTTTATGCTTATGGAAGGAAATTTTACAACAGCTAGGATAAAGTCCATTTCTTTTACAACTGAATAAAAATTTAAGATGGTTTTTTATCCGTTATATATAAAAAACGAATGCACACTGGGAAGTATCTGCATTTTTCTTCTCATCATCATCCTGCACAACTATTTTCAATGGCAAAGACATTATTGGATAGAACATAGAGACTTTCTGATGATAGCCATTTTCATCTGACCTTTCTGCTACTAATAAAATGCCTCTTGACAATGGTTTTATTTACATTATAAATAGGGCTTATACATATAAAAAGAAAAAAAAAAGATTTTGATACATCAGAAATTAAGACAATTTTGCCATATATAAAAGGAGTAACTGATAAAATTGTTAACATTTTAAAGAATAAAATTAGTGAAATATTTCCACTTCCTAAAGATAAAATTGCTTTGGAGTGTCATGGTGTATATAAAATTCCATGCAGCATCTGTTAACATACATATATTGGACAGACTAATTGTAGAATAAATATTATAAAGGAATAACACATTCTTGCCATCAATGAAAAATTCAATTCATCAGCTATTTATTCTCATATAAAATTAACTAATCATGATAACAATTTTGAAAAAACAAATATTTTGGCAAAAATTGAACAATATGACCAGAGATTGCTAAGAGAAGCTATAGAGATTTTTAAAAGGCCCAAGAGCATAAATGAAAGGTGTGAATTAAAGAAGATTAACAATATTTGGAAGAAGCTATTGAAAGAGAAAATAAATTTTAAAACTTCTCAACCAATAGAATTTAAATATGAGAAAAAAACAATAAAAACGATTTTAAATCTCACAAGCATTCTTATGATTTGAGAAAGAGGATGTTCTGAGAAAGGTACTTGATATTGTACAGCATTTAGCTTTTGCACTACATGGAATATAACACAAATAATAATAATAATAATAATAATAATAATAATAATAATAATAATAATAATAATTATTATTATTATTATTTTGAAAATAATTATTATTATTATTATTATTATTATTATTATTATTATTATTATTATTATTATTATTATTATTATTATTATTATTATTATTATTATTATTATTATTATTATTATTAATTATTATTATTATTATTATTATTATTATTATTATTATTATTATTGTTATTACTACTACTACTACTACTACTACTACTACTACTACTACTACTACTACTACTACTACTACTACTACTACTACTACTACTATTGGTTAGGTTTTAGTTGAGAATGATACAAACTCTCTAACCCTACTTGACTCAGGAGATTATAAGTTAATTAGATGTATTTTTTTAAGAAACTTAGATAATTATAATTGTATTTTTAGTAAAAGAGATTAGAATTTATTTCAGTAATATTATACAAAATTTATTGTTATTATTTTTAACATCTTAAAAATGTGCCATTGAGATTGCATCCTGTGGGATATAGGTTCAAGGTAATTCTTTACTGCTTTACCTTCACTGAATTGTCTCATGATCTTTTTATTATTTTATTGATTTAATTTCTATAAAACTAACCATAAATTATTTATTAATCAGTTAGAGCTAGTCAAATGGTAGAAATTATTATAGGATATCATTATTATTGATTATATTAAGATTTCAAGTATTTTAGCAGGAGCATTATCATTTTGTTTGAGTTAGTTTGTTGTCCTATTATTATATTGTTCAATGGTGAGGGCACAACGTATATATATATATATATATATATATATATATATATATATATATATATATATATATATATATATATATATATATTGTAACCCATAATGTATGAGGCCCCACGATTGGGCAAGCCATTTTGTAATCCATAATGTATGAGGCCCCACGATTGGGCAAGCCATTTTGTAACCCTCAATATACGTAGCCTCACGATTATCAAGCGTCATGATTGGGCTAGCATTTTGTAACCCTATCCTACAACCTCCATATCTTCACCATCTACTTTAGTATACTTATAATTGCCCAGGCGCCAACTCTATGCAAGATAGAATACATTTATAACTATAAATTGTGCTTAAATTTATTTTAAAGATTTTATGTTTAACTACCCTAAGGCTTAGCTCAGTTGAGATTATTGGGTCTAGTTTTTATATATATGAGGCCAATATGATAACACAAATATTCATAAATAATAATTTCATGAGATTAATTTAAATACACTCAGGGCATCTGTAAACTACTACATTACTGTATAATCATTAATTATCAATTTTAATATAGAATATATAATCTTAGGAATGGGTACCTTTATATCCATATCATTATCTATTCCAAGCAAAATAAATGTATTACTTGTATTGTAATGCAGGGATTTATTAACAACAAACAGACTAACTAAACTTAAATCATTTTGAAAAATTTATACCTCTATAATTATACTATGACACTTAGATATGTGTGTGTGGAAATGAAAAAAAAATCGAACGTATCCAATTAAAGAATTCCTATAGGCTATTGATTTAATTAAAATATTTACTATATATAAAAAAAAAATTAATAAATCAACATAGATCATAAATAAATAAAAATATATTATTGATACCATTATTGCCCATTACATTTTCTATATTGAAACAAAAATTGACTATTCTATTAATATGTATATTATATATATCCTCGAATATGTGCATTTGTTTATACTGCAAGCATTATGAAATTCCAAATTATATCCTATGTAACAAACTTATAATTGATAAGGTTTTAATTCTTTATCTTTTAAAATAGCAATCATTATTAAAATTCAGCTTAATAAATGTAATCAAAAAATTAAAAAATAAACAAATAATAATACTATGGAACATTATGCACACGTCCGAATATATATATATATAATCAGCTATAGTATAATCTTTGGATTATACCAAACACATTATCATCTCATAATATATATGTAGGAAATTACATTCCTTCATTTTTCTTTTTCTAAATACGTATGTGAAACATACACAAATTAAAAAAAAAAAAATTGTCTATACATCTATTATAAAAAAAAAAAAAATTATTTAGCAATACCTTATTATTACATGTAAAACACTTTTAAAAAAAAAAAAATGAAATAAAAAATAATGTCTATTCATTGCTCAAGCGTATTTTGTTAATAATGACGATAATCCCTTCCTTTGAGAATACTATGGCAAGTTTTATAATTATGGTTGCATGCATGAGAATTAATTTTAGTTATAAAATTATGAATATTGAAGTTACCAATGTAAATTATTTCTTAATATTGATTAAATAAAATTTTCTCTTAAACTTTGTCCTATGAAATACTGATAATAAATTCACGCGTTTCATTTTGGCGTTTGAAAAAAACTTTTGAAAAATTTTTATTATACACAAATTTTCCATTTTAAATATTATCCAGCTTTACTAATGTGCTTTAAAATAATTATAAAATTTTATCTTACTTATTATCCAGATATTTTTGAAAGTTGTAAGTAGTTGAACCATGGTTTTAGTAGAGATCTGAAGACTGGTAACCTTTAGGAAATGTAGTTTATGTTTTCATTTCACATACCTCCAATAATATAGTAAAATTTATCCATCTTAATGTTATTAAAATCCTTGTAGTTTTCTTTTATCTATTAAAGTACTATTAGAGAGTTATTAATTCTTAAAGTTTTTTTTTCTTAAGTTTTTTTACGGAGCTTTTATTACTATTCCATTTTAGTTTTTTTTTTTTTTTTGTGATGTGATGTGATGTGATGTATTATGGCTTCTCCTTAAACGAAGTCAAGAATATCTCAGCAATTAAGCCCAGATAAACCTGTTAGCCACTTTCTTTTACATTCCCCACTCTAAATTTACCCATAATCTGCTCTATCCCATTTCCACAACATAATTTTTGCCAACTCTATAACCTTTATATCTAATTCCTCCTTATCTTTTCCCAAAACCTAGCATAAAAACCAATAATTCACTTTCTGTATAATCACTCTTTTCATATTTATTTTTCCACAACTTCATTATATGTATCCTTTCTGTTTTCAAACATTTACATTCAATTAACAAATGCCTAATATTTTCAATTCTTTCCTTACATAATTTACAAAATAAATCACCCATATTTTTCCATTTACATGTATATTCTTTTGCAGCTAAAGATCCCGTTCGAGCCTTAAACAATAAACTACTTTCCTTACTATTATCATATATTAACTCACACCTAATATTTTGTTTATTTCTATATATATTTAAACTCTTTTTACTCTCCATACTATTTCTCCATCTCTCTAACTCCCTAGTCTTTATTAATAAATTTATTCTTTTATCCCATTCCTTACTACTATAACACTCAATAATCCTTTTAACACAATCATCCCATCTTTTGTACAAATATACTGATATAAATTCTTTATCCAAATCTTTTGCATAGCGCATTACCTTTCTCACCCACCTTGTTACCTGCCCTTTACTCATAACCCAATTAAATACTATTTTAGCTATTCTTTTATTATCCATAAACTGCAATCTACCAAACATTTTCATTTTACTTTTTGCATCTCTCATATGAAAACTTGACCATCCCATTTCTCCTTGAATTGCCTCCCTTGCTGTCCATATTTCTGCATCCAATGCATGTCTTCCTACTTCCCTTTGAGCTTTTTCTAAATAATCTAATATCTTTTTACTAACATATAATATTATATAATAACATATAATATAATATTTTAAACTCTCTTCTCTCCCACGCCCTCTATCCTGTTTCCATGACGATCCTTTGGCAGCTTGTTAGAATCGTTATTTATACAATTTTCAACATTATAATTGTTTAACTATATTTTTTTACATAGTAAAAAATAATATTAAATATTAAACATCAATTTCAAAAATGTCATTTATTAATACAAACAATCTTATCATTTTTAAAACATAAGATATCAAGATAGTACATACTCATTAATTTATCAATAAAATATAAAAAGAAAATCACATTTAATAATACATATATGCATTAGCCTATTATGACATATAACTTCTCTATTGTATACCAACATCCATCACTAAACATACATTCCAAATTCTACCCACCAATATATCTATTAAAATTTTACTTTTCTATTACAATCCCTATTTCAATTAGAAAATCATATCATAGTTTATGCCTAATTTTCACAAAAAAAAAACTAAATTATCAATATCATATTTTACCACAATTCATTTTTCCTAACTAACTATCTTTATCCCTCGTTATTACAAATGTGATGTTCCCATATTTCTCTCTGGTGACAACCTGGAAGGTTACAATATATATATATATATATATATATATATATATATATATATATATATATATATATATATATATATATATATATATATATATATATATATATATATATATATAAACATTACAAGCATAAAGCTAAACTAGTCAATATAAAATCAAAACTACTCCAAATCCAAAATTAAAACAGACCAGCATAAAAATAATATTAAAACCCAACCTAAGGTTTCACTGTTACAAGCAGACTTCTCAAGTGTAAAGAACTACAAAAACTACACAATATATATAATATTAAAAGCTACCCACAAATCCATTCACTTCCCACCCACCCTTAATATTAAAAGAACTCTTAAATAAGTTAATTGCTTCAGAATAATAAATTTTCAATAATAAAGACTCTTTAATTTTTTTTTGAATTCATTTCTCTCAAAGAAGACAACCTTAGCTTCATCAAAATCAATAGTGTGACCTGTATCTTTTTCATGGACATACAAAGCAGAACTAAGGTATCTATTTTTAACTCTACTAGTATGAACCTTTATTCTTTCATTTAAACTCAAACTACTCTGACCTATGTAAACCTTCTTACAAAATAAACAAGGAATAAAATATACTACACCAGGAATAGTCTTTCTGTCAAAAACTTCTTTTGTATTGTTTAATAAATTATTCAATGTAACACCCCTTTTCCAAGCAATTTTCTTAATTCCAAACAATTTACTATTTCTACACACAATTTTATAAGAAGACAATTTAAATGGCAAATAAATAAAATCATATTTTTTTTAACCTTTACATCGTTACAAATATTACTATTAAATAAAATACTTTTAACAAATTTATCAGAGTATCCAACACTCAAGTAATCTTTATAAAACTAATATTTCTGAAACAAAGCTACCCCACTAGAATTATTTAATTTAATATTCCTATGACAATACTTGTTTAAAGCAGATACTTTATGAGATACAGACTGATAGCTATCATGCTTAATTATAGATCTTAATTCTTTACTTTTAACTAAATGACTGCACAATAAACAATTAGTTTCTACATTTCTAATCACCAAAAGATCTAAAAATTTTAACTTATCAAAATCTAACCCCCCTCCTTCTAACACAAATTTTATAGAAGGATCAAAACAATTAAACTCATTTACAAATTCCTTCAATTTATCATTCTCAACTACAAATAAACAATCATCAACATATCTGACAAATAATTTTACATATAAACAATTCTTTTTAATAATAATTTCCTCTTCCATATAATTAATATAAACTGAACATACTAAAGGAGAAATAATATAATCTATTATCCACCCTTCCTTAATCTTATAAAAATTACCTTTATACGTAAAATACATAGAATCTTCCAATAACAAAAGCAAATCTTTAATTACCTTAATTTTATTTTTGATAAAGAACTTTTCTTAATCAATACAGACAAAAAACATCAACACTGCTTTATATATATATATATATATATATATATATATATATATATATATATATATATATATATATATATATATATATATATATATATATATATATATATATATATATATACTGTTTTCTGGTTATATGCTGTAGATAAATTATTTTTTGGGGTAAAATCAAGTATTATTTTCCATTATATAAAGATATTTTGATGAACTAGCATTTGTCTTTATACCAAAAATATAATGTAGTACATATATATATATATTGTAATGGTCAAATATGTATATTCACGTAACAAAATCGAGAACTTTAGTAAATCATCCCAAGGCTGACCAGAGTATGGTGGTGTGTGCCACAGGTCTGATATAGCCCTAGTTTCTTTACTATTGCTCAGGAATTTACTACCTTACAGATTACACATATGAGGCCACAGCAGTATTCCATTTTATCATGTGCTGGCAGTAGAACATCAGTAAAGCAGAGACTATAGGGAAGGTAGATAATCTAACTAGTAAAACCACAAAGATAATGTGTGACTAGGAAATGGTTATTAAACCAAGTGGTGATTCTTAATATTTAATAATAAATAATAACTTAATGATGAGCAATATCAAGACATGACACAGTAGTTAAATTTAAAATTAGTTTAATAAAAGTTAAATATTAAAATAATAAATGCAATAACAAATACAATGACTATATTCATTGCCTCACTCACAGGTGATTAAAGGATACAATTTACATTTAAGCTTTGGGTTCACACACAGGTGATGGAGTTGGATATACAATTATTTATGGCTGAGTCATACATAGCTTGGTTTACATATATATGTGATGGAAAAGCGATTGTTGTTTTTAGGTTACAAATTATTTAGTTTGTCACATATATGTATATCACTTGCAGGTAATATTCTAAGGAATAAGCACTTCCGGTATATATATATAGCATTTCTAATCACTCGCAGGTAATCGTAAATTTTACATTGCAAATACTTTAGTTTATTTAGCTGTATATATATATATATATTGTAACGATCCGGAGAAAGCGACTTCACATAATCTGCACTACGGGGCGCCATCTAGGTATTTGAACCTAGAAAAATTTATAAAGTAGGCAGATACGTCAGTCAAAAAAAAATTTTTTTTTTCTTTTTTTAAATTTTGATTCCGGTCGTTAGCCCATGTCACTAGCTCAGGGAGTAGCAGAGATTTAATAATATCATATCTTATCTAATTAAATTTCAACATTAAAAAATAAATAAAATAAGCCACTGCCAGTAATTAGCATACAAACATTTATTTATGCACATATATATAAGATTTAAAATTATTTTAGTATTAGTTTTACATTTTAACATTTAACATTATTTTTAACTTTGATTTTTGACTTTCATTTACATTTAATTACTATTATATTCTGATTTTACGTTTTAATTAAGTTTACACAGATAAATTTATGAAAGCTTGTTTATAATGTTGAATATAGATCGGTTACATAGATTTCGCGGTCAAAAACATTTCAAAGTAAACATAAACGATCAAAATACAAAATTATTGATTACTGACAATTGCGGAGGGAAATTTATACGTAACCCAATAGTATTCACCATAAGATACTTGCATTGTCACCAATAACTTAAAAGACATCCGAATAAATACATTTTAGATACTCACCGTAAGGTATCATTATTTATCGAATGTCTATATATTTTGATCAAATATGAAAACCCAAAACATACTTAACCAATAACCAATCCATGCAAGCATCTATAAACAACTTAAATTTAATGCATTTTTATTTAGGGTCAAGTATGAATAGACCACATAGATTTGCTTTTGAAAATAAACATTCTATCCCTATTTAACCTTAGGTTAAAATTCGTTGTCAAACTGGCATCAATCCATCTGATACATCGATGTATACAATGTAATACGGAAATACGGCAGCACCAAAAAGATTAAAAGAAGATATTGACTCTCATTAGACAGGAATATTACTTCTATCTAACGAGAAGAACAATAAAAAAAAACTCCATAGAAAGGAACTGCGCTCTGCGTCTTATAATTCCTTCCATAGGCAAAACGGGAGAGTGCGGCGTATGAAGCAATTCTGCCAGTAGCGAATCTCCGACGACATCTACTAACTACATCAATATATCCAATCCATTGACCCAATCTAACAATGACACAAATAACCTAAGATTACCCTCCCCTAATATAACTTTACAAATCTATACAGCCATTCATGCCTGACTTAAGTTTAACATTTATATAATTAATTTAATGAAAAACAAAAAAAATCATGATAAAAACTTAAAGAATAAAAATAAATAAATGGAAATGATTTTACATAAATAAGAAAAAAATACATCAAATAACACTATTAATAAAGAATTTAGTTTGGTCAGATAGGATTGTATTTGTAACAATTAAATACTAGGAAAGTTTAAAATTTAAAGTTCTTAGTGTTTTCAAATTAATATTGTTCGTATATATCTTAGAAAGTTCTTACGGTTTTAGAAATGTTCATCTTTTACAGTTGCTTGCTGTTTGAAATCCAGCGTTAAATTTCCCGATGATCCTGTGGTCCTCTGAATATAAGAAAAGCGATGTTTCATTTTTCCATTTTATAACAACTAAAGGGATTGAACGTGCGTCCTTCAATCTCTTCTCCCGCACCTCCGCACTAACATCTATCTGTCACATCGTAATAATCATCTTCCAATCACTCACTAATTAATAATTTCCAAACTTGTCCTTTTTATATTAATGTGAAGGATTGAATTTACATTACATCACCGATGCAATGGTCCTTTCGCTGCGGTCCGATTCCATAGGGATTTCTTCTTATTTGTTAACAGTTTCTATTGTTTTCCTATCTGACTGATGCTTTTACATTTAAATGCCCAAGGCGGGTTTACATTTAACTAATTAACAATCATTTCCATTTCTGATTAATTACCCTGTTTTCCAAATCAAAAATATATTTAAAGATAACTTTAAAGATATAATTTTATCTCCAAATCTTTTTAAGTTTTTGTTTTTAAAATACCCTTTCTATTTTTAATACAGTTTTATTTTAATAATTTTTTTATATCTGTGTGATTTAATATATACGAGTTTAAGATGATATTTAATTTCAATTTTTAATTCTAAAAGAAAATTTTTAAATGCGAACTTTTTAATTTACTTTCATGTTTAATCAATAATAAAAAAACAAACAATGTAACGAACGTCTGTGTTCGTTACAATATATATATATATATATATATATATATATATATATATATATATAAAAACAAAAAAAGACTTATAAATCCAATAAATAATATTATATTTCAACCAGAGGACTGGTTTTCATCAGAAAGAAAAAAATACACAGTAAAATGGCGATAATCAAAAATTACAGATTTGGTAAAAGATTAAAAATTTTAACAAACCCCCCCTGATTGGTCACAAAATCTAACACAGAATATCTACCCAATCAATGACAAAATTCAAACAAAAAAAAACAAAAATTACATTCCCTCCTAATCAAGCTTAAATTCTATTTAAATTAAAATAAATATAAAAATAAAAAATCCAAAATTAAAAATTAAAATATACATATGTGCATACATAGAAAAATTAAACTATGCTCACATACAAAAAATAGCTGTGCTCACATTAATATTCATTAAAAACTAAAATACTTATACATTTTAATCAAAAATTATAGTTAGTGCAAAGTACAATAATTTATAACTAATTATTCATCTATAAACCAATTAAACACAGATATTAAACATCCATGTAACCAATCTATACATAAAAAATCTCATATAAGAAAATTTTCACATAAAAAACACACATATAGAAATCATTTAGGAGACCAGGTAACCCAGAGATGTAATAGTTCCAGTGTTCAAATTCAATCCATGTGGTTCTAAGGTCTTGAATTTAAAAATAAAAAAACTCTCCTTTTGTTTCCTCTCCCTTGTAGAAGAAAAACCTTCCTGAAGAATCACTACTTTTAAATCATCAATTGAATGATTCAGTAAGTTAAAATGTTTGGAAACTGGTCTATCTTTATTCTTCTGCAAAATGTCAAATCTATGATTAATCATTCTGACATGTAAACTATTTGCTGACTCACCTATATACTGGTTTAAACATCTACTACACTCTATCAAATATATCAAATTAACACTTTTACATGTAACATAATTAGGAATATACCATTTGAAATTACAATTCTTAGTACTAAAGACCACTTTTGTCGCAACAATATGTTTACATGTAAAACATCTTTTATCTTTACATGGAGAACATTCTTTTTCCTGTACAGAACTACTAATAAAATTTGTTTTGACAAGTATATCTCTAAGTGATCTATGTTTTCGATATACAGCCTTAGGTGGATCAGAAAAAATAGATTTTAAATAATCTCTGGACTGTAATATGTTAAAATGTTTTGCCAATATCCGGTTAATATTAGGTAAATCTCTATTAAAAGTAAGAACCAATGGTGGAACATCTAATTGTTTTTTACTCTTTTCAGATAAAAGAAGTTTCTTTCTATCAATTAAAGAAGATCTCCTTACTGCATTATCCAACAATGTCTTAGGATACCTCATATTGAGCAATCTATTATATAAAATATTATTATTTTGTTGAAGAAATTTCTCATCATTACAAATCCTCTTCATCCTTAAAAATTAACTATAAGGAATATTAGCCTTTAAATGTTTAGGATGGTTACTATAAAAATGTAGATAGTGGTTATTATCAGTAGGTTTCCTATATACAGTAGTAGTAAGAACTCTATTAGTGTAAATAACTTCAACATCAAGAAAATGAGCAATTGATTTTGAAAAATTCATTGTGAAATTAATATGTTTATTAAAATTATTTAAATAACTTAAAAAATTATGAAGTTCAAATTCACTATGTGGCCATATCATGAAAATGTCATCTATATATCTAAGCCAAGTGTGAGGTTTCAGCTTAGCATTATCAAGTATAGAGGACTCCAGTTTTGACATAAAAATATTCACATAACTTGGTGCCATCTTTGTACCCATTGCAGTACCTTGTTTCTGTAAATAGTATCTAGAATCAAAAGTAAAAGAATTATTTCTTAAAACCAAATATATTAATTCAACCAGAGTAGTAATAAGACCATGATCATAATCTCTATCTTATAAAGCACATTTAATAGCCTCAACTCCATCATCATGAGGTATATTTGTGTATAATGATACAATATCCAAAGTAACCAAAAAACAATCAACTGGTAATTCAGATTTAATATTTTCTAACACACAAAGAAAATGAGTAGTATCTTTAACATAAGAATTAAATGATGGTGGAATAAATTTAATATTATCAACATATGCTGAAATATTTTCTGTAGGACTACCAATACTAGCTACAATAGGTCTTCCTGGACAACCAGGTTTATGAATCTTTGGAAAAATATAAAAACTACTAGGATGAATTTTGGTTGGTACTAAAAAGTTATATACATTATTATTTATAAGACCCCTAGCTCTCATATCTTTTAAACTAAAAAGTATACCCTTGAATAATGAATTAATAGTGGTTAGTGAAATAGGCTCATAAAAAATTTTATCATCTAAAAGCTCCAGAGCTTTTTTAACATAATCATCTTTATTCATAATTACTATTGATCCACCTTTGTCAGCTGGTTTTATAATAATATCCTGTCTTTTCACTAAATTACGTAATGCATTCATCTCTCTCAATGTTAAATTACTCTTATACTTACTATGTTGTTTAAGTCTAATTTCATTAATAATATCCTGATATACATTATCAATGTATGTATCTAATAACACATTTCTTTGATGTGGTGGTGTCCAATCAGATCGTAATTTTCCAATAGTATCACATTCTTGGTTTCCAAAAAATTCTCTTAATCTAAGTCTTCTTGAAAAATTATCTAAATCCTGATGAATTTTAAATTCATTTTTTTGATAAAATGACTGAACTGTAGGGCAAAAAGATAAACCTTTATTTAACAGTGAACATTCTATATATCACAGGTGATAATGAAATTATAGTTTGGTAGATACATTTTCATGAGCCTTAGTATTACTTTATAACTTAGTGAATTTGCTCATGACTATTTATGCCTAGTTTATGCTATATAACAGAATATAGATTTGCTTTAGAGCTAGTGGAAGTGAGTATAAACATTTATAAAGAACATAATATTTTATTAAGCACAAATAATCAATATATTCTCTATATAGCTAATATGTGTATGAAATTAGATTCAAACTCAGATCAAAGCTGAAAAATACAATTATAATGGCAAGATGAACGGATGATTGGCAGTCAGACTTCAGATACCAAGGCATATATTAAATATACAATTCTGAGTCCCTGCATCTCATATGTGTGCCTTTTTCAGGGAATACATACCAAGTACCATTTCCCTTTTACCATACTTATTGCTGTGGTAATAAGAGACATTTAGTCCGGATGATCAAACAACTAATTTAAGTGGTGAGTCTCATGCTCCATTCCTGGGGATGCAGAACAGGGTGGTGAGAACCTGGCCACCATCTGGAGTAGATAGTTGTTCGAACTAAGAGTAATGATGTAGCCCTAACACATATGCCCATTAAAGAATACAGCAACAAGTGAGTACACTGTAGCATTTCTTAAGGACACATACAAACCACTGACAACATTATTACATAAAAAAATTTAAGATGCTAAACAATAGTTTCATTTATGAAACTACCATATATCAGTTTATTAGATATCATCTATTCTTATGCTACTAGGAAAGGCTTTTGAATCAAATTTATAAAGCTACCTATATAGACATTTATAATTCTAGGGAGGATTACAGCATATTATGGAAAATTACAATATAGAGTTATAGTTCTATGCTGTATTTTATCACTTCAACTAAATATTACTTGAATGTTATATTTAAAGCAAATCCATCTTAGAATAGTGGTAAGTTAGTTATTCTATCTTAAATAAGACATTTTATCCATTTCAAAACAGATTTTTGGTTTGTGCATTAATATACACAAAATTACATATATACATGTGAGAATATATAATTACTTCTCACTAATGATCTAGTTAAGAGCGAAACTCAGTTTTAAACACATATAGCATAAACAGATACATAATTGAAAATAATAAGATTTGGCATAGATTTAACTAAAAGAAATGTAAGATTTAAAATAAGATAAGATTTCACGCAAGTGAAATCTAAAATTTGACTTGGCTTTAGTGCCATTTACAAGGGAATTTATATGACAGCTGTGATTTGATTGATTCAGTTAAGATAATATTAAGTTGTTTATGAAAATTAATGAAGGCATATATCACCGTTAACTTAAAATATACAAATAACTCAGAAATTTAATTATTACTTTAAAATAGCTCATTTTGAGTTATACATAATAAAAGTTATACTAAAATATTTAAAATCAATTGATTTAAGCAAACTAAAACAAATAATTTTTAATAACTTGAAATAAGATGAATACTTAAAACTAAATCAATCATGAATAAATCTGCAACTAAGTTCAGTAAGTAAACCAATTAATAAAGGAGTCAAATTAACAAATTAAATGTGTTATTAGCACAAATAATATCTCAGATTAGAAATCATAAATCACTTAATAATAAATCAGTAAATCTGATAGTCATAAATCAGTGAACCATTTAGCAAATCAGAGAAGGTTTTAGGGTTAGAATAAAATAAAATTACATTTAATAGATAAATTATTATTATTATTATTATTATTATTATTATTATTATTATTATTATTATTATTATTATTATTATTATTATTATTATTATTATTATTATTATTATTATTATTATTATTATTATTATTATTATTATTATTATTATTATTATTATTATTATTATTATTATTATTATTATTATTATTATTATTATTATTATTATTATTATTATTATTATTATGTTCATAGATTTTAGATTGAGCTAGCTTATAATTATTAGTGGGCTCTAGTTGAATGGCTTTAAATTTGAAGGTGTTTATTATCATTATCTTCTCTTTGCTGGCAAGCTGTTTCATCATCAAGGGACTTCCTTAGGTGGTGGTGGCTCTTACTGCACTTCTTCCTGCATCAGGTAGCTTTTCCTGAGGTCAAGAAAACAAAGAAAGTAGCCTTCTAATCCAACATCATCATCATCAAAAATTTTGCAAGAACTTTCTTAAAATCTAATGCAAGAGTGAGTGTCTTAAGATGGATGTCAATGCTTAGATATTAACACACACCCATGCTCCATTTTTACATTATTTTTAGATTCACTTTTCCAGCTTTCTCACTGCTTCTAAAATTTAGCAGAATCCCAATGTGATTGTATTTTTTTAAGGTCAGTTTTAACCTCAGTCACTCATGATAATTTATTCATATTTCTAAATTTAAATCTAATTTTATCCGTAAATTGGAACTAGGTCATTTTATAAGGAGAAGGATTAACTTTTATGGAGCCATCCTTTTTAAAAAAAGAAATCAAAAAGGTGAAAAGCATTTTGTTATATATGTAACTCGATCATTTAATTTAGTGATATATGCAGAATTATAATAATTTCAAATATTACTTTTTAGAATAAATATTTTAAATAAAAAAATTTTAATGTTATAATCATGTTAACATTATTTATTCCTGCATGTATGTAGTCTCTTGTTACACATACAATACATTTTTAATTCATTTATTACCAGAAATATATGTGCATATTTATAGAAGTTTACATATATAAATGCAGTTTTCATTCAGATATACGCACACGTACATGATTAATACATTAACTTAAGTCTGTTTTTAAAGTAATATTAACATGATATACAAGGATTTGATGGTAGTTACATAGATAGAAATACTACTATAGAATATAGTAGGTGAAACAGTATGATTGTCAAAGCTGACAGTTATATATATGAAATAATTTTTAAAGCTAAATGGGATAATTATGTAATTAGAAGCCAACCAGTAAGAACCTAAACATTCACAATAAAGATAGTAATCAATATTTCTAACTGCTGTCAAGGCAACCTTCTCACCTTTTAATAGAAAGAATGGAAATCTACTCATTCCAATGGTCTATTGAATATATATGGACACTTAAAGTTTGCAACTTGATCACAGATGAAGAAATATTGATACAATGAAGTTTAAATAAATCTTCTTAAACATGTCCATGTAATGCAGACTAATAAATAGTTAATTATAACATTACAAACTGCAATACTTTTAAATTGTTCATGTATTATTTAAATAATAAGTGAAATAATGCTTAAAGCTAAATGGAATAATTATGTAATTAGAATACAACTCGTAACCACCTAAACATTCACTATAAACATAGTAATCAATATTTTTCACTGCTATCAAGGCAACCTTCTCACCTTTTAATATATATATATATATATATACATATATAAATATATATATATATATAAATAGGTATAGAAATTTATATAAATATATCTATATATATATATATAATTTTTGTTTTAAACAGTGTATTACTTCCCAATATTTCGTCAAAATAGCATCTCCTATTGTCAAAGTGATGTTTTTAAAGAAAAATCATTATATCGAATAAAGCACACTTTATTTTATCTATTTCTTTTAATATAAACATGAAATCACTTAATAGTGAAACTGAAGAAAATAAACATTTTTTTTAAAATTCATATATTCTGAATGCTTAACTATTTTATGATCAAGGTCATTATTTACCTAGAACTCAATCTTGTTACTATTTGAGAACTAATGTTTTTTCTTTAAAAAATCGTGGGTGCTATTTTGTCAAAACATTGGAAATTAATATAAAATAATACACAGTTTATTCCAAAAACTTTTTTTATTTCGATTATATAACTGTGAAAATATTATATATATATATTATACCAGACAAAAGCTTTGGATTTGCATAAACTAACCATGTGGGCGCCACTAGTCTGAAAATTGGAACTAGACATTTATTTTTAAAGGGTTACAGGATATACGAATCAAATGCACTGGACTAGCTCAATCAAGCAAATGAGATCTATGTTTTGTTCAGAGAGTTGGAAAGGTAGCAACAGAAAACTAAATCAACTAAGTAAAAAGAAAGAATAAATATTTTATTAGTAGCATGGTTAAATAAGCAAGTCTAAATAACAAATTTTAAAACACACTTAATTGTACTACTCGCACATTCGTCAAAACTAAAGTAAAATCTTTTATATGATTTAGAGAGCGATTTCCTGTGTGTGAAAGAGTGCAAAATACTGACAGTAACAGAAGTATTAGTAAGTATACAGTGACCTCATGCAAGACAAGGGAGGTTCGCTTCCTGCTTATAACCCATAGTTAAAAAAAAGCTGAATCTCCGTATTTGAGATTTATGTAAGCTTATGTCAAAACCAAAGAAATGCAAAGGTAGCTTCCAAAACATTAATAATAATAAAAGAGTGTTGAAAGTAATAACTTTTTCAATCGATTGACCTCCCTCTGATTGAGACAGGCTAGGAGCTCATGATCTACCTATTGAGAGGGTTAAAATGATCGAATGTGCTCCTAATAAACAAATTGGAAGCTTGAAGAAATAAAACTAAAAACTGTATTTCATAATAGTCTATTATAAATAATTAAAGTTTCATGACATAAGTAGAACTAATAATAAAATGGGTCACAAGCCAGAAGTCAATTAAAATAGTTTGTAATATCCAAACTGCTTTCTATTATAAAAAGGAATGTGAGATTAAAATAAACTACTATCTTACTTACTAAGACTTAAATATGATCGACAGTAATAGATTTGAAACTAGCACTCGTTAAAAAAAGAAAAAAAAGTATCAAGCACACAGAAAACGACTTTCATAAGATACAACTTGAAAAACATTTATATTTAAAAAAAGAAACAAATCTAAGGCAACATTATTGACATAGCAAAAATATAAGGTACCTTAATAATTTATTTAAATGCTAATGCACTAGACTTCTTAAGTAGAGTCAGTTGCTCTGGATTCACTGATGGTAGGCTTGGGCAAGTTGGTTAGTGGTTTCTTTGGAGCCGGTTCTTATGGCATTATAGGCAGTTAATGGAGACACAGGATGTCTGAACCTGTCCTGGTGAGAAGCTTAGCACCTAATGGTAAAGAAAATGTTATTGCTGTAGGTTTAATGTTCATACTAGGTAGAATAATACCCATATCAGATTTCAGAATATGCAGGAATCATTCTTTCCAAGTATTTTTGTCAGGAATAGTTTGTGCAAGTATCTCTCAGGGTTGTTGGAAGTGTCTCAGAGTTTGTGCCATTCTCCTGTCAGAGTTGGTGTCTGCCTCTTTGCGCTGGTGCAAGTATTCTACTGTTAGTCTAAGATAATCCAATGGCCTAATTCAGCCTGTTATCTCTGAATAATATCTCTAAACTAATTACAAAACTTTTTCTTTTGAATTAAAATTTAAAAATTCTCTTTCTAGATAACAATAGTTATCTAATTAATGAATAAAATTGCCTCTTACAGATCTAGGAATTAACTAATGAAAAATATTTTTTTTTGTTTTCTTTCTTTTTAATTATTTTTATCAATATAAATCCCAAATCTGAAAAGCAATTTATTTGTACACTTTACTTTTACATAAATTTAACAAAAAAAGTAATCTTAGTTTCCTTTTTTTTTTTCAAAATTAAACTTAATAACCAAATATAACTGTGGTATTAAAATATAATTCCTGCATACATACATATATATTTGTACAAGCATTAAAAAATAAAACTTTTAATCAAGTTTTACAAACAAAATCTTATATAAAAATTTATTTTCTTTTCTTCACCCCTGTAAAACTATAATTTTTGTAATGGTGTCTTAAACATCCAGTACAATATATATGTAATTATATAACTGAATATTTGTAAATACAGTAACTTAATAATTAAAAAAAATATTTTATCCACTTAGGAGTGCTTTCAATTATGTCAGTAATTTGTTTCAACTAAAGCTTTGAAATGCTAACTTTCCCACAATTCCGTGATCTTAACGTTTGCTGCTTGCCTGTTAATCAAGTCATGTTTATATTTGTATATTAGCATAGCTTCCTTTATTTTTCTCTTATTGATATTTTTGTCAATTTGCAATATTTTTACACTGTTAAAATTGAAGTCAAACCCATAAATACATTATTTATTATGGTTGTAAAAAACAGATGCAGAAATATTATTATGTACTATGCAATTTTCTTTCAATTTCTGAACATGTTTTAATAATAGCAAGTGTTCTTTAGTTCTTTTTTCCAACATACATCTAGATTCACCTATATATCCATCACCACACCTACATATCCATTTATAAATGACACAATATTTATTTATAAACGAGGTTTTATCTGTGAAGTTATTTATTAATTTGTTTAATGTAAGAGGTGTGTAAAATGCAACGTCACATATATCTTTATAAATTTCTCTTATAAACTTTACTTGATAATTAAACAAATTAATAAATAAATAAATAACTCCAAAGATAAAACCTTTTTTATAAATAAAAATTGTGTCATTTATAAATAGATATGTAGGTGTGGTGATGGATATATAGGTAAATCTAGATGTACATTGGAAAAAAGAACTAAAGAACACTTGCTATTATTAAAACGTGTTCAGGAATTGAAAAAAAATTGCATAGTAGATAATAATATTTCAGCATCTGTTTTTTACGACCATAATAAATCATGTATTATGGTTTTGATTTCAATTTTAACAGTGTAAAAATATTGCAAATTGAAAAAAATAACAATAAAATAAAAATAAAGGAAGCTATGCTAATATACAAATATAAACATGACTTGATTAACAGGCAAGCGGCAAACGTTAAGATCACGGAATTGTGGGAAAGTTAGCAATTCAAAGCTTTAGTTGAAAAATATTACTGGGTTAATCAAAAGCACTCCTAAGTGGATAAAATATTTTTTTAATTATTAAGTTACTGTATTAACAAATATTTAGTTATATAATTACGTATGTTGCTTTAAAAATACAGACATCGAATCATAATATTATATATATATATATATATAACATCATGTGAAAATTTTACCAAATTTATTTTAAATAATAATTGAACTGCCCTCTAGCTGCCAAGTTCAATAACTTTTACAATAAAAGAGTGGATGTTGAAAGCCATAAGAGTTTACCCATACCAACACTCCAATCCAAATGAAAGTTACTTATGAATCACCACGACTCTAGATCCTCTCTTATATTTATTTTTTATTTAAAAGACCTATTTTCTAAATTAATTTTAATTTAAATGTATATATTTAAATTTTGATCTGGAAGACCAAAGTATATAACATTATGCCACTAATTGACTCTTTAACCCTCTCTAATTTATTCCTAATTATTCTTTGAAACTCAAACTCACAAAAACTTATATATATATATATATATATATATATATATATATATATATATATATATATATATATATATATATATATATATATATATATATATATATATATATATAGTATCCCTTACTTCTTGATATATAAAATAGTTTAAAATACAACTAGCTCAGTTACATTATTATGTTTAATTAAAATTTGCATATCTATCTTTAATATACTTTTATATTATCATATCTTACTTAAATTTATTATCAATCATCAAAATCAATATAGTTCTAGATTATATTAATTAAATAAGTATTTATAAAATTATGAGACTGCGAAGTAAAGTTACAAAGTAATAAGCAGATTTACACTGAGTCAATATCTCCCAAGATACTGTCTCAATGGCATAAGAATACTATCCCTACCCTATCACTTTACCACTACATCTATAGCATTCTTATGGCTTTTAAATGAAATAAATTATCTTTAATAATACTAAAATAATTCCTAACTTTTAACTTAAAATATAATTAAATAATCTCAGGTTCTTCTAAGCTGTTTTAAAATAATAATAACTCATGTAAATAAGTATGATGTGGGATTTTATATCAAACCTAAATACACCTAACTTATTTTAATAATAATAATAAATAATAATCTTAAAGTGTAATTTAATCTCATCTATTTCTATGATATAATCAATCATTAAATAAATAAACAATTATATGTATATCTTTTATTTCATATGGTATCTTCATTTTAAAATAGATTAAAATCTTAGACTTAATAATCTGTGGCAATAAACAATACTGTATTCTTATAATGTGTATTATAATCATCTTATGACCATTGCAATATTTTATGTTCATGTCAATCAATTCTTATAAAATAATGTTAAGCAAAGATGGTATTCAATTCTAAGTAATAATAACAAATTCAATTTTGTGCAAATATTATGTTTATTTCAAATCATCTGATGTCAAAATGCTGTGGTAAAAATAATGAAACTCGACACACTTTTAAAACAAATTAACAAATTTATTTACAATAACTTCAAATAAAATTTATTTACACTATTTACAGTTTATAACTTATAACAACAAATAAAATAAAAAATAAAATAAGAAATACAAATATAAGAAGCTTACACTGTTA
Organism: Epiperipatus broadwayi; assembly: GCA_028023455.1. Lineage (NCBI taxonomy): Eukaryota > Metazoa > Onychophora > Udeonychophora > Euonychophora > Peripatidae > Epiperipatus > Epiperipatus broadwayi. The sequence goes on along the minus strand of JAQFVV010012858.1, from coordinate 11,081 downwards.
TTAACTTATGTACTTAATAAGCAATTACACATTCCTTCAAATGCTATATTAACATTATTATAGTGTTTTTCTTAAAACTTAGATTTGAAAAATAAATAGTAGTAATCTTTAATTATTACAAATAATAATACATGTCAAGATGATCTATGTAGCATGTGTACATAATGTAGCTTTACCTATTAAATAACTACATTAATTAAATATCATTTATAATATATTATAATGTATTCACTTTATTACTAGCATTGCTTAATATCTGTATATAAAATCAATATCTCTTTATAATGTAAAACAGATGATTGGCTATAATTATATTCCACCTAATGTAATTCCTGTTATATGTTTTATAAAATATGCATTCTATATCTGTATTATTCAAACATTAATATTTAAAATCATTTATCAATTTTAAATTTATAAAACATTACATTAGATAAATTTTATGATTCCTTTCTGTGTAAAATCATTATTTACCCTATGTGCTTTATTAACCTTTCTAATAAATTTCTATCTATAAAACATATTCTAAACTCATTTAAAACATTTTCCGGAAAACAAATATCAACTTCAAATAAAATATTCATTATCCAAATTACTCATACTATATTGTCTATACTTAGTAAACTTTTCAATCTAAATATAGGCTTCTACCTAAAACGTAACTTAACTTATTCAATAAACAAAATACACAAAATATAGACTTTTAAAATCCTTTTCTAAATTGCAAAAATAAAATAATTACTTAGATAAATAATAAACATCATTTTAATACTAAGCATAAATAAAAATATCAAAATTATTTACGAAAGAATCATATAATTATTTCTAAGCTTTTACATAATGTTGTATCATGTTTATATTATAAATTAAAAATTATGCATATTTTAATAAAGTTTGTTGTCAATATAATGTATGTGTTTTCATAATATATTTATCCATTCATTCTACAACAACATAATATTCAGTTGATCTAAAGAAAAACATATTAAATTCATTAAAAATCATTATACAATATTTTTTACCATAATAATAATATTGTCCATTCTGCTATCCAGTATTCTTCGGAATTTGCAGCTTCATAAAATAAAAATCATTCACATTTTCACTCATAAACATTCATTAGAATATTCCGTGTTATATTAATTATAAAAATAAGTTTATGTAATTAATTATTATATTATTTTTTAAGTTACTATTTAATAAATGTACCTAACCTACTTTTTAAGAGTTTAATAATATTTAAATTTTATGTTAAATAAATAAAATAAAATCATATTACATAGTCCATCGTCGACTTTTGTCCTACCATAAAAGTTCTAACAAATATCCTCCGTATAAAGTCAATAAAACACTATTTCCTGTTCCGTTGTATCACGTGCTTCTTGAAAGTTTATAATAAAATGATAACGTTTATTTTTTTTAAAAAATAATAAGTTCCACAAGAAAACAAATAAAATTAAAAAATAGTTTATAAGTTCTCTGGATCCCGTTCTTCATAGATTATCGTTTAAAAGTTATTATTTCTAAATTAATTCATAGTTTATAAATTATTTAAATTAAATTTTTTAAATCAATTTGGCATGCTTGGCTTAGTTTGATTTGATTTGGACATCCATGTAGTACTTGCGCATTTATAAATACCATATTCCGGTAAGAATTAATTTCTTCATCTATAACGTCCAGCGTTTAGATAACTTTAATAAAATAATTTTATTATATTACGATTTTTTAAAATACTTATACTTATAATATATTTGCCTTTTCAAATTATCAATCTCTAGTCTTTTAAGCATAAAGACTTAACAAGGCAAGTATTTATTTAAAATTACTACTGCATCTTATATCTTTCCATAAGATATACATTTTACTTCTATAATTTGTCAAAATACTTTCTTTTACAGAAATATTTATATTTTTTTAAAATATCTATTAGTAATAGACAATAGTAATTTAACTTTTGAAAACTATTTTTAGTCCAAAATACTACTTTTCTCCATCTTGTAGTTTTATGTACTAATCCAGCGTCTGTTACTTTTCTAGCATAAAGTTTCTGATATATTTCTACGATACGTGATGTTTCCATTGATTATTTGTACGTAAATTGAGTTTCGATATTGAGAAGACGATAGGGAATTATTAAGATATCTACTGCATATTCATTATTTTAAACTTTTATAAAATTATATACAATAACACTCTTATGATTTTAAAACTGATTCTTAAGAGCGTTTATAAATTTACTTGGCTATTTTTTTAATAGCACAAACGACTTAGAAGTTTTATTGTAGAGAGACCCCCTCAACAATTGAATCCAGCTTATATACTGCCAGAAACTCCTTATCTGATTGGTAGGTTTAAACAATCAAAATTTCTTATTTACATATTTATCAACTCACTATTAAAAATAAAATAATGACTTATTTAATATTTAATATTATTACATTTTTTAAAAATAATTTTATCATTTATTTAAATCTACCAAACATACTTTTGAAATATTATTTCTCACTTAATTTAAATCTTAACTTTTATAAGATCATTTAAAATTAAACTAAATCTTTTTAAATACGTTACATTTTTAAGACAATATTTTTAAAATCAAATTTAATATTTTACATTAATATCTTTATTTTTATCTCGTGATAACTCACGTATTATTTATAAATTTTATAACATGATTTTCTAAAATAATTATGCAACTTTATTAGACAACTTCCACGCGTGTGTGTATAACATCTGTTCTCTATAACACAAGAACGCTTGTCTAAAAATAAACTTAACAATTGCTTTTTTAAAATAAATATTTTTAAATATTTAAGATATTATATCAGATTTTAAAATAATTATTTGATATGATTAAAATCAAATATTAATCTCAATTTAAATACTTATAATTTAAAAGATTTCTATTCACTTTTAACATATATTTTGAATTAAAAATATCCTTGTCTAATTTTAGCTTGTCTTTTAAATATTTTAGCTTCAAACATTTGTTATTAAATTTATTAATACAGTATTACATCATAATCATCATCATTTTAATATCTTCCCAATACCAACACAATTCACACACCAAATACTCATAGATTACTCTAATTAAACTTATGGTAACATTACCACAAGCAAAGTCAACATCACACTTTTAAAATACTTCTTAAATTTAAAATTTTCTACTAGATTAGCACAAAACTTAAATGGTGACCCATACAAAAGGGCACAATATATATATATATATATATATATATATATATATATATATATATATATATATATATATATATATATATATATATATATATATATATATATATATATATATATATATATATATATATATATATATATATATTGTAACCTAGTGTTATTGACACTTGGTTTACTTGGCATTATTTCTGCAGGAAAACAATGCGATTCTTTAAAGAAATAAAAAGATAAAATAACAATAGTAATAATTGATTAATAAGGTATGCTATTCACTCACTTTGGCATGTTTTGGGTGAATAACTAATAGATGTAATAACTCAATGTCATTTTTAAAGAGAGAACATAAATAATTTAATTGAGATATTAATAATTAGAGCAAATTAATGTGGTATAAAAGCTAAACAGTAATTGATTTTGGATGGGTAGAGGGGAGAGTGGATGAGTGTCTTATCATAAAGCACAATAACTTCTGGTAATTTTTTTTTGTAAATATATATATATATATATAACGATATTTACATAAAAAAAATTATATATATATATATATATATATATATATATATATATAATGTTTAAAGAATTATACATCACTGATTGTTAATTTAATGTATTTATTATTTTTATTTATATTGTCAAATTACTTTGTACTCCAGGTAAATAATACTAAAACTATATGATTGTAATAGGTTTTTCCTTTCTTTTGGTTATGTTATAATCAAATGATTATTTTTCTGGAAGAGGTCACTAAAAAAAAAAAAAAAAAACAACAACAAAACGAAACAACCAATTTCATAATCAAAATCTTTTTTTTTTTTGGAAAAAAATATAGTCTGCTTTTAGTTTTCAAGGAAGGAACAGTGCTGAAATTTGGTAATTCAATTTTTTCATTTTAATTTGCAGAAATAAATGTAATCAAAGTAAAATTTTAATAATATAATGTGTGGCTAAATTTTTTTGATAAGATATCCTGATTTTCTTTACCATCTACCTATTTAAAGACCTTTTATACTTAAAAATTTATTGTCTCACGCTAAAGTTCAAAAATGACAGAATTAACTAAAAGAGTTACGAAAAATTATATTATATCTAAATTAATGAAAAGAAGTGATTTCCAAGAAAAGATTAATTATTTATTAACTTTATGTCATTTATTGATATTTTCTTGGTATAAAAAAAAAATAATAATAATAATTGAAAGAAATATTTTGAAACCAAGGAAAATCAACTAGAGACATTTTCGCGCTCTTTCTCAATATTGTATGCCTGTACAAGTAATGTAGTTACATATGTTAAAATATGTTTTATTCACCAAGAATTGTCTGGAAATAATAATAATGATGAATAAGATTAAATTATGCACCTGTATATAAAAAAAAAATAAAAAAAAAATATATAAACTTTCTCAGAGTAAATATAGGAAAAGTTATATAGGGGCATTCTTATGGAAAAGTTACCGTTAAAAAAATTTATAATTCCTAAAGTATGAAAAAAACCAAATATCTTAGTGACTTAATGATAAAAATAAATGATATATATATATATATATATATATATATATATTTATTTTTATTATAACTGATGTATAATATATATATATATATATATTATACATCAGTTGGAATTATTAAAACTTCATGTACACGTAAATTGACTGCAGTTATTATCATAATAATCTCTTGGAAAATTGCACATTTTTGTCCATAAGTAAGCTAGCTCATAAGTATACGTATCGTCAATAAGAGAAAGAAAAAAAAATATTGTGTATGTTTATCGTCTATCGTCAACTGTTCGTTATGTTAGAATATGTATATTTTATTTTCATGGATCCCAAATTGGTAGTAGTTTAATTCAAGTAAGAATTAATCTTCAATTCTGCTATATGTTTCTTTACCTAATTTATTAGACACACAAAATAAGAGAAAACTTTTCTTTAAAGGAAATAATATCATGTGTTTATTGTTTTTAAACTTGCTTCGTGAAATACGACTGGATAAAGCTCTTCATCTGGACCAATTGCTCAACAGAAAACATTTTCTAATGAGAGTGTATGCACTTGTTAATTAATGATTGTTTAAAACTAAGTTATAAATGATATGTATTTTTTTTATATCACATAGATTAAAGTCTGTATGGTCAAGTGATATTTAATAGCCTTGTAATAACAAAGGTATGTTTTGATATAATTATTATAGGTTAAGTTGATATTTAACACGAAAGAAAAAAAATCTATAAAATATGTTTTAATTAGTATATCCAATTGTAGGTAGAAATTTTCTATGTTAGATACATAGAAAAAAAAAATATTTAGATATTTAAGGGGTAAAATAAATATTGAAAATTATCAGAAGTAACTAAAAAAAAAAAAAATGCTATAACAAATATTTCTTGTTAAAGTTGAAACGAATTTATTCTGTATTAATTGAGGAAATTATTCCTAAATATTCTTAAATAACACATCCACTTTATTTAGTTTAAGATAGTATGCTACCAACTATTTTTGAATGTTCCTTTATTAAAACTAAAATTATTATACTTTTAGTCTATGATGTCCATTGATTTCAGATGTTGATCAAAGTATACCCGGTAACATAAGTTTATTATGATTAGTGTATTTACTTATCCTGCCCAGATATAGCATTGGTATATGCTTAATATTCACATAGGTAATAATTATAATGTATTTATTTTGTGGGATGAAAAAATGATCTCCCCAAAAAGCTTTGTTCTCCATGAGAGGAAGATTTTAAATATAATGTTTGGGTATGTTTATAGCCCAAGTGATCGATTCTCATAGATAGGACGATCAAGAATTTATCTAACATGTAGTATGCTGCATCCGTTTAAATCCCAGGAGAGGATTGTATTTGGTGTGTGTTCATTGTATGCCCAAGTAAGAGGCAAGAAACCACCAAAATATTTTAATGTAGTAGATTATTTTACAAACCTTCGTGGTTATTCCATATTCCTCATGTGAGAATAAAGATAGCTCCACCATGGAAGGTGTTGATTATTGTGCTTAATTTTGAAAGTTCAGGCAAGATAAAGGTTATATTGGAGGTGTTAGTTCCTTAAGATCCATTTTAGTATAAATAGTGTGTTAGTAACTAGGGTCAATATCTGTATTGTGCTGCTAAATATTGCTAGTATTTGACAAGTAAATCAATGGAGAAAGTAATTAAAATTGCATAATTTAAAACGCTTATTTACTGAAGGAATATTCAAATGCAATATTTAATTCTGGTTATTAATTCAATAATACTCATATTTCAAAAGTATACGTATAAATAAAATTTGTATCATAACTTAAGTTAGCATTAAGTTAAATGTAAGATGGTAAGTGTAACTTCTGATAGCTGGACTATAATTAGAATAGGTTATTTTATTAAAGACCCTGAATAAAGTAAATGTATTAGAAATAAATTTAATATTTTGCGTATTGCATATGATGGGATTAATCATTTAAAAAAAAAATAGTTAGTCAATAATTTTGAATAAAAGCTTCTACAAGATTACCAAAATTTAATAAACAATGTATTGGTAATGAAATGTACTTTTAGTTGATCAATCCATATGATTGCATACAGGAGAAGTAATAATCTCTAGTCCATAACCAAAAGAGTATACAGATTAATGTCAGTTATATTTTATGTTTTTTTTTTATTACTATGGGATTATTGAATAAATTTTCATGTATTTTTTTTTTGATAATAATAAATTATAGTCTTGTTAAAATTTGTTGTAGATTCATTTTTTTTTTGTTTTTATATGCTAAATATAAGTGTTTGCACAATATTTGCAAAACCTTTTCTTGAGTCCGAAATCATTCCAAATTCTTAAAAAATTAATATACCAGATAAATAAAGTTAAGCAGATCGGAATATGTCATTATATTTTAGTTTAATGATAATTATTTATGGAGTAGAAAACTTAAGACTAAACATCCACCTTTATAAAAAAAAAAAATGAATTCTTCCCAAACCATTAACTTTGGTTGCACATTATTCCATTCCCATTTAGTTAAATGGTCTAAGTAATAAATCTTAGTTATATTATTGTGTTGTCATGGATGATGAAAGGACACAAAAAGCACTCTTGTCTTTTTATTATTCTGACTGAGATTCTAAAAAAAAAAAAAAGCTGTGTTATTCAAAATTATACGTCATTATTGAATAGAATTATCATCTCTTTAAATAATATAGCAGTGGATATGAGAGATGAAGACACATTGAATTTAAGTAAAAATAAATGTTTCCTATAGCCGACCAGAATGCCGGTCATATGCGACAACACAATACTGCCGAGCATTTTCTTACATGAAACAAAGAACCCTAAGATTAATATTATTATAATTATTCTTTAAATTAAGAAGTGATCAATTATTGTTATTATTATAATTGTGGCATAGCTTAAGAGAATTGTATGTACAATTGCATTATATGAAAGGTATTTTGGATCATATTGGAAAATTAATAGATATGTTGCTTTTATTTTGGTTGCCTTAACAACAACCAGAAAAATTAATGTCACAAGTGCAGATAAAATAACTATTAGATATTGGATAAACCAACCAAATAATTTCTAATTAATACTGGGTTAGAAATAATAAATTTAATTAATCTTAATTAATTAATATCGTGGGTTAGAAATGGCCGCCCAACTATAGGGGCCATCGATGGATATAGCTGGCCACATGGAATTTAGTAAACTTTTCTAGAAGTCAATATTAATATTGTTTGCACTTGAATGGATTGGTTATTCATTGATTAAAAATATTTGCCAATAATGAATTGTTTTAGCCATAAGATATTATGTGAATATCTATTATATGATCTAATCTTTTGCCACTGAAAAATAAATAATTAAGTTGTCAGTTTATGATGTTGTGGTCTGTAGGCAATTCCATAAAACACTGTAATGATTTTATCATTTATGATGATCTGTTTGTCTGGTCTTGTGATTGGCACTTATGCTATATTAAATAATATCTAATGATATTTATATGGACTAAGAAGCATATTTAGTAGTTAATGTTGGAGCTTGAGGGATATTAAATGTCAGAGCATAGTTTTTTTTTTGGTGTAGATTGTTTTTGATAGGAGAGGCATGGAGGCAGGATGTCTTGTCAATAATTTCTTATCGATAAATTTATTAATAGTTCATTGTTAATATTTCAGTACTGTTCAATACTAAAAGAGTTAGAATTTTAATATGAGTGAAAACAAAGATAATCATAGTATTTCTGAGGATTTGGGAGGATCCCAAGAGTTACAATCCCCTGATACACAGACTCCATATTTTAGCGTACAATTAAAAGAGGAAGGGGAAGATTTGGATATAGCTAACCCAGAAGAAGCCACAATAATAAAGGAAAAACATGAAAATGAGCCAGATCAATTAATGAGAAATACATTGGAGGAAATCTTGAAACAATTAGAAAAATCAAATAGTGAATTAAAAAGTCAAATCCTAAACTCAAATAGTAAATTAAAAAGTGAATTAAAAAGTCAGATCCAAAACTCAAATAGTGAATTAAATAGTGAATTAAAAAGTCAGATACAAAATTTAAATATTAAATTAGAGAATCAAATGCAGGAGATCAAAGAGACATCTCAAAATCAAGTACAGGAGATAAAGGACTTAAGGGAAGATTTGAGAAATCATATAGAAGAATTAAAATTGGCCTCTGAAAAGCTGGAAATAAGAATAAGGAAAGAGATCGAAACAAATTCTGAAAGGGCAGAAAATATGATTGAGGCTATCCAGCAGGACTTTAAAAGTCAATATATTGTATTAAACAATGAAGTACAGGAAATAAGAAATTATCAAAAAGGAAACAGTAGTATTTCAAAGAGAAGTTCAGGATAGAGTTGAATCTATTAAGGGAGAATTAGACAGTGCTAGAAGTGAAGTTAGTAATTTGAAAGAGGAAGTTAAAAATATAACTCTAGCACCTGACAATGTAGTGAAAGGATGTCATAGCCAGATTACCAGATTAATAGCTAAACTAGAAACTCAAGAGTTGACCCAATGTGAGATTAATCAAAATCTAGAAAGTGAGCTAAGTCAAGTTATGGGAAGAGTAGAAAATTTTAATGATATATTAAAGAGTAATGCACAGCTATTACATAATAATCTCCAAGATGAAATAGGGGAATTAATGACTCAGTGTGAGAGTAAAGTCTATCAAAGGTTAGAAGATAAATTCGGGATAGATAAAGATGAAACTATTAACCAATTGGAACAACAGATTAAACACTTAAATGTAGGCCTAAAAGATAGTTCAAAGAGAATAGACTGTGAATGGCAGAACTATAAGTTAGAATTAGAGAGTCTAATGCAAGCTATAGACTATAATAGGGATAATTTTCCAGAAAGTAAAAAAGTTGTTCAAAGTAAAAGTTTATCTGAAACTCAAGTAAAGGAAACAAATAATGGTCATAATAACAAAGTAATATCTGAGTTACATACGGTAGCTAATCCTGTAGAATCAATATATGATCCATTAAATGAGGATAGAAGTAAAGTCATGCTAGAGCCAGAAAATAATAGCTCCATGGCCTTAAAATTCTTAAAAATAAAATTTTTTAGAGGTGAATAGCAGGAGAATCCACATGAGTATCTCCAGAATCTGGAGGAGTTATTCACCTTATGTCATTTATCTGAGATAGAAAAGATTGCTATTGCTGCTAACCATTTGTGTGCAGCATCTAAAGACTGGTGGCAATCATTATTTATTAAACCAGAAACATATGGAGATTTCAAATATCTTATGTTAGCCAGTTTTTGGGGGGAAGACTGCCAAGATAACCTGAGATATCAGATATATCAGGAAAGATATCATGTAAATAAGGGTAGTTATACTCAGTTTTTCAAGAGTCAGGCCATCAAATTGAAAACCTTGACAGCTTATCTTTTATCTGAGACACAAATTGTGCGAATAATTCACCATAATATACCGAGGCATATAGAACAGATCTTGATTGCTGCTGTCAGACATACCATAGAAGAGGTAGTAGAAATTTTAGATTCGTTAGAGACCAGCGATAGGAAGATTGATAATAGAATTAGGGTCAGTAGAGACACCCATCCAATAGTGAGTAATATCAATTTCGCAGATAGGTCACCTATGGGAAGTAGAAAGTTAGTTAGAGAAAAAGGATATTATAGGACGAATCCCTATGGTAGACAGAATAGCCACCTCAGTAGGCCAACAGTTAAGAGTAGAATTCTGAATGAGAATCAGCCTTCTAGTAGTGGTATCTCAACAATACCAAAGAAAAATATAAAAGGTAGTAAAAGTAGCGGGGCATTAAATTAAAAAGGACCTCGCAGGAATGTTCCTCACTTCGGGGCCCTATTTTTAAACATATGGGGAACAGCTTGATGTGGATTATCAATAACATAGATCTTGACATTGATTATTTGGAACCTGGCAAAATTTCTGAGCCACCTATCTTGTACAACTGTCCCATGATAAAGATTATTATCGTTTCAGGAATTGTTGACAACACCTTAATTGATTCAGCAGTCAAGCTTCCTGTTGTCTGAAGAAACTTACTTGAAAATTCATTCAGCTGACCAATCTATTCCAATTTTACCAACTACAGGTGATTAGAGTTAATACTTGCTAATGGGAAAGAAGACTAAGCTACTCTAATAGACATAGTTTTTATTACATTAGAAATTAATTTGTACAAATTTGAGCATGTCTTTTTAATCAAGTGCCAGGTTTTATTCATGAAGCCATAATTGGTTCGGATTTCATGACTCTAAATAATTGTTAGAAGTTAATTAGCAGAGATGAAACTTCTTGGATGTAAAGAGGAGATTTGCTCCTCTTTGTAGTCAATTGTAATAGTCAGATGAATCAATTAATG